>OX371007.1:15485451-16085451 GCA_947308005.1 Yponomeuta malinellus | reverse complement strand
GATCCGTTTTGTCTCAGCGCAGAAAACTTTCTTGCGACAACTTTCCCGCTGATTACAGACCTCTTTAGGATTTGAAGAGTTCCATAATACTTTCCAGGGTCGCTCACCGGGATCATGATTTATTCGGAAACTTTGCCCCGTCGTCGTCTTATTATTGAAAGTCGAATTTTTTTTGACGCTTCTGTGACAGGCGTTTATTATTATTTCGTTGAGCAGTGACGCTGGCTGGTTGGAAATTTCCGATAAGGCCGCGTTCGAAAAAGTTGGTTCGGTGATTAATTTTGAATTTGGAAAGTTTTTGAAAAGTAAAAAGTTTCAGTCCGCCCTTTTTGTGACCTTGGGCCTGCCTTGGGGCAAGAACGTTTATTTTATTTTCTGTTTACCAAACAGTGAAATTGTATGTCATTCTATTCAAATTCAAAAAAACAGCCAACAACAGCCTTATGCCATCGGAATATTGAGCAACAACAAAAAAAAATTACTCTGTAACTTACCTCTGATTAAAATCATCAGCTTAAAAGAGCGCTTCCCAAGGTGTTCCCGTACAAATGCGGACCCCAAATTCAGCATTATGACTCAAAGAGTAGTTAATGCTCAGCGATCAGGTTGTTTGTTTTGTTTTTAATTTTGGTTTGTACTTATTAATATATTCTCCATTTTAAAAATGAATAAACCTGTATTTGTGTTTTCTAAACATTTGGCAAAACTTTAATGCAATCCACCATGATGTTTGTGAATAAAAACCAACCACGTTTGTGTCGCCTCATGAGCTGCACTCTTAATATCAACATATTTAATTAACAACGTAAACAACATATTTCTTGTCTGACATGAAAGTTGAACTTGAAATTTTATTTTCATTTAACATTTCCAGAAGACAAAATTCTATAGAAAGTTACGTTTTATGGACTTTTCTTATTAAAAAAATGTGATGGAGTGTGATTGTTTCAGCTGCGTCTGAATGCTTTTATTTCTTTTTCTTGTGGAAGAAGTTTGCGCCTATCGGTTCTTCAATATTCAATATGTTCTTTTTATAAATTTGTATACTACAATAATAATATTAACTTCCACACCAGTATACAATTACTGAATAGATACTCTTCCTGGTCTTCGAAAACAGACCCTAGGTGGTATTGAAGTCGTACATCCAGCAAAAGTAATAATTCACTACTTCCACGTCAAATGACTATACTTTCTTTTACAAAAAAAGCAAATTTGTTAGAAAAATTTCTGCAGCCAAGCAATTCTGTTTTCAATCAACGAAATTGTATACACACACGCACGCACGCACGCACGCACGCACGTACACACACACACACACACACACACACACACACACACACACACAAAAGTTAGAATAGTTATAATAATGATATAAGATTTCATTATTGTAACTAGTCTAACTTTCTATCTTGAGTAGACCTCTTCCTATAGGTACTTTGATTACATAAAAGTGTAAATTATGAATCGGTACAAAGAGCAGGCCTCTCCTAATACAGGTTTTTATACTTGAATGGAGAGACCCAAAATGACACGGCATCGGTAATTAAGTCCACCCTCAAACTTTGATATGTATAATATGTGTTCCGACAGATATAACCTTACGTATCTTTTTACCTTAAAAATCTAAGCATGAATCTAGTTTCCAATTTATTCACATTTTGGGTTTGAGAAACTGAATGAATAATGGCTAGTATATAGCAACAACCACAGCTAAGGCACTTCATTCAGCAGCCTGTAATCCAAAAATAAAATAAAACGTTGATCCTATATCTTCAAGTCCAGTGTAGAAGGGTCTTAGAAAAACGGAGACCACTCTCTATCCTCACAAATTATCCCTTCATGGCCCTAAACGAAGAGAGCTAAACGTGCCAAACCTAACCGCCTACTAATAAAAATGTACCAACCCAAAAAATAATAATTAAAAAAATCAAAACCCAACTGCTATGCATTAACTCGACGCAAGACTGACGTATGTACCTGGGAATGAGTCGCAATATTAAATTTGGGTACTGACTGCTTAGTAGGTCCGAAGTCGATTTAGTTACTTTTTGATGTTTTTTTAAATGTTATTTTTATTTTAGTGCCATCTAGTAATGAGTTGCAAGACTTTAAACATTTAGTGCCACTGTACTTGAAGGGAAGTTTTGCAAAAGAAATCGGAAATTTTATATATTTTTATTTTTTTGTCAAAATTGCGGAAATTTTATATAATTATCCTATATGACCCACGTAATTAGGATTAATCCATAGACAAATTGTCAAGGAGTTATAAGGGTACTTAGAATCGGATGTACTTACATCCAAGGGTTACATGCTATTCAGTATTTTTCTGGATGTAAATAAACAGTACAATAACAAATGTTAGTACGGAAAACAACAAAATCTATTGAATTGTTTGTTCGCCCCAGGGTCCATTAATCTCATTTATTCAAGAAATATTAACCCCTGTTAGGTACTATTTTCATTTCCAGAATGTGATGAAATATAAAGTATATACATACAAACTAAACACATTAGTCTCCTTTTGGTCTCCGCCGCAGTCGAGTAAGAATAGGTTGACATTATCAGCATTCGTTTATGATTTTCATAATTTTCGTCACGTCCGTGAGAATTGGCGACGTTGCGTTGGCGCTCACGGCGCCTGTGGGTCTAATACGGTTTGGCTTCTCTTTTGGGCTATTTTAATTCAGATCAGGCCGTGGCTTGGCAAAGAAAAAAAATGGTCCGTAAGAGTATTCTTTTGTTTCTTTTTGGGATAGTCAGATTCAGATAGGCACATTTATAACACAGGGTGACTTTGAATTCGTTCACCGTAACTTGAGGGAATGTTCTTTGCATTGTGAAAAACTAATTATTTATCAGTAATGGTACAACATACATATGTGTAAATATTCGTAAATATTGTAATTTCCGCCCTCTTTCTCCCAATGTTGAAAAATATTTTCCGAAACTAGCACCATGTGTTCTAAATCATGGTTAAAACAACCTCTTAAAATACGGTATCATTTCATCGAATCAGAACCTTAATCATTGTACTGTTTGTGCCACGTAACGTCAATGTATATTTTGCAGATGTAACCTAAATAAATAAATAAAACCGATGATTAATCTAGCATGGTCTCTCTTTGAGAGAAGGTCTGGGGCTTGCAGCAGGACGTTTATTATTAGACCTAGAATCAGATTGGGCGTGGGCATGTATTCCGTGTGATGCCAGATTAACATTCCGCGTGATGCCGAATTAAGAATAGCGTCACTCCATTTCATTCCGTGGATGTCGTAGAAGGCGACTAAGGAAACAAATTACCAGGAGACGGGTGGCAGCGTCTTCCTGAGATTCTAACCGCATACTGCGATTGCCAACCCGCCTGCCCAGCGTGACGATTATGGCAAAACCCTTTATGGTTAGGGAAAACCATGAGCGAGGCCTATGTCCTACAGTGGGCGTAAAACTGGCTGATGATAATGATGATGATGGGCGTGGGAAGGCGGGGGCCTGGGTGGGGGCACCAGATGGTCTGACGACCTGGTTACAGTGGCGGGGAGTCGCTGGATGCGGCCGGCACAAGACCGGGAAGCGTGGAAAACCACGAGGGAGGACAGTCCTGCAGTGCGCGTCAAATGGCTGATGATGATGATGAGATTAGATTAATACTCTTTATTGCACACCATACATTATAAAGATACATGAAAAATCTTAAATGTGTAAGAATTACCCGGAGTCGTCCTAAATAAATTTCATCAAAAGTATTTTTTCCGGCGCCTTCCTTCCCCCTCTATTGTACGCACGATTTATGACCGCCGCGGATGCATTTCGGCAAACTAGCTTGCGCTAGCTTTTATCACTGTGACGTTTGTTTTGTATGATAAATGCGGAGGTCTGCCCGGACCACAGTACGGTAGTTCAAAAAAGATCCACTCGGTGGGCAAAAGGATGAGCAATTCCGTAACTTTTTTACTATTAAAAAAATTGAGGATATTGGAATTTAAACAGCAAGGGAAATAAGTCGATCTATATTATGAAAACGAAAAAGGTTTATCAGGATCGTGGCAACTGGCAACCCCTGGTATCCAGCCATTATTTTATATATTAAACGGGTCTAATCGCGATTATTCATTTATGTATCAGCATCGCAAGTCATTAAAAATACAAGAATTAGTTTATGTATGTATGTATGCATGATATGTAATATAAAAGCTCTAAAAAGTGTACGTAGTGTTGTCTGAATAGGGTTCTAATTTGTTTATCTCCGGAGTGAAAGTGAACACCAACATAAACCAAAAAGGAAAAGAAAAAATAAATAAAAAACCAAAAAACGCAGTAAAACCAAATAGGACACACTTTGTAAAAATAAAGGATGTATTAGCGAAGGGCAAGACAAAAAGTACCCGAAACCGGCGTGCGTGCATGCAACGACTAACGAATGTTGAGGGAACGAAAGTGATCTATCAGTGTGGCTAGTGGCAGTCCCTGGTCTCTGCCTACCCCTCTGAGATACAGGCGCGAATTTATATGTTATGTATGTATGAAAGTAAGCATAACACTTACGTACGCTTCTTCTACGGAGAAACAAGAGAAAACGCTCTTCATAGGTAGACATATAGACAGACGTTGTAGGCGCAATTGAAAGGCAGCCTCTTGGCATCCTTCGGATATGGTACGCTAAATTCGTGAAGTCAGTTTCCCTCCATTTGTGACGGATAATCATTTATCAGAGAATAACTAGTTGGGCGGAGTGGAACACATATATTTGGAGCAGCGACTGTTTGCGTGCAGTTCGGTACTATTTGTAAGGCACTTAACGTGAGAAAAAAACTTTCATTTATTATAAATATAGGAGCTGACCCGGCAAACGTTGTTTTGCCATATTAATTAGCCTACGACATATTCTCAGATCTACCAGACATACGGAAAAATATTCATGAAAATTGGTGAAGCCGTTTTGGAAGAGTTCGATAACAAAGACATACGAGGTTTTCACATCCTACTTCCTACTAATATTATAAATGTGAAAGTTTACGAAGATGTTTGGATGTTTGGATGTTTGTTACTCAAGCACGCAGTAGCGGCTGAACGGATTTGCATAAAACTTGGCGTACATGTAGACAAATACCTGAATTGAGACATAATTTACTTGATATCCCGGTAATGCGTTTCCGCGGGATAATTTTTATTTTTAGTTTAAAATAGATGGCGTTGTGCAAGACTCGTATAAACGGATTCTGTGGCGGCACGAAATTCGTCGGGATAGCTCGTATTACATGTAAATATATAAGGCTATAATATAAGAATACAATATTATAGAATCTTAATATAGGATTTGAAAAAAAAATTAAATTAGAGTTGCCACGTAATCCTTAGAGAGGCTGTGGGTGAAGGAAGAAGGAAAGAAAATAATTCCGCAGCTGATCTCTGAATGCATAGTAACCGACCGCTTCAGAATAGCCCCAGAGCAGTTTTGTCAGGGGATGCGACGACGGCCATTTTTAGTTTTCGCGGCGCAATGGCGGGAATAGGCGAGTGAAAACATTTATCGATAGCTATAAAATCTATCGATTTTTATCAAAAATAATATCACCTACAAACGTGAAAGTAACTCGTCTATATCACTGAACCAATTTGGAATTTTGGTATAGAGTTAGTTTGCATCCTGAGCAAGTACAGATGCTACTTAGTAATTTAATGTCACGAGCAAAGTCGTAGGCACTGCTAGTTGGAAATAAAATCGATGTGTCGATATTTTTTCTCAAAGTCTTACTGGCTTTTGGAAATACCAAATTGGAAAAATTAAAGACAGAGTGATATTGAAGCAATACAAAGTTGTATTTATATCTATTCAATATGTAACGCGTGGAGCGTTAAAATGTAAAACAAAAATACTTGATGCATAAAACTTAACTAAACTTTAAAGGTGGTATCAAAAATCACAGTACAGGGTGATCTAGTCTGATTTCCAACGTGTCATAGTAATAAATACTGTATTAATTTTGAAAGACATACCAAAAAGAACGTGTCTGGCAATAGCTATCGAATACGCGGTTTGTTTTCTTAAAAAACGTACTTTTCAATAATATCTTGACACAAACTCTAATCTATTAGGACCATCAGTAGCTGTCAAGAGCGATGCGTACGTGCCGCGGGTCTGTGTTTAAGATAGACGGAGAGGCGGTACTAAATGTTCGCGCATTTTTTTAAACAAAATTTCTCAACTATACTTTTCTTAAATTTACTTCCATCCTTAAAAGTAATAGTCTAAATATATGCCATTTTTAGGGTTTCATAGTCGAAAAGGAACCTAGTTTCGCCATGTCCGTCCGTCTGTCTGTCTGTCTGTCTGTGGCTTAGCACAGAGACTATAAGTACTAGAGAGCTGACATTGGGATAAATATACATATTTATTACGCCGACAAAATGGTAGAATAAAATTTCGCAAAAAAAACTATCACGACTAAGTAGTCTTAATAAGTTAACCAGTAATAGGCGACCAACTCATAAAATAAAAACTTCGTACAAAATCCATTGAAAATTACTTTCATGAAGTTGTTAGTTCTGTGAAGCAGGTTTTTAATTACTAGAGCCTATCAAACGAAACTGCAACCTGAATAATTGGAGGAAAATTAAAAAAAAATATGGTATAATCATCTATACTAGGAAAAAAATATTTGATACTTATTTATAAGGTATTTATATTTTATAAAGCATCATTAACAATAAAAAAATATTTGTTGCTGTCTAGGCATATTGAAGCCTCTATACTGTCCAGGAGATCGATTTGTGCTAGAGACCAGTAAAAAACTCATCATATTCATCATTAATAATGTACAACATAAACCCATTCAGGCCATTTATCGGCACCCAGACTTCTGTTCGTAAAATTTTAATTCTCACACTTTTTAGCGGTACAATATTATCTACGCATTAAGTGTGAATATTCAGCCAACAAAAGTATCAACATTATAAAGTCACAATGGTAACAGTTGCACGACAGCACAATGACGGCACTGACAGTCATTCAGTGGTGCAATGTAAAAACTGTAAAGAAAATTCCAGGTCACGTTTTCGTTTGCCACACTCTAATTTACAAAATCGCGGCTTTCAAACCACCCAGAAATCAGCGTGTAAACATTTTGTTATAATTCACCTATCCCTAATACTTACATGGAGAAACTTTCCAAATTATATAAGAGGTTTTATTATTATTATTTATTTAAGGAGAAAAAACAGAATTGACAAGCTTATAGCATAAAAAATATTAGAGTCAATATAGTACATTTTGCCAATTCCTCAGTATTTCCCACAGTTAGGTAATACCTAATATAATAAATAAGTAAGAGGCGCAATACATGATTCTAGATTTAGTTCCAAGATTATAATGAACAAACAATAAAGCAACTGTTTTAGAGAGAGATACATACACAAACAATCATTAATAATATACATTGGAAGAAGTAAACGCAACAAATCGGTACAGCTCATGAATTTGACAGGATTCTTATGAACATTTGCTTGCAGCACTGCTTTGACTTATGAAACAAATCAACTTCCGTAAATGTTATGTTATAGCTATCACACATTCTGTTGAGAGGTTCGTTCGTTTAAATAATAAATTTACTTCCAATTATCTTGTAAACAACTATCGATACTTTTATGTATCGATATATTCCATCCAAGCCTACGTAACGCTGCCTAAAGTGATGGGCGGGTAAATTTGTTGGGCAATTTGCGTTATTTATTCCTTGTTTACATGTTTTGTATGCTATGTTTAGCTATGCAGATGTTCGAAAGGGGATTTCCCGCTAAGTACGTATAATGTTTGTACAGAAGATTACTCGGTGCAATCATAAAAATAAGTTACGTAAGATATAAGTCTTGTCTTTATCTTAACCTGTGTTAATTTGGATCATGTTTACCAACTTGTGAAGATGTATAATATACGTTTATGCCGCGGTTGCAACTGGTAACTTATTCATTTTTCTATGTAGCAAATAATATGATTAAACATTTAAATTAAATAAACTTTCATCTTACACCAGTTGGGGCACTTTAGTGTACTAATAAGGTTAATTTACTTATTACATTTAGGGGCACTTAATAAGTGTCCAATTTTACATCCTAAGTGTCTGCGGTGTTCACATATATTAGCGCTTGGCGTTGCTGATTGGCATTGGTGATTAAGCCCCCATGCTCTCTCTGAGAGAAAGGCTGTGCCCTGTAGTAGGACTTATATAAGCTGCTTATGAATGTGGTTTCTCACTATACCATTTGTTGTGATCATGATGAATGTAGGTTTTGGTTTTGCCTCATCTATCTATCTACGTAGATAGAATAGTTAGAGCATTCTTAAACCTCTACTTTTTCCTTTATGTAAAAGAGCCGCAGATATTACAGCGGAGCAAAGTATTTCCCTTCATCAACAATAAACCATATTTACGACAAAAACTTTATTTACAGAACTTCCCAAGCGTTGTCGTTACGCGCGCCAACTTGCGTTCTCAAGCTGAGTTTCTAGCGAACATTTTGCGCGGAATCTTATGGGTTTTTAGTCTGTTATCTTTGAGAGTAATATAGGCTGTTGTGAAGGAAGGGTAAGAATGTTTCGGTGGCCCCGCCATTGAGATTTACATGACGTCTGTGTTTTACGACCCCCACTTTATACAGCGGCCGAAGGTCAAAAGCTTTCTGTGACACGAACACAGGAAATCTGTACAAAGGGGGATGCTATGGTCTGTCTAGAGCGGTATTGTAGACTTTTTAACTGACTTCTAAAAAAGGAGGAGGTTATCAATTTGACGCGTATATTTTTTAATTTTTTTGGCTATGTTTTCGCACAACTCCGTCAAATCTTAACCGATTTTGACAGTTCTTTTTTGTTCGAATAGATATGACGTCCCATTGGTCCCATTTTAATTTGGTGAAGATCTGATGAAGACTTTCAGATATGGAGAACAGAACTCTTTAGTAATATCCATCATATTATACATGCATAAACTCATGCCTGTATCCCAGAGGGGCAGGCAGAGATCAGGCACGGCCACTTCTGAAAGATCACTTTCGTTTCCTGAACATTCATTAGTCGTTGCATGCACGCAGGTTGTTTATATTATAATATAACATAATAACCGGTCATATTATATTGTATTTATTATACCTAAAGGGATAGATTAACTGCGTGATCGAATCAGGAATGCGGAGATCCGCAGAAGAACCCGAGTTACTGATATAAGTAGCTCGAAGAATTGCTCAGTTGAAGTGGCAGTGGGCGGGGCACATAGCTCGGAGAACTGATGGCCGTTGGGGCGAAAAAGTTCCGACCTGGCGACCGTGGACCGGATGACGCAGCGTGGGAAGATCCCCCTCCAGATAGTCTGACGACCTAGTGACGGTGGCGGGGAGTCGCTGGATGCGGGAGGCACAACACCGGGAAGCTTGGAAAACCATGAGAGAGGCCTATGTCCTGCAGTGGACATCAAACGGCAAATGATGATGATGATGAAAGGAATGATGTGGTGGCGGAGAACCGGGCGGCGGTCGGTCGGTAGACCAACAGCCCGATTTTCGGACGATGTGGCCAGCTTGGCAGGGGGCCGTGGATGCGAATGGCGAGCGACCACGAAAGATGGCGTGATGGGGAAAAGGCCCATTCCCAGTGGACAGAGGTGGGCTGATGATGATGATGTTACCCAAAGGCTGCGAAGGTATTTCATCAGTTATTTTCAATCAAACACAGGTTTTACTCTCAAAACAACATAAATAAAGCAGATGAACTGCGATCCACCGGTTGAGAGCGCAAACGGTCTTCACAGATTAACGCGGATGTGTCAACTTCACTATTTTGTTCCTGCCACAGATAACTATCTTAAATCCGCGCACTGTGTTCCGTCTACATGCACGAGCGTTCCGCAAGAGCTTCAACTCTTTCATCTGCTGAGAGACACCCGCGACGATGCGCGATACATTATTTGTTTACTTAATTTGTGCACTAAAGATGTTTTATGTTTTGTGCACTAAAGATGTGTTATATTTGTTTCATGTTTATCTGATTACGAACGAGTCTTAATAATTTTCCCAATAGATATCTCCCAGCACTACCCCATGCGTTATCCCCATCACCAAAGGTCAGCTGAAAGAAAATACTTGTTAGTATTAAGCTCGCCTATGTACAGGTGTTTTTATTGTGCAATAAAGGTTTTTCATTAATTCTTTCATTCATGTTGAGTCTTGACGTGCCTGACAACACATGTTTCTCATTTTTGATTCTCCTAAAGATACATTCCAATTAATAATGGTGCGTATCAGAAGCGGTGATAGCCTAGTGGGTACAACATTGGACTCAGAAGCGAGAGTCCCAGGTTTGATTCCCAGTGATGGCAGGTATCAGAAGCTACGTTAAGAGAACAGTTTTAGTAATGTGGCTGCAACTAAATTTGTAGATGCTTGAGTGAAAATTCTCTATCATTATCTACAAATGTTCAACAACCGCAGGTTCTGTTCTCCATTATTTTGGTTTTTTGCTGTTGTTGTGGTTGTTTGTCTTACCTTGTATGTATTTTGTTTATTTTTATTTGTTTACTCTGTGTTTCTATCTATCTATTTATACAGTCCGTGAAAGACGCCCACTGTTGGGCATATGCCTCTTTACACTCACGCCAACCTCGTCTGCTAATCTCATCTATTGCCGTTATTGTCTCTGGGTTTTTGTGGCAATTTAATAAATGTCGTCTTTTTTTCTTCTTACTAATTATAACTATGGTAATTTGGTAACAGAATTCAGTATTGTAAAGTCAGTATTCTTTTACAATGTCGTCTCGAACTCCACTCTTTTCTATATCCAAGATGTAGTTCTCTTGTCTTCGTGAGGTAACTCGAAGTTACTTTGTAACTTTTCGAGTTACCTTGCAGCTGCCATCAGTGGTGAGAGGCATTTGAATCAGTTTCCAACTTGAATTTACAGTCAGATGTATTCGGGAAGTTTGTGCGAAATCACAGCTGCTTGGGGGAAAAATACAAGTGTCATGAAACTTCGTCCTTCTTCAAGAAATGGATATCTTCCATTGGTGATTTTTTTGATTTAGAATAGACATCTAGGGGCACGGTAGTGCCTTTGCCAAGACAAGACAAGCGTAGCGCAAGGCCACTGGTAGTACTGCCAAGCCACATAACTTGACCAAGGTGCAGAGTTTATGAAGTTAGAGCTTGTAGAGTTAGTGCGTCCAGAGTTAGAAGCTTGGCTCTAAATCTTGGTAAATTTTAAACAGTTTCTTGGCAACATTTTAAATTAAAATGTTTTTGGTGGGATTATATTTACTAAATAGTATCTAAAACAACCGGCCAAGTACGAGTTACACTCACGCACCGAGCTTTCCATACAAAAAAATAGGTTATATTTTTTGTGATATCCTCTTTTGTGTACAAGTATCATAGTGGGTAGAATATTGGACTTGGAAGCGAGAGAACCAGGTTCGATTCCCAGTGCGGGCATGTACTTATGACTTTGTTTTCTAAGTTATGTACAATTTGTGAAGTTATAGTAGCATCATCATCATCAGCCATTTGATGCCCACTGCAGGACATAGGCCTCCTTCGTGGTTTTCATAACCATGAAGGGTTTTGCCATAATCGCCACGCTTGCCAAGCGGGTTGGCGATCGCAGAATGCGGTTGGAATCTCAGGAAGACGCTGCTGCCCGTCTCCTGGTAATTGATTACCTTAGTGGCCTTCTACGACATCCACGGAAGGAAATGGAGTGACGCTCACCTTAATCCGGCGCCACACGTGCCACACGTAGCAATACCACTCGCTAACGGTGAAGGAAAACATCGCGAGGAGTGTCTGAGCTATTCGCATACCTCAACGCTTGAAATCGTCAAACCGCGATGGGCACGTGTGCCCATACTCTCTTTCTGAGAGAATGTCTGTGCCCTACAGTGGGACGTTTACAGGTTACATTAAAAAAATTAGTTTACCTTTTTGAGTACAATCAAGTATTATCTCTACTCTAATGTTATAAGAGCCTCAATTAAATCGTTGGCTAAGAACCAAATTGTATCAGAGCAAAAGTGGGTCTCATATCACACCGGAAGGGTCATTTTAATCATCAATCGTCCTCACTCATAATGCTATGTGCCTGAAATAAATTGACTTTTTTTTTTATTTTCCTATTTGTGTACAATCAAATATTATTTACTCTACAAAAAAGTAAAAAAAAAGTAACGAAAGCTTCAATCAAGTCGTTCGCAAAGGACCAAAGTGTCATCAGAGCGAGAGTGGGTCTCAAATCACACTGGGAGGGCCATTCTGATCATCAATCGTCCTCACTCATTACGCCATGGGCCTCAAACCAATTATCCGTCGGAGTGACAGGTTTCAGTAGCACATTCGCGTCAAGAGCTCAAGACCCATTACTTGAAGGGCCCTCTTCTGAGGACCCGCACAATCGCGGGGCCCTTTGTTCAGGGCGAAAATTAATCGATCCGTCCACCCATTGTCGGGTCCTGATGGGTGAATAGTTGTGATTTGGGAGTAAGTCTTTTTGATGCGCTATTCGCTAGCATATTGTGATAGATCTTAAACGATAACTAAAAGAGTGTGATACAAATTATTACAATGTGCTACAATGTTATATTACATATTTCCATTTTTATGTACAATAAAGTGTTCTCTATCTATCTACGTACAAACATATACTCACGCCTGTATCCCGGAGGGGTAGGCAGAGATTGTCACTAACCACGATCGTAACAAACCTTTTTTGATTCATAAATATCTAATAACACTTTTTATCTTTCCTTTCGCTAATTTACCCCCTGACTGATCAACGTATTTGCCCCCATTCGCCCGATATATTTTTTTCTATAACGTTTTATAACTTATTAAGTTTATTAAATAACCTTTAAATTAGTAGTGCCGTCTTATAAACAACACTCGAACTGCTATTAATACTTTCGACGTTTGCTTATTTTAGGCTTGATAAAGAAACTTAACATGGAAATAATTCCGGGTCGAAGCGAGATTCAAACCCACATCTGCACTGTTTTCTCGCAGTGTTCTTACTAACTAAGACTAGTAATAAACAGCGCAGGGGAGAGAGTTCAAGAACTACTCCCATGGAATCGTCACAAGATCCGGTCGACTGTACCAAATTATTGTGCTGTCATCCGAACTATATACATTTCCGAGTTTTAAATGGATATGACAAATATTAACTGCCTCGTTGGTCTAACGGTTAATATGTTTGACCATGAAAGTAGAGGTTGTGTGTTTGATTCCCACTGGAGGCCGCCGTACTTGATTTGTACAAATGGCCTCAGTCTGGGTGTATTTCATGTTTGTAATGTCCTCGTCTGGTTACCATAGCACAGGGTATCCTGGTTTGGGACTAGGGAAATTGATTGTGTTGCGTGGGAGTTATTTATCACGCAATACTGTCACTTTTTATCACAATATTTTTTCTTATCTCAAGCCAACGAACTACGGTGTTGATGACAAAAAAATGCATCTCAAATTTAGGAGTGGTAACCTAATTATTTTTTTTCTTTATTTTATCCTACCATTTTGTTGGCGTAATTAATATAATATATTACATTTTACACACATAATCTTACATCGTCTGTCTGTCTGTCTGCGCGTCTGTATATCCGCAGCTTAGCACAAAGACGGCAAGTGAAGTTTTACACACACACAAACACACACACACACACACACACACACACACACACACACACACACATATATATATATATTAGACAGACACGCAGTCAGACAGACGGATGGACATGGCGGAACTATAAGGGTCCCTTGTTGACAACGGAACCCTAAAAAGATTAAAACTGAATTCCTTGATTTACCAACATATTTACGACACAGTGACTTCGTTTGTCAGTTAAAGCAAAGCGTGTTAAAATGTTAAAAAATACTATCTAGTGCATTCTTTGCAGTATTGAAAAGATTGAATAAAATTCAGGAACGTCTCATGCAAGCACAAACTCGAACTCAAGACTCGTACGTAAAATGTTTAGTTATGCATGAACTACCAAGAGTACCTTTCAACAGTTATATCCCATCTATGTAACTTCGGGGAAACTTGGAGGTTTCACGACAATAAGACGACAGACTACCAACTTTTTCTCTTCATAGACAACTCGTCCCTAAGCATAACAAGATACCGCAATCTTTCACGACTGCAGGCACTGTGTTAAAGGCCGTATATAGGGATGGTTACGGTCCATATTCCCCGTCCATCGAAGTTCGGCCAAGGCTGCGAGTTGGGAAGTTTGTTCTTTCTACCGCGGGACGGTACTAACAAGCCTACGAAGTTGGCTCTATGTTTGTGTGATGAGCTACTTTTTTCCTTATCCCGTTTCTGTAAAATGTAAATTCACTTGCAGCCCGTCGTTTCGGTTTACGCTCGGCTTGATTTAATTTTGGTTGCAGGGTTTGCGTTGGGCTTAGGGTTTCTGCTAATGAAATTGGCAATTCACTGTGGCGCTGCCAAGCAAACATAGTACCGACTTATGTGTGTACTTTTCTCTGCGTTGCCTTTCAACATCATCAGCTTACCTCTGCTCACTGCTGGGTATTAAGCCTTTGCCCCATCACGCGACCGTTTGCGGTTTCTCGTCATTCGCATCTCCGGGCCCCTTTCCGACTTGACCACATTGTCCGAAAATGCATTGTTCTATTAGTGTAGTGTAGATGCTTCTTTGAAAATTTTTGTTTCCATGCCAAACTAATCTAAAGGAAATAGATGAGAGATACGAAAAGACAACTATTAAAAATAGCGGTTGCTCTGTTGGATAAAGTAGAGTTATCCGTTAATTTCCATCCTAGATTCTGCGTGGTAGAGTCTGTGTTAGATATTTTGTATTGACCTAGTTAAAGCGAACGTAAAAGTAATACGAAGAACCGTGATGGAGATCAGAAAACCTAATGGAGATCATAAAAACTAATGGATATGTCACTGAGAAATTGACAAATAGCGGAGATAAAATTTTGTCTTTTTATCAAGTCAATTTCATTTGCAAACAAAATCTTAGATTCACAAAACAGACTGATACACCTATTCCGGATCGTCCCTGCCTTTGCCAGGCAATTTCCTTTAAAGCCGGGTGCACACTTGACTATTTCTCCAGGTCTGTATTGGTGTGTACTCTTACCGATACGGGGCGGTGGCTACTTTGTTAGCTCGTGTAGACGAGAGATAAAGGCAACGTTTTATCGGTACTCGTGCCTACAACAACCTATAGATAAACCTACAATGAATCGATAAATTACGAACCCCATGTTACCTTTTGTCCCCTATTGATAAAACCTTAGAAGATATTCAATTACTTCGGTTTGGCTTCTGTGAACTGAACGTGTTTCGAAAAGAATAAAAGTGGAGTTTCTTTGTTAGCTTCTTCTCCACATAATCCATTAATTGTGAAACTAACAACTTTGACGTTCATTAAGTAAACATTCTGTTTTATAATGAATAAAAATATTTGAATTGAATTGAATTGAATTGAATAGTTAATTAGACATTTGAGAGGCTTTCTACCTTTTCTCTTCGAAATTCATAGACGAGAACTCTTTTATGGGTTTTAAATCATTTATCTTTATCGTCTAGTTTTAAAACACTTACGCCCGTATCCCGGAGTAGTAGGCAGGGACCAGGGCTTGCCACTTACCTTGAAACAAACCAAACAACAAAACAAACAAGAACAACAAACAATAATCGGCTCACATTCGTCCAATGCTGGACATTGCCTTCCATAAATCATGCCATTCTTTTTATCCTCAATCATCTGCAATTCAAAGAGAGTAGGATTAGTGCTGAAGAAATGAGGTCCTTGAGATGTATGTGTAGTATCACTTTGAATGGCAGGATCATCATCATCATCAGCCATTTTTACGCCCACTGCATGACACAGGCCTCCCTCATAGTTTTCCCTAGCCATAAAGGGTTTTGCCATAATCGCCACGCTTGGCAGACGGGTTGGCGATTGCAGTATGCGGTTGGAATCTCAGGAAGACACTGCTGCCCGTCTCCTGGTAATTTATTTCCTTAGTCGCCTTCTACGACATCCACGGAATGAAATGGAGTGACGCTATACTTAATCCGGCAGCACACGGATGGCAGCAGGATATTATTAAGTTTTATTAGATAACGTTGTAGCCTGGAGTTACTACATGACTAGAATTGAGTAATAATCGTTGGTTTGGACATATGGAGATAATGAAGGATGAAATATTGATGAAGGAAATATATCGAGCGAATGTGGGTAGAAGAGCCGGTAAGGGACGATCCAGGCGGATATACTTCGATAAAATAAGGGATAACTTAGCAAAGAGCAAGTTAAAAAGTAGCCGAAACCGGCGTGCGTGCATGCAACGGCTAATGACGTATGTTGATGAAGCGAAAGAGATTTGTCAGTTGAGTTTATGTTATGTTCTGTTTATCCTCAATTTCATTCAAATCGAACAAACGGCCAATTGCCCTTATCTAGTGTAGGGATTGATGAAAAATGTTTTTGGAATACCGTACTCTATTTAGGTGCCCTAAATGCACTAAATAGGCCGAATGCAATACTCTTGTCTATGACGAGTCTCGTTTGATGGTATCATTAATGACGAGACAACCGTAACTTAAACACTAATAACGCGTCTGATATCGGTGAAAGCAGCCACTAGAACACGTCCCGTGCACAAAGGCGGTCTAAATCGATTGTTGTGAGCGGTTCGTTATGGGTGCGCTGTGAGGTCTGTAGTGTGGCCATGGGTCTTTTTATTTTACAAAAGACGTTCACTGTCTAATTTTACCTTAATGAAGATTCTAATTTATTAAGTAAGACGATTCAGGGCGGAAAAGATCGGAATAAGTCTTAATGTCTAAATGGGATTCAATGTATGTACTTTTTGTGCAAAAAGTATCGACAAAAGCGTGTTTTTTAGTATTTTTTTTATTCCAGTTATATGCTGTAGCGATTGAAGAAAAAGGGACACCGTACTTTGTATTATTAACTGATTAACTGCAAGATGACAGATTACCACATTATTCAGGTTGGAGATTTTGGTCACATTTAAAATTAGAGGATTATAACCTAGTTCTGACACATCAAAACCGTAAGCTCTGAACATAGATAGCAAGGCACACAGATTTGTAACAACGCTACAATTAATCGAAGTAAACTAACTTATATTCCGAAACAGTATTAAGAATTAGTCACAAAAAAGCAGATTGATATTCTCACGCGTCTTTCGGCGATACAATAAATTGTTTTTCAAAAACAGTTTAATCAACTTTTTTCGCACATCCCGAAATGCAAGTCATTATTCATTGGATTAGATTGTCTAAAGGAAAAACGCGAAGAGAAATTGTCGCGAGATAAAGAATGCGGGGTAAGAGTGGGAAAACGAGATTTCACATTTGGCGACACGTTATTACAACACCGTTCAAGCCTGAATGCAACGATAGAACTAATATGGCTGAAAACAACGATGTCACATTATTTTTTTATTTTATTTATTAGATTACGAACAGTCACTACAATTCTAATATAAGAACCAATTTGTAAAAATAATGTAAAATATAAATTTTCAAATCGAAACACGAGCAATGACTCTTTCAATCATGCATTAACATAGTCAACAAATTAATATGCTCTCATTCGTTCTATTTTTCTCATCTAGAGCCAAATCACCCATTATTTGTCCTTCTACTAAATTCGTATTTGTAAGGGCGCTAATTGTACTGTATTTTTGTAATTTTTTATGTTTGTGTTTTTCCTGGTACAGTAAAGAATATTCTTATCTTATCTTATTTTAAATTTTACAATAAACATGCATGCCTGTATCGAGTTCAATTGTTCACCGGCTATATTTAAAAAAAAAAAAAATTATTAGTTGTTATTAGTTGCAACTAAATATAATCAGATATTATACACAATGGAGAACTTGCACTAAAAATGTTTTAATATAATCAGAGATAATATGCTAAAACATAAATAAACGTGGTGTTTCTAATAGTTTTCATAATATAACCTGTTCAGTCAATAGTAAAAATATAGTCACGTAGTACCAAAACGCGCCATACAAATCGGGTTTAAACTATGACGTCACAAATTGCACGTAACGCCTTAATAATCTATGAAGCTTTCATCAATATTTCATTTATCTCGTAAAATAATGTTTTTATGCATATACACTCTTGTAAGAAAACGTTTGGAATTCAATGAAAAACTAAACCTAACATGTTTATTATTATTAGAGTATTTTTGTCGCATTTTTTGTGATCCCGTGAAGACCGAGAATTTTTTTTATGGTTTTATTTTTTTTTGTTTTTCCCAAGATTTTATGTCTTCTATGGTATAAAATTGATGTCACTCCAATCTAAGTTAGGCGCAAGTACCCCATTATACGGGGTGTAACCAAATCCCCTTACGTATAAAAGATGGAGGATTCTACACGTCAATACGAACAACATTTATTATGGAGGAAACTTCAATATTATGAAAAAAATATGAGCAGTACCTACTATTCTATTCTCTTCTGACTGCCTCTTTGGAGCTGTATCGAGTCTGATTACGATGCCGGAGGTCGTGGGTGGGGCCACCATACATTTGAAGAAATGGCCTCAGTCTGGATGTATTTCCATGTCTATGATGTCCTTGCCTGGTTACCACAGCACAGACTACACTAGTTTGGTTTTAGGAAAAGTGATTGTGTTGTGTGGAAGTTATTATTATTATGCTAAAGTTTCCACCTGTTGCATTAAAATGTATGGAAACGCTGATACTTTTTCATTATTTAAAAGTTTTCCGCAAATTAAAGATGTACACGAGGACTTGCATATGTATTTTTATAGCATTTCAACCAAAGTGTTTAAGTCGAATTTAAAAAAGTAAAAGCCTGGCAGTGGGATGATCCCCGTACAAATGATTATTTCGAAATTTGTTAAAAAAAATTACATAATTATACACTGGAATTATGTCTGTATGCATGAATTAAGATTTTTATTTGCGCCAATACATATTTCGTTGAATCAAACTGTAGTTTAATAGGTTAAATAAAATCGATAATGTTTGTATGGACTAAATTGTCAAACTCACTTAAGCTCTTAAACCAGTGTTTTTTGTTAAGATACTGTAAATTGGCGCAAATAAAAATCTTAATTAATGCAGACAGACATAATTCCAGTGTATATAGGTAATTATATTATGTATTTTTTAACATATTTGGAAATAATCATTTGTATGGGAAACGCCCCACCTTAACATCTAATGTTGGCCTTTGTATCTACGTATTGAGATGATTTGTACAGCAGCTAGTGGCACCTTCACTCATATAAGATGGATGAAGGGACCACTCGGACGCTGCAGTGCCTGGGATAATGTTTTTTAGATGAAGTGGGCTTGCCCAGCACCTATACCATCCTGACAGCTTAGTCAGTCTAACACAGGAAACACAAGTCAGTACGTGCAGAACCAACCAAGCCGCGGGTTTCCTCACGATGTTTTCCTTCACAATTAGTGTGTGTAAGTCATAGGTACATGCCCGCACTGGGAACCAAACCTGGGTCTCTCGCTTCCGAGTCCATCGTTTTACCCACTAGGATACCACCGCTTCGAGCAGTAAACATAATGACATGTTATTGAAGATAAATTGTTTCAATTCTGTAACCGCCGCGCCTTTGACATAATCGGGGTCGTGTCGGCTAGTGTGAAAATGCCTGAATAGGGAAAGACTTTCAAAAGATCGTATCGTACACTGCGTGCATGTGCAGATTGATGGCGTCTGTGGGGAAATATTGCCTCTGAGATAAGTAATTTGCAACATTGCTTTTGTCGAGATAAAAACGTGTCTTGGCAGTAGGATGATATGTGATTCTAATGGTATGGGTAAAATATTTTTTCTGACGGTGTACCGATGCGGTATTATTGGCTTGCGGTATTATTGGAATATTCCCTCTAGTACGTACGTGCTGGAGGGGATATATCGATCAACTTGTGTAGCAAAATCAATATTTCGGAAAACGTTCCGATGAAAGTTGAAAGGAAAACGTTCATTGGTTTCTTTTTAAACAGATTGTAAAGTATTCCGAAATAAGTATTCCAAAATACTTGATGACATTTTATATTCAAATTGAGACTTAAAACGTGCTGTTGCAAATTAAATGACTTATATAAGAAATTTATCTAAGGCTTACTAAGACGTTCTCATCATCATCATCGTCAGCCATTTGACGCCCACTGCAGGACATAGGCCTCCTTTGTGGTTTTCATAACCATGAGGGGTTTCGCCATAATCGCCGAGCTTATGCAGTATGCGGTTGGAATCTCAGGATGACGTTGCTGACCGTCTCTTGGTTATTGATTTCCTTAGTAGCCTTCTACGACATCCACGGAAGGACATAAAGTGACGCTATTCTTAATCCGGCGCCATACGGACCGTTCTATTAGTTGGGATTTATTCATGAACCTTGTTTTATGATACGTTTTTTATGTGGTCATTTCTATATCCCACAGCTGGACACAGGTTTTCCCTTAAGTATTCTAGCTCTCTCAATCTCTGGCTACAATCTGCCTACCCAGTAGAAAATTCATGATGTCTTCACGTCATCTCGACCTTAGTCAAACTGATTTACAGCATTGGCAGCCTATATTTATATATACTACAAGGGACTTGTAGGCTACTGTGACGTCCCTACCGTGAAATAAATAAAAGAAGGTAGGTATAGGTACTGAGAAATATTATAATATCTTGAATTATAATTATAATGTGTATCCTGTTATTAATTTTTTATTGTTCTATATTTAATCAATTTTAAGTTGTCATTGAAGTCTAACATTGTTGTTCTATTTTAATATTTGTGTAAATAGTTACGACTGTTCTGTGTGTGATCAATACGGTATTTGACACGATCAAAAATAAATTATTTAATATGCTCGATTAAAACAAAAATTACAAAATATTTTGGAAAATGTATCTCTTTTAGTCAATTACTAGTTATTACAATTTTTAAATAGATTAAACATAAAAAGAGCGCTCTGAAATGTGACGTCATAAGCAAGTATTTTCATACAAAATTCCATTTTAAAAGTAACTCATTTGATATTTTGTCAAATACCCAATTTTTAATTAATATTTCATTAGCTATTGTGCTCTTTTTACCATACTAATGGCGCCCACGTATTTTTTTTTAAGTTATTGTAAGGGACGGTCTGAAAACCAGCTGTGACTACGCATGCAGTCATGGCAATAAAGCTGAGCCCGTTCCTTTTTATTACATATGAATGAAGAAAACATAATATCTATTATTGTTGTAAAATTTGTGGTAAATAAAATATTATTAATTATTATTAAATTATTAAAATATTATTATTAATAATAATTATTTTTTTTGTTGGATTGAATTTAAACTTCAATAACTAGTAACCAGTATTTTTGAGTTATATAAAATCATTTTAGTGTCAATTTCATATTAAAAATTTGCCAAAATATTTTTGGAACGTAACTTAATAATTTCTGCCGAGGGTAGTAAACTAACAGTTAATGCTTTCAAAAAGACGCCTGTCACCTCAGTCTACCGAGACCACGGCACTTGCAAAAGTGCCGAAACGTCGGAAAATTGTAAAATGGAAAGTAAACGAGTTAATATCCGTTAAAATCAGTTTTATTATGTCTAGTGCTCGTGTTAATCTCAGAAAATACTAAAATATTTTCACTTTCACTTTCACTTAGTCAACAAAAATAATATATAAATAGTATCGCTCGGCGAGAAAAGAAAAGAAAATTTTAATTTACGGTAAACGTTGGTAGTCGGATGCTTATCTGACACCACTAAAGTAGCACGATTTCTACCCTGTATCGGTGGCCGAAGATGGCTGGTGGCTGCGGAGCGTCGAAGTAGTCGCGTGTTCGGTGACTTCACGTAGTATGCGGAGTTGTCCGGAAGCGGTTGCGAAGCAGAAGCAACTTCCAAGCCAGCAATTAGCGGGGGTCGATTCTCATAGAACCCTAAACTTGAACCATGTCCTGGAATCAGACGATACCATTTTCGAATCATAACAACTTTTCTCAGATAGAAAGTATGGGCTTAATCACCCCGCAAGCCCACCGCGGATTGCCGATTTCAAGCGCTGAGGTATGTTAACACCTCCGATACTCCAATTTCCTCATGATGTTTTCCTTCAACAACTATCAACTGTTTATCTCTAGGGTGGTCACTTACAGTACCTCCACTTTATTCTTTCACCCAATTGCTTAACTCTAATCAGTAGATGTAATGAGAATCCCCATCCCCAGGACGAAAACTAAATTTGCTTAACGCTTTTTAGGGCTCCTTACCCAAAGGGTGCCAAAAGGGACCCTATTACTAAGACTTCACTGTCCGTCTGTCTGTCTGTCACCAGGCTGTATCTCATGAACCGTGATAGGTAGACAGTTGGAATTTTCACAGATTATGTATTTTAATTCCCGCTATAAGAACATATACTAAAAACAGAACAAAATGAATACTTAAGGGGTGCTCCCATACAACAAACTTTTTTTTAGGGTTTTTTGTCCGATAATTAATAACGGTAACAGGTAGACGCTTGAAATTACAGAATGTTTAGTTTTATATTTGCTTCAAATAGAAATAAACAAATTAAAATAAAATAAATATTTAAGGGGGGCTCCCATACAACAAACGTGATTTTTGCCGTTCTTTGTCGATCCTTTTGTCTAATGTTGTATAGATAATGGCACTACACCCTTCGTGCGCGAGTCCAGCTTGCCCTTGGCCAGTTTTTTTATTACCCTTTCTTGGCTCATGTAGCCAAGCGGAATTCTCACCCACCTTATTGGATTAGGCTATGACTCAACTGAGGATATCCTAAAAATTATCACATAATCTACTGCACATTTCATAAACTCACACTTCTCACTCATTACTTCACACATAAATACAACACATTCAACTACACACCTTACACCTATAATCACTCTTTAACATACAAACTTAATATTAGTGAACTCGCAATATCGATTTAAAAAACGATTGCTTTTTAAATTTTTCTTATTTTTACCCAACTAATTTCATTTTGAAAAGCTCAAAATTTTTATGCCATTCTCGGGTTTTCTTTAGTACCTTCCTAAGTAAAAATATGATTCTGTACCCTTCGCCAACTTTGATCACTGTCAATTCATCATAACCAGGTCCTCACTGTACAGATTACCGTCTAGTGTGGGTTCCAATGGTAAACTTTTGATCGTCAATATCAACTGTTTCCTATACTAATACCTAAGCTAATCATACTTTTATGTAATTGGAAAAATGTACATTTTATTAGCAAGTCGTTTAAATATCGACGGTTCGGGGTATATTGGGGCTAAGCGACATTTTGGGCGAAAATAAACTGTGAATGCCAGTTTACTTAAAATTTTGCGCTCTTTCGAATGAGCTCACTCTCATGTCTCTAGGTTGAATTTTATAGTCGCTTACACCCAAATCCGATGTAGTCCTCTTTTATTTTCAGTTGATCTAAACGACCAGATTTTGGCCTTTTTTTTTAAACTTGGAGCTTAGAGCCATGCAAAACGGACCTTTTTTACATAACATGGTTGCTAATGTCCTTTTTCCTTGGTGTGGCAAAAAGGGTAACGGTCGCTCATGTCGTTTTACACTATGTGTATTTCTCTGAGCGTTGGAGCTAAGGCCTTTCTTCTGTACAAGTGAAAAATCCGTTACGTTGGATATATCCTTTTTCTTTGACGGAATACATCATTTTGAGATCACTAATGCCGTATTACTTCGCATAAACCCAATGCTACTATGGGGCTTATCCTGTTATACTCTGCACTATTTAGAAGTGCAGTGTCACTTAGCCCCAATTACCGTGCGGAAATTGGAATAGCATTGACGCTTGTCTCCAAATCGCGCGATTCATTACACCTGCAGTTGAGAATTGCAAGTCGCTTGTACCGCATTTAATATGCGCTAAGAGGCGACGGAGAGTGCGCGTGCCGGGTGGCGTAAAATAAAATTATCCTCAAGACGTCAAAACGGCAACGTAGGTAAGTTATATCGATTGTTTGTAACTTGTTTCTAAACTAGATACACTTGTCTGGCCATAACACAATTATTTATGTACATACTTATTAAACTCCTTTTCAGATCACGATGGATAAAACGTTCGAAAAAAAGCATCAAATATATTAGAAATGGCGTTGCATAGAGCAGGAATAAGAAAAAGAAATTGCTGCATAAGTCTACTTCCAGATTTTGACAAGGTTAGTAGACTAAGTATTTGACGTAATTATTTGGTAATAACACTCGCTCGTTTCATACCAACTCACGCATCACAGGCAAAAATTGTTTGAGGAAAGGTCAATCCTCTCTAGCCCAATGCACCATCTCAGGGTCTCGCGCTGTTTGCCTACAAGCTAGTGGCCCATAGATAAAGCCTGCTTGCCCTTTTAATTAGTGCGAGTGTCGTAATACATAATTATCGTATCCAATTCTGTTTAGTGTTGTATTCAGCATGATGGTTTAATACTATAATTTATGATTGCATTGTAACGGCCCGATTTAGGTGGCTGTATAGGGGTTGCCGGCGGTGGCTGGATGTGGAAGGCTGAGGATAGCAATGCGCCATGTTATAAAAATGGATCTAGGTCCAGCAATGGACTGATAACAGGCTGATTTGATTACGTATAAATTTATGATGACTTATTCAGTTTTACTAATGTCTGTTACTACTTGAAATGTGCACTGCTGAATATAGGGTTCCCCCAAAGATTATACTTACCTAATTTCAGTGAGGTCAATTAGGATGATTGGTGACTGTCTGAGCTCTTCTTTTGGCAGCAGTAACGAATCACGGCGTGCATAATTCAGTACAATTTGATATTGCAATAAGTAAATTATTATATTTTTCAGTGCACTGAGTCGTTAGACAAAGCCTGCGAGAGAAGCTCAAAAATTATTAAAATACAAAATGAGGTCATAGTACAAGGGAAAACGGCGGACGATGAATGTATCAAGAGCGATATTGAAAATGTTCATGTAAGTACGAACATTAAACTGTTTCACGGTTTTTTCTAAAAATATAGTTTCGACAGCCATTCGTTTTTCACTTCTTTTACAATGGGCATTAACATAATTAGTATTTCCTAATAAATAACACACGGCTTTCAAGCCGTCCAAATTTCTCGAGTAAAGACCATGTATAGGCTAGCGTATTTTCGAACATCCGCTGGCTTGCTGGACTGACGATCAAAAGCGAGTTGCAGGTGGTAGCTGGATGAAGAAGGCCGGGAATTAAGTGATGTGGCGTGCTTTGTGAGAAGTCAATGTCCAGCAATGGACTAATACAGACTGATAATGAATCACAAAAACAATGTTGTAGTTCTCATATTAGTGTGTGCATGTATTAACTTACCGTCATGGCTCTAAGTTTAAACGACATTGGATACTTGAGGTAGGTAGATACTTGAGGTAGTATACTACTTCCCTCTTTCTGTCCTTTTATGTCCATACCTACGTCTTTTTCATACGTAAGTTATTTTAACTTTATTTAGCCGGATTATTTATAGACAACTTAGTACTTACTAATACTTTAATTACTTATTTCAGGAGCCGGAAAATACAGACAATATCTCGGTTGAGACACACTTTCCGATTCCTGAACTTCCATTAAATGCAAGTGTCAATATGGCTTCTGAATCACACAATGCTTCTCTAGAAATTGTGAGTTGTTTTCCTCAATCGCAACCACTACCTGCAATATTAGGTAGCACATTGGTAACTGGACCTGACAACTACAACATTGATGCTCCTGAATCTCCTTGCAACGTACCTGGCCAAGTTAACAATGAATTAAGTTTAGGTAGAATATTAATTTGTTAAGCTTTATCTCTTATACACAGTTTACGTTCTGGTTTTACTGTTTTAAGGCGAAACTTTGTTTTATAACTTCGTATACTAATAATGTTCATACAATTATGTTGTTATCTTTGTAAGGCAAATAAAAGTATGGGTAGAGGCAAAGAAAATTACTGTTATGTTTAACCTCCTCAGTCCAACAATGGGCTTCAATTGTTATTTTCAAGGTCAGGACTGAGGAGGTTAAAGAAGGTGTTGATTACTATGATCTCGTTATTTTAAAAAAATATAAGGCTACCTTATTACATGAGTGCTTTAACGGACAATTTAAGCAATGTTACCAGATTTGTAACTCTTTTTTAAGTAAGACTACGTAACTGTTCTTTAAAGTATGGTATTAATGTGAACTGATAATATAATTATACTAGTCGTTGATTTATTTGTTATGTATGCCTCGTACTACGTATAATATTATAATGGTTCCTATTTCAACTAATGAAAACTGTTGATTAGTACAGTGACCTCATTATGTTAAGAAAATATTAGATTACCTCAACTTAAGTGTCTTAATGGACAATCGGAACAACTCTGCCTAATTTGTAACTCTTTTTATTTTATAAAATGTTTATGTTGCCAAAATTGTTAATAAAAACTTCCTATACCAACCGTAAATGGTATAAAAATGAAAATTGATTATTTTTCTTGTCATTTATGTGTAATGCCTCGTATTGCAAGGCCAAATAAGAAGCCTTTAATAATAAATAATATGTTACAAATTTATGTCCTTTTTGTTTCTTTCTAACTCGTTAGTAGGAACAAAAGTGATGGTTTGGATTCTTTGCTTGACTAAACTGAGTGTATAATTTTGTAGTTTAAACCTTATTACCGTAATCTATGATTATGTATAAGATCCTTTTGTTCCCTTCAACTTAATCTATAGAAAACCTAGAATGTTTCATATGCCTCTTTTCCTACCAATTCTTGAAATCTTAATTGTTGCAAATGGCGTATTTCCGGTAGATGATAATAGTACGCCGTGTTAGTTATGCTCTTTTGCCTCGAAGCCCCCCTAACGTAAATCGTAGCTTATCCCTCTTTACCTGGCCAATTTAATCCTGAGAAATGTCGCTTATGACCTATTACCTTGATGAAAAAAAGTAATCAAACGCGTAAGCGACATAAAACAACATCGTACACTTTGTTTGAGAGCACTACCTGAAAGAAACAGTTTTTTCCATGATAATGTTTTCTATTTCATAAAAATCGAATTATAAACAAAAAAGTTATGTCACTTTTTATGGAATTTCAAACTTTAAACCGCTCTCCTGAACATTTTGGTTTTTGTCGCTTAGCCCCAATATACCCCGAACCGTCGATATATTTTTTATCCTTTATCTTTATCTTATCTTCGTAATTAGCGAGTATTTTAAAATGTACGTTAGTCAATATACACGCTGGGATTCGAACCCCCGACCTTTTGCATGTGAGGAACCTTCCTCTACCAATTCGCAATCACCAATTTGTTTGCGGCATCTGTTCCTAATAGTGTTTGAACTTAAGGAAAGTGATGATACGCAAATCAGTCCCATTTTCTTCCTACAATAGTGGTCGCCCCACGTCTGCCCTCTCGCGGCTTTCAAGCCGCCGGCGTGCCTACGATAAGCGGTTCTCAAGTCCGCTACAAAAGGCAAACGGGACCGTTTTAGATTTCAATAACTCGTATAAAATATACGGGCCAAGGTTGGTCGCCTCAATTTTTTCGCCCGTCTATTTTTTGCTGTCTGCGGTGAGGGTTTAGATAATAAATTTAATTTAAAATTGGACTTTTTGATTGAATGTCAACTGCTTTAAAGTCTTTTTTTTTAATTTGAATTTGGTATATTCTGTTTAAACTTTGTTTTCTCATTAACGATCGAAATTTGTCTTCAGGAAGACTTTTTAACTAAAAATTTTCGTAGTCAAATCAAATCAAAATGTTTTATTCAAAAGTATCTGTTGCCCGCGACTTCGTTCGCGTGGTAATTTTGATGTGTATTTTTCCGGGATAAAAAATAGCCTATATGCTAATCCAGACTATAATCTTTCTCTGTGCAAAATTTTATCCGGATCCGTTCAGCCGTTTTAGCGTGAAAGAGTAACAAACATCCACCCGTACATACAGACTTTCGCGTTTATAATATTAGTAAGGATAACGCAGAAACCGTGACTTAATGAACGTTACAAGTAAAATTAGGTCTCCATTTCAAAATCAAGATCATTTTGGAGAAAAAGTGGACACAAAACGAGTAGTGATGTATTTACTCCAGTTTGTAATTTATTTTTGGCCGTATTTAGATTAGACTTACTCAGTCATGAAAAAGTGGCGTAAATTATTAAGTGGGTGCTAATCCGCTAATCTGCTGCGAAGAAAACTGGATGGGTGGGGAAGCTTATAGCTTTCGATCTCGTTTTCAGCTCAACCTTTTCCCCAATGAGTTATTAATGATACTAATCATAACCATAGTTGCTAATTGTAGAACGCAATAGTCTAGGCTATATATAATAGGGGTTAAAGTATGAAATTGCCGTTTTATTGCAATAGGTTCTTTGAATTGACATAGAATCTTCATGGTTTGAGGTTTTCGAATGAAACTTTTTTCAAATGGTTTCTATGATGTTCTTTTTTTAAAAAATGTGAAACATTTGAATATTGACTTTCAATTGTTTTTGTTATTCAATTTAGACAAGAAAGATGGATACTGCGAAAATTCGAGTGATTTTTGAATACGAGTTCCGACGCGGAACTAACGCGGCAGAAACAGCCCGCAATGTCAATGCTGCGTTTGGAGAGGGGTCTACTAATGAACGCACCGTGCGATTTTGGTTTAAACGCTTTCGTGATGGAAATTTCGACTTAAAGAACGAGCCACGAGGAAGACCGCCCACACAGGTGAATAACGATGAATTAAGAGATATAGTGGAAGTCGACCCTAGTCAAACTACCCAGGAATTAGCGGCATGGTTTAACGTTACCTTACCCACAATATTGACTCACTTGCGTCAAATCAATAAAATAAAAAATACGAAAAATGGGTGCCTCATAATCACTCGAATTTTCGCAGTATCCATCTTTCTTGTCTAACTTGAATAACAAAAACAATTGAAAGTCGATATTCAAATGTTTCACATTTTTTAAAAAAAGAACATCATAGACACCATTTGAAAAAAGTTTCATTCGAAAACCTCAAACCATGAAGATTCTATGTCAATTCAAAGAACCTATTGCAATAAAACGGCAATTTCATACTTTAACCCCTAATATTATATAGGTATATTGTAAAATGTATAAGCAGCCTATATACGTCCCACTGCAGGACACATGCCTTCTCTCAGGGAGAGAGCATGGGCTTAATCACCACGCGTGAACACCATGGATTGGCGATTAAGCGCTGACGTATATGAATAGCTCAGACACTCAGGTTTCCTCACGATGTTTTCCTTCATGGTTAGCAAGCGGTATTGCTACTTTAACTTCACAAATGTGCTCGTACATAAAGTATCGCGTTGGGTGAAAGTTATTATATATATAATAGTGTGTATACTATCACGTGTCCTGGTGCCAAACTAGGATACCCAATGCTATGGCAACCAGGCAACGACATCACAAACATGGAAATATACCCAGACTGATGCCATTTTCGTATTCACATACCTCAGCGGTAGAAAACGCCAATACGCGGTGGACACACGTGGCGATTAAGCCTATACTCTCACCCTGAGAGAAGGCGTGTGCCCTATAGTGGGACGTATACAGGGCGTCCCAAAGTTATGGGCCATGAAGGGAAAGTACCTTAAATATCGTAGATAGGGTATTTTGCTGAAAGAAGACTTTATGTTATTTTTAAAAGTTAGTAATTCTGCATTCAAAGATTTTCTAAAAAATACTTGCCTTGTCTGGGAATCGAATCGACTTAAATAAAAAAAATAAAAAAACTCCCCTACTTTTATGATGCCAATCGAAATAATGGCCAAAAACTAATAACTCTTCTTAAGTAACATAGTATTTTAAAAGAAAGGAACAACGTAAAATGTTTGAGTCAAATTTCAAGAAAGTTTTTTATTGCCGACGACGACGTTCGAAACGTTCTTCTTTTGGGGATACGTGAAAGATATGCTATACAAAAAGCGATATGAGAACGTGGGCGAGTTACAAACAGGATTGTGCCATATCATATCGAGTATTCACCATAAAAAGATAAGAAAATCAACAGGCAGCGGACTCATTAAAAGATTGGCGATTTGCGTAAGACAAGAGGGATCACATTTTGAGCATTTAATTAATTAATTTACAAAAAAATACCCACTTCATTGACTACGGCAGTTTCATGTATTGTTTTAATTTGATTAAAATGATTAATTTCACGCTGTTCCTTTCTTTTAAAATACTATGTTATTTAAGAAGAGTTATTAGTTTTTGGCCATTATTTCGATTGGCATCATAAAAGTAGAGGAGTTTTTATTTTTTTTATTTAAGTCGATTCGATTCCCAGACAAGGCAAGTAATTTTTAGAAAATCTTTGAATGCAGAATTACTAACTTTTAAAAATAACATAAAGTCTTCTTTCAGCAAAATACCCTATCTACGATATTTAAGGTACTTTCCCTTCATGGCCCATAACTTTGGGACGCCCTGTATAGGCTGCTTATACATTTTACAAGCGATACCTTATAACTTTTACTTTACAATAACTGTATTCAATTTGACTTATTTAATAGTACTGAAATTGACTTGGCCATCAAGATTAAACTTGAAGGTATGAAAGGATAAAAAAAGAAAGGGGGGCGCCATCATGGCTTATCGGTTTTCGTGGAATGACCGTAGATTAAAAAGACAAAGAATAGTTGTGATTTTTTTTTGGAATACGAAAATTACTCTAGTTATAATTTTAGTATATTCTGCGAAATATTCACTGTTCAAATACTGATTTATTGACAGTATGACAAGTTTGAATGTAAATGTGATTATTTCAGCATTTTATTGCAAATAGAGACTTATGCTTTCTCCATAGTTTATCGTAAGGAAATTCGGATTTCTTTTTAACAAGCATTAGAAGATTAGATGTAAAACATATACTGTCACGGCAAGCGTTCGTCATAGACCGTTATTTATTATTTATTTATTTATATTTATTCATAATAATACATGAAAGCCCACAATTACATCACTTTGCCAAAACGCTAATGCAGTTTTATCGGCAAGCTCTTAAATGAGATGCCACCCCTTGATGTTTTTCCTAGCTGTGTAATGTGTAACCCAAGATAGATAGCTATAACCAATCCCAGGCAGGCTCACTAAAACAATACCGGGATTAATTGTCTATAGTATAAATCGCTCACGAACCTCAGTTTCGTCATAGAATAGAGAGCACAGAAGATACGTGTCATTCGCTTCTTGACAAGTCTTAGCTTATCTGGTAGTCTATGATTTTCTATTGCCACAGCCTTGTTTATAATTTAAAATCCAACAGTCTTGTTTATAAAAAGCCGATTCTACCAAAACACTCTTGAGATAGAGTTAAAGTCAGTTTATGACAGGAATTCCTATTATAAGCCGGCTTTAACTCTGTGTCAAAAGTGTTTTAGTGCAATCTTATTTTTATAAATAAGACTGCAAGTCCTTAATCGAGTACACTATTTGCATCCTCAGACTTGGTGGAGCGATGATCTTCGCAGGGCGGCTGTCAAGAGCTGGATGAGAGTAGCCGAGGACCATGCTCAGTGGCGTGCTATAGGAGAGGCCTATGTCCAGCAGTGGACAAGCATAGGCTGATGATGATGATGATGATTTTTGTTCTCTGTTAATGTTGCGGGCAACTTTGCGTTAAATGTTAAGTTAGTTCAGCTGTCGATATGCCATTAATATTAAAGTAAGGCACAATTTATCTTTAAATATATTTTATTTTAATTAAATTGATTTATTTACCAGCGGCAAAAAAAACTTACTGCAACTTTGCATTAAAAGTCAAGTTAGTTCAGCCAGTAATATTAAAGTAAGGCACAATTTGTCTTTAAATTTATTTTACATAAGCATTCTATATACGTCCCACTGTAGGGCACAGGCCTTCTCTCAGGGAGAGAACGAAATAAATTTATTTTAAAATGTTACTTGTCAGAACCCCTTTTATTTTGGCCTTTCCACCTACGTAATGAGATGATTTATACAGCTTCAAGTGTCACTACTTGTATCACTCACACTAGATGGGTGAAGGGACGCTGCAGTTCCTGGGACATTGTTTGTTTATATTCTTTTTGTTGCACCGACCCGTGCTGAGGACAATTTTAAAAACCTATTGAGAGGCTTCGTTGGCGAGAAGGCTTGCCCAGCACCTATAATATCCTGATAGCTTAGTCGGCGTCAGGACCCTTACCATATTATAAAAGAACATATCTTTCCTTCATGTCGCTCGTTAACACCGGGTCACCTCTCATGCCCAAACTTTGAACCTACAAAAATGTGAGTGGAAGTTCTGTTTTTCGTAGTGTGAGGTGTCAACCGACAAAGCCTAATATACGGTTGTCTGCCTCAATTAGGCTTTGGTGGCCTCCAGTTTGATATCATTTGAAGTGATGGCTAGGCAACCAGGATAGTACCATTACATCTGGTAAAGCGTGATATAGTGAATCTATGTGTATAGTGGCATTAATCAATGCGTTTGTAAAGCAATGCAGTGATGCGATGCATTTTACGAGGCATTGTGACTATTGATTGCTTGAAAAAAAAAACGTTAGGTCAATGTTACTTTATATTCATTTTGCTCCGACATTGTAGGTACGTAAAGTTCATACATAACTTAAATCATTGCTTGTATCTTGGAGGGATAGGCAGATATAAGGGTTTAGTTGCTCTCATCTCGTTGTGCAGCGTGGCAACGCAGCCATTGTTATGGGGACCTTTGGGTCGGATGTGGCTTGGAGCGATTTATATTATATTATAGTATCAAAAATGTTATTTATACCATTCCCCCTATAAAATGCTTTTTATTCACTGAATACAGTGAATAAAAGGCATTTATGTTGCCGCTATATTAATGAATAATAAAAAGAGAATAAAATAAATATTTAAGGGGGCTTCCATACAACAAATGTGATTTTTTTGCCGTTTTTTGCTCGATATTAATGACGGCAACAGGTAGACGCTTGAAATATTCAAATATTGTACAGACAATGGTACGGAACCCTTCGCGAGTCCGACTAGCACTTGGCCAGTTTTTTTTATCTTTTTATTTAACACTTCGCAGTAATACCAGTTACACTCCCGTCATCCACACTTTTTATTTCACAATTCATTTATCAAAATTTATTAAGCCGTTTGGCTTCTTACGTACACACATACTTTGCACACACTTACATATACTTACATTCCTATTCCTATAACATTAACGTTTTCTCCGTCGGATAAAAAAGGGCCAAACTAATTTGTCACGAACGGATATCGAAGCCGCGACCTTCCTTTCCCCGCCACACCCTAACCGCAAAATCACCAAAAAAAAGGACACGTTTGCCCGCATTTTTTCCCCACTCCAAATCGGACATTCAAAAGCATTCCGTACCGCTACCACACAAATAACTTCACAAGAGTATATCACGCAGCTCGTAGGCACTGTTCCATTTCTAATATCGGGACAGTAAACAGAAGGGACATTTTCCCTTGCCGCACAATAAAAAGTAGACGTAAATGTCCCACGTCCACTATATAAACAATCCAGGGTAACGGTCCAACGAAATTTTTATGCAGACTTAGCGTTTACTGTCTGCCTATACGAATTTATGTGAGTGCTTCCTTTAGACTTTAGAAGAGACAGAAATAGTAAAAATGACCGGATTTATACCCAAATTCGGAAGCAAAGGAGGGTTAAATATTTCGCGCATATGTGTGTATGATTCTTTATGACCCCTCATTATTATCTAAAATTAACTTTAGAGTCCCCCGAAAACCTCACCGTCTCCCCCTCCATTTCTTTCCGTGGATGTCGTAGGAGGCGACTAAGGAAATAAATTACCAGGCGATGGGCAGCGGCGTCTTCCTGAGATTCCAACCGCATACTGCGATCGCCAACCTGCCTGCCAAGCGTGGCGATTATGGCAAACCCCTTCATGATTAGAAAACCATGAGTGAGGCCTATGTCCTGCAGTGGGCGTCAAATGGCTGATGATGATGATGAAACCAATAACTTCCCTATGCCCACCGCTATACAGAACGCAAAGACCCGTTACATAAAATGCGGCGGCGGTGGCAGGGGCGGTGGTGGCGGCGGTGGCGGTGGCGTTCGATACATAAATCATTTACGGCAGTAGTGTGTTGTATGGACCGCCACCACCACCGCGTTGGTGTGTTTTATCCTTAATGCATGCTGTGTTTCACTATAATTAGTCGGGGTACCCTAATTAGTTTTATCATTACCTTAAGTTTAATATATATAGATAATGATGATGATGAGGCGGAACCAAATCAACTTCCTTACAAGCACTTAAGTGAGGGATCTCGCCTGCTGAGACCCAAAGTTCAACAGACTTAACAGAATTTGCTCAACACTTAGTAGTTGGATTTTTAGTTTTTAGGGTTCCGTACTCGATGGGTGCCAAACGGGACCCTATTACTAAGACTTCGCTGTCCGCCAGTCTGTCTGTCTCTCTGTGTTTCACCAGGCACTGAACGGACATGAACTTTGATAGCTAGGCAGTTGAAATTTTCACAGATTATGTAATTATGTTGCCACTATAACAAAAAATACTAAATGCAGAATAAAATAAATATATAAGGGGGGCTCCCATTCAACCAATGTAATGTTTTGCCGTTTTTTGCTCGATATTAATAACGGCTACAGGTAGACGCTTGAATAATTCACAGAATATTTAGTTTTATATTTGCTTCAAAAATAAATAATTAAATTAAAAAAAATATATATTTAAGTGCAAAAATCACGTTTGTTGTAAGGTAGCCCCCCTTACAACAAACGTGACTTTTTGCCGTTTTTTTTTTTTCGATCTTTGTGTCTAATGTTGTATAGATAATGTTACGGAACCTTTCGTGAGTGAGTCCGACTGGCACTTGGCCGATTTTTATGATGAGTTTATTTATGGGCCATTGTTGGGAAGTTCGGAAAAGGGTAATTCTACACGTTCGCTTAGAATGTTTTGAGGGATTTTGTTTAGGAAGTTCTAAAACGGTGTAACGTAACAAACATAAAGTGTCAAATTCAAGATTTAATTTCAGGGAAGAAATTGGAACTCCCAGCACAGCCTTTTCAAGTCTCTAAAGAGTTAAATTCTCATTTTGTAACTTTGAAGGTGTTATTTCTAAGAAATCTATTCCTCTGAAACACTCCCCAAATGTAGTTCAAATAATTTGCATGTTTTCCTTTAGCATTATACTTTACGAACGGCATTCGATAAGTTTCTTAAGTAACCGTGTTTTTGTAAATAAGACTGTTATAGTTTCTATAAATAAGACAAGATAAGGAAGCGCTTGAATAGGTTAAATAACTAGTTCATCTTTCGGGAAAATGCGTCCGTCTGGCTATACAGACGCCTCCCTGCCTAAATTCTTAATTCAATTCAATTAATTTCAAATATTTTTATTCATTACAAAAACAGAATGTTTACTTAATGAACGTCAAAGTTGTTAGTTTCACAATTAATAGTTTTTGGTCCCTAATCCTATACCATTAAAATAATAATACTAGTGATTTATGAGATTGTTAAAAAGCATTGATAACGTTTATGGGGATGGGCTACTTTCGGTTTCTCCATTTGTCATCTAGGACTCATAATTTCACCGACAAATTAATATAATAATAATAAATAACTTACACACTTACACTTGTAATAAGCACTTGAACTGGTCCCAAACTAGGATACCCTGTGCTATGGTAACTAGGTAAGGACATCACAAACATGGAAACACACCCAGACTGGGGCCATTTGTACGGCGGCCCCTAGTGGGAATCGAACCCACGACCTCTGTTTTGGTAGGCGCCTTAGCGGCTAGACCAATGAGGCAGTCAAATTGACACACACATACACACATACACATACACATATACACAGACACTTACACACACAAAACTCACCTGCTATATATTTCTTTAAAAGGTTCACTGTTGCAGCATGTCTGCATCTGAAAACGTAATTAAAGTTCTCCTGTAAACGGCACTATAACACACTAGATTGCACTATGATTATTTTAAAAACCCTGAGATACAGGCTTAAAACCTAGTTCAGGGGCCAGGGTACAATTTAATTTTTTAAGTGTGTAATACTGAACCTGTTTGTATGTTATTATTTTTTATTATATTGCTTTTCTTTGGTGAAATAAACTCATTATAATTAACTCAAGAAATAAGGCCTAAAAGGACTACATTTTAACACAAAACACTCTCATTCATCTTCTGCGTGCATGGGCCACAATGTATCATTACGGCTCCGAGCAAAATACTCATTACAAAAGGTTAACTGTTTCACAACGTATAATACCATAACCCATAAAACGTAGGTATAATTTTAACAGCGAGAAGTATTTATATAAACTTATGCTTGTAACCCGGAAAGGTAGGTAGGACTAAAGTTCGCTGTAATACTTGTCACAATCTATAAAAATTTTGTTGCTTCGTCAATATATATTTTAGTCACTGTATGCATGCTCGCTGGACAGACAACCTTCGGATGGAGTACTGTAATACTTTTCTTTCATATATCTCGTTATAGATTTCGGTCATTACCAGCTCATAATAAAATATAAAAAACTGTTTAGTGAAAAACATTCATTGATAAGACGGGCCGTAAATTCCAAAACCATTATAGATAGTGACTCAAATAAAAGTCAAAAGTTTATGTACATACTTATCGGTGACTTTTACTGAAAATAGGACAGCCGGCCATTTTGTCTTGTTTTATGACGTCATATATCCAGTGACGCTTGCGTTGTCAGTATGTTCCATTTGACATGTTATTGGTCAAAACCATTCAAGCTTTTTAGCCTCTGAGCGAAAATAAAGTAACATGCACACAATACACACACTCACAAGCGAAAAACTCTTCTTTTTGTTTGCAGTTGGGAAGTACTTAATTATCTGTCAGTAGCTTTCTTTTTTGAGTAATCTAAAGAAACAGAATGGTCATTAAATAATAAGTGAAATTCTCAATTCAGGAATCGGCGGTAAGCGTGCTCCGTTTGAGATAACACTCTGTGCAGTTTAATTCGGGTTGGGGCAATTATTCCGCAACTCCATCGCTTTGTGCTTCCGCGCCGACTGAATCATTTACGGCTGTGATAATGTTATTGTGGACGGAACGGTTTTTGCGCGAAGTTAGGTGAAATCTCGATTGTCTGAGATTAGGACCTAGATTAATGCATATTAGTACATTGCATGAATACCTCGATTTTATTTAAAATTGTCTTATCTTAATAAGCGGAGTGGCAGAAAAAAAAATCTAAAATAAATAACATCAACGCAACACAATCACTTGTCCCGCTCTCAAACTAAAATTCCTTGTGCTATGGTAACCAGGTAAGAACATTACAAACGTGGGAATATATTCAGACTGTGGCTATTTGTACATATGTACTGTGGCCCCCAGTAGGAATCGAGCCCTCGACCTCCGAAATGGTAATCAGACGTGATACCGCTAGATCGTCGAGGCAGTTACTTAGTTAGACCTAAGATTTTCTCACTTAGCCTGACAGTTGGGCCATTGTAATGTAAAGTATCGTTTATTCATGTAGATGGGTAAATAAAATAGATCTTCATATACAGAGTTTCAGTGCATTCCATGTGCTGCCCGTCTGGGCGTATGAATATTCATGCAAGCATGCAATAATTATGTGTTTGTATGTCAAATTTAAGTTACAAGATTGTTGTGATTAAATGTCAAAATTAAAATTAAGGAAGACATTAAATTGTTTTATCCTCTAAAAAGTCAATAATTCTGTAACATTTATCATTGTATGTAGCAAGCGCTGGAGAATGTAAACACCTCAGATAGTAGGGTTTCCTCGCGATGTTTTTCTTTACAGTTAGCGATTGATAATGCTACTACAAATTCACAAATATACGTCACTTACAAAACAAAGTGATTGGTACATGCCAGAATTCGAACCCACGACCTCCTGAATGATAGAACGGCATTTTTGCAATGCGCTTCCGCCGCTCTTCCCCACAACCATGTGAGACTAAATTTAGAAAGAGAAAGATGCATTAATGTTAATTAATATATGTCTTTTTATTACAGGTAAGTCTCGATCTGTCGATGACAAAACCAAGGAGGACCCATGTCTTACTGGTAGGCCTCAATTTTTCTTATTATTTATCTCTTAAAAATTGTCAATGATACACAATGACACGAATTTATTCTGTTGGAGTTAAACTTCGCAAGTCAACCTTTTACCTAAATGCCATTCAAGTAGAGTAGCGTTATTATAAAAGAAAAGCTGTATTGCTCGTGGTTAATGACACACACATAATAAATGATCTACTAATCAATCAACTACGGTCGCTTTTCTATCGCAAATCAGTATTAAATTGCTCATAAACATAAAAAAATTACTTCTTTCACACTTCCATACACTTGACAGCTAACTAACGAAAAACGACTATTTGTTCTGGTCCCAAACTAGGATATGGTACGAGTTCCAGCGGGAATCGAACCCACGACCACTATTCAGACGCCAATAAATCCAACATAAATCTTAAAACATCCAAAGCAAACTATAACCCTATATTTGTCCACTGAAGTCTCTCCTAGTGCTCGTGCAAAAAAAGCTCAATTTTGTCATGCCATTTTTGGTGTCCATTTATCACGATGATTGACAAACCATTTTTCTTAGCTGCTAAGTTGAGTTAAAATACATGAAAAACACATGAAATCACCCGTGGTTATAGTAGAAGCACTAGAACGTCACTTTTTTCTGCCTTCGTTCATCCTCATCCAATTGCCGCTGTCGCTGGATGTGGGCGGCACAAGACTGGGAAGCTTGGAAAACCATGAGGGAGGCCTATGTCCTTCAGTGAGCGTCAAATGGCTGATGATGATGATATCATAATTTGATATGTCTTCAAGAACTTGTTATAGAAGTCTTCAATAAGCTACCTGAACAAATATTAAGCACTTTAAGCACTTTTGGTAATAAAAAACGTACTGTGAAATGTAAGGTAAATATGATATGAATAACAATATACACTGTAAATTAAAGAACAAATCTTAAAAGACTGAGTGTGGAGTTTCTTTGTCCATTGCTCTACAATGATCAAGATCTGGAAATTGACATTTTTTGTAACCTATATACGTCCCATTGCAGGGCACACTTCTTTCAGAGAGAGAGAGAGAGAGAGAGAGAGAGAGAGAGAGAGAGAGATTAAAGGCTTAATGACTACGAGTGCCCACCGCGGATTGGTAATTTCAAGCGCTGAGGTATGTGAACACCTCAGATCTCAGGTTTCCTCGCGATGTCTTACCTCACGGTTAGCGAGTGGTATTGCTACTATAACTTCACAAATGTACGTAACTTACAAAAAAAAAACATTGGTACATGCCGGGATTCGAACCCACGATCTCCCGAATGAGACACGCATGTTCAATTTACAATATTCATTAGGTCATAGTTTCTGCGTAACATTGGATAAAAGCTTTAGACTTTGTTGAACTGACTTCTGCATCTAAGATCTTCCTTCACTAATGAAGTCATGCGGCTATTTAATACCCCTTGTCTCATACAACTAGCACTAACAAAAGGCTCTCAATTTACTAGCTCTCCTAATCATCAATTTAGCCACAGCTTGCGAACTAAAGCCCTATTTAATTTGTATTACTAGATAGCTCACATCTCGCTGGTTACTAATCCTCCACCAACACAGTAGATACCCTGAGCTCCGTATATGTTATATCAGCGGGTGGTTCACCAGTTTCGGGCCAAACGCCACTTCGATTCGAATAAATTAATTCACACGGTCACGAATCGCGCTAACGACGCCACGGACCGGGGAAATGCCGAGTTACGGCAAGTTACGGCAACTTGCCGAAGTAGCGTCGTGTTGCTAAAGTGAACGGCGCAACTTTGCACGCTGCTAAATGGTATCGTGGTGTCTCCGTGCCTTTTTGCTGGGTGTTGGCTGCTCTCATAGTGCTTACCACTTATGACTTTATTATTTACTACCTACTAGCAGTCCCGGCGAACTTCGTACCGTCACAGAATCCGTGTAAACGATTCTTGCACAAGGCCATTCATTTTTTAAAACCACAACGTTCGCTCGCACAACGTTATATATTAAAAACTTAAAATAAATTATCCCATGGGAACGCATTACCTAAATATCAAGAATGCTATGTCTCAATTGAGGTCTTTGTTTATCTGTACGGCAAGTTTCATGTAAATCCGTTCAGCCGTTATTTGTTGACTGAATAACAAACATTAAAAGACCCAAACATCTTCACAAACTTTCATATTTATAATATTAAGTAGGATTTACAGGAGACTTGATTGCACGACACAGGGAATCCTGATGTGCAAGTAAGTGTATCAAAATGACAATTCTGTTAATTAAAATTTTAACATAAGAAGTTACTTTTAAGATGAAAATGTTATTTTTTACGTATGTCCTACACTCTAAATTCCAATAATAATACAAACCTTTGTTGCATCTTACTGCAAAAATACGTGGTAACAATTATTCTTATGTTTGTTGCTATTTGCATTCTGGGGCACCAAGACAGTTTTTTTATTATGATGGTATTTATTACAAAAAGAAATAAAAAGTTAGGTTGTGACACATCAACTAAAACCTAAAAAGGCGTAACAGCTGACATTCTTCCATAGTATTATGTCCTACGGTATGCTACTGTGGGATCGGGTAGCAGACATTGAAACGATCTTTCATTTTGGTGGAATTTCAATTCTGTAGACATCTCTATTTATTTTATGATATTATTATTTTGAATTTTTAATCATTCTATTAACAATAATAATTTAAAAACCTATTCAGAGGCTTTAGAGTTAACTAGAGGTCGCGGGTTCAATTCCCGGCATGGGTGGAATTTTTAGCCTCCAAATAGGTTTTCAAAATTGTCCTCAGCACGGGTTAGTGCAACAAAAAGAATATAAACATAAATTGTCATTTCCACGTTTTGGACTTGCAAAAGTTAATACATCCTCTATGGGGCACTGTATCCGTTTTTTTTATAAAATTTCTCAAGATATATTAGAGTTTCCACCGAAGCCGTTTAAAAATGTGTTAAACGTACTCTGTGCAAAAAAGCCTATTATAACATTAAGGATTAATTGGAAGACAAAGATGTCTGGTATTTAAATAGTGTTAACGGGGACGATTGTATGTAGGTAGTGTAACTTTAAGTTGAAAACTCTGTTAATGAAGCAAACGTGTCTTGAAAAGAATAAAGTTTTAGTTTTCCAGGCCACGTTTACATTTTTGGCTTCAACATTAAAAACGAAAGTTATTGAGTACTAAATGTTGGGATTTTCTCGTACCTCTATATTATGCGGATAATATATTTTATCGAAACACCTTAGAATAAAGTTTTATCTATTACATATCTAGTCGATGCTACAGTTATGCGCAGTGAATTCAAAGAGTTGCTACGCTGTTAGAGCTACGGCGCTACGGATGCCACGTAGCAACGTACTACGACGCAGTACATCTTATTATTTTTGCTGTTGTGCACCCTTTTGCCTACAACTTTGTCTGTGCAAATTTCTCAGCACATAGTTTATATAAGTGCAATAAACGTTTAGTTCAAAGCCGTTTAGATCCGTTTTGAAAACTGCAGTTCACTATGAATAATTATTCATTAGATTTAGACATTAAATCACCAATGACCTAGATGCTAAAACTGACAACTTTACTGTACTTAGATTTACGTCGTTGTTTTTGCCATAGCTTCGAATCTTAAATTTCTTATCACGAGAGGAATACATAAATAATTGATTATTTTTCAATTTATTTATATTTATTCACAATCATCACCATCATCATCATCAGCCATTTGAAGCCCACTGCAGGACATAGGCCTCCCTCGTGGTTTTCATAACCTTAAGGGATTTTTCCATAATCGCCACGCTTGGCAGGCGGCTTGGCGATCGCAGTATGCGGTTGGAATCTCAGGAAGACGCTGCTGCCCGTCTCCTGGTAATTTATTCACAATAAAACATGAAAACCCACAATTAAATCAGTTTGCCAGACTGCTAATGCAGTTTATTGGCAAGCTCTTGGTAACAATCCTTATATATAAACTAACACAATACTTTCTGAGTCTCAAGCATATGAATCCATAAAACTGTTAAAAATGTAATTTTTAGGGGTATTACGTCAGTGTCTACTAGGATGCAGAAAGAAAGTTCAAACCGAGCGTAGATATTAATTACACCATTTCTGTAGAGGTTTTACGATATCACCCGACGTCGCTACTTAAATAAAACCTCGATTATGCGCTCCAATAATGCCGGGAATCGATTCAATGTTACCAAAACGATTTTTCGGCTCCGTGCCAAATGCCGAAAACCAGTTAATTTCAGTTGAACTCACGCTGATAGACGATATAGGTAAGGATACTAAAACCATAAAAAAAGTCTGTTAGTCTGAACAAGTGGATCAATTATTTTAACTATGTGGTAAGTTTCACGATGTTGCAATGGTATAAAGTAGTAGAAAGTTTTGCTATGGAGTGTCATGTCGGTTTAATCGGTAATATAAAAATTTAACCCTTGAGATGGATTTACGGTTTTAATTTTTAAATACTAGATAGTAAATACTAGAAATAGACATAAACTTTCGTTCCCAAAATTTAGGCTGGCAAAAGTTAATACAATCTTTATGGAGCATAGTATAAGCAGCCTAAATACGTCCCACTGTAGGGCACAGGCCTTCTCTCAGGGAGAGAGTATGGGCTTAATCACCACGCGTGCCCACCGCGGATTGGCGATTTCAAGCGCTGAGGTATTCATATAGCTCAGACGCTCAGGTTTCCTCACGATGTTTTCCTTCAACGTTAGCGAGTGGTATTGGTACTATAACTTCACAAATGTACATAACGTAGAAAACAAACTCATAGGTACATTCTCGCACTGGGAATCGAACCTGGGTCTCCCGCTTCCGAGTCCAATGTTCTACTCACTAGGCTACCACCGCATGTATACGTTTATGCAATAAGATTCCTGAGGACATAATAAGTTTGCCAGAAACGAGGTTCAAAAAATGTGAAAAGCACACTTCTGCCAAAGGGGCTACTATAACATTAAAGATTATTTCGATGAAAATGATGTCTGGAATTAAAGCCAGTTCAATGCATGAGACTCTGTTATTAAGGACTTGAAAAGCCTAAGTTTGGAGTATTTTTGTTCATTTTTTCTCCGAAATGATCTAGATTTTGAAACGGACACCTAGTTTAACTTGAAACGTTCATTAAGTCGCAGTTTCTGTGCTACTTTGAATAAAAACTTTTTGATTTGATTGATTTGAAAGTTAATTCTATCAGTCTCCTAAGCGTACCATTATTGTCCAAAAGTAGATGCAGATAAGAGTATCTGCAAATTAAAGAGTTTGCATTAGGCGACAATTGTTTTAAACAAATTTTATTACCCACTTTTGTGACAAAGCATCTCGTTATCCCTTGAAGCATAGAAAGAGTATCACTATAGCTCCGGTACAGTAAAAGATTGTGTGTGTGTGCGTGTCACCCCGCTGAAAACGTTGATTGACAAGGGCACAGGTTCAAACGAACGCACTGTTAGGATGGCGGTCCGCGGGTCCTTTTTAAAAAAAGATTTATTTACTGCTACAAAAAGATTTTAATTCACTGCACACACACAAAGACTACAGGAATACAATTCTAGGATGACATGTTTGTCGGACGGAGGTTATGGGTTGACTACTCGAAAACAAGAGTGCAAACAGTTTTATATAATATTAATTTGCTTGCCTCAGCATTTACTGTGTACTAGGATTGATTATAACATCTCCCCCTTTAAGACGGAGCTTATCATTTTAAGATAAACGAAGGACAAATGTCTAAGGTAGTTAAAACACAAGTGAGGCGCAGCGACTAAGTATTAAACAGAAAGGACATCTTAATAAGTAGAGTGTCACACTAACATTAAATCTAGTTTAAACTTAATCTAAGTCCCGAAATAGAAATCAATAACAGTCATTTAATGATTACTTAAGTTTCGGCTTGACGATACCTTCTCAAAATTTCTAAACATGACCTTGCTTTTATCCTTATTCATCTCTATTTCTGGGAGGCTCCTAATAGATTTCTTGTCACATTCAAAGGACTCGTCAGATATATCAGTTAGTTCAATAGACGTATTGACTTTGGTGTCCCTTCTACTAGTCTTCTTATTATGACACTGGTTGTATATTTGGATGCAACAAGAAGAGCTTCTATAACAATTTGAGAACCATTTCTTATAAATTTTGCTTAATATATAAATTATAATGGCTACAATGATAGTATAAGTAAGTCCTGAATAATAATGACCGTATTTTACAATATGAGACTGATTTTCAGCCTGATTGATTTGATCTTGTAAATGGTCAAGCTTATGGCTTGCTAATTTCAAGGACTCTAAGTCAACATCTGTTAATGAAATTGGGGACAATGGTTGAACACTGTTGTTTACAAGTTTATACTTACAGCAGTCGTCTTCGACAATATTAAAATCAATTAGCACTTGGCTCGGTAGTCTTGATTTGTAACTATGAGATGGACGAAATTGCAAAGTTTGGAAGTATGCAACACAATCATTTTTCAAGGATAATATACCAGTACCTTGTAAGGCATAGTCCTTGATCTCGTTGTTATCAGTACATTTTATAGTCAGTTTGTTTGCCTTGGACTGTACATACAAAAATCTTCCATCGTTCAGCTTTTGCCATATGTTAACATTGCCATATATTACCTTAGAATTGCAGATTTCAGGAAGTGACAGGGTTACTTCTGTTATAAGTTTCGTTTCACATATAGGATTACTATTTGTAGATAGAACAGAGGGTAAAGGACATATTACAAAGTTATTTTTAACATCGCTACATTCACTTAAACTATCTAGCATCGCGTAATTCAATCTGTCATCCGTTATAGCTATGTATAACTTAGAGGGATGAATAAGAGCATATGTTTGGAAGTTGTATTCATCTCGCGGTGTAGGTAGCGGCAAAATCTTATAGATGCTAAATTTAACTGGGTTAATTAAAGGTATTCTTATTACGAAAATTATCTTATCATTATAGTAATACGAAGCTAACTTAGATAAATCTATAATATAATGTATGTTCTCTAAGGACAGAGAGACAGGAAACTCTAGGTTCCTTTTTGTTACCTTGTTAGAGTTTAATTCAGTATATAACTTCGTCGGGGTTAAAACATAAGGGTGCAAAATATTCGCTTTTGCAAATAAGATAGAATTCAAGGTCGTATCCAAAATATTGGAAACTGACAATAGTGATCCTTCGATGATGTTAAGAATTGAGTTAATTTTTGACAAGTTCACACTTTCCGTAGTTAACTTAGAGTTCTGTTGGAACATGTAGTCTAACTTTTGAAGTTGTTTATTTACTCTTATCTCATTATCGTTCAGCTGACGAATCGAGGTATTAAAGTTACTAATGGTAGACTGGACGACGTGTATGTTGTCTTTCATTAAAGAGAAGATTTCATGCTGGTTTAATCTCGTTAATGTGATACTTCACATGTTTCCTATTGATGCAAAGGGTGGCATTATTTTTTCCGTTTACTTTAACAATTTTGTAGGGTCCCTTCCAGATTGGAGAGAGGGCCTTGCGCAACCTATGATGGTGTTTGACGTATACTAAGTCACCAGATTTATAAGTTTTCGATCTAGACGAAGCATCATAGTATCGTTTTGATGATTCCTTGCTTCTCTGAATGTTCTCCAAAGCTCTTTCGCGAGAGTACCTCATTCTATATTGTAAGGCTCGGATGTACTCTTGATACGTTGTGTTATCGCTAGAGTCGAATAAACTACTAGGTATGGTCGGTTTGTGACCGTATAATAACTCAAAAGGACTGAAACTCGTAGTGCAGTGTGGAGTTGTGTTATAAGAGAGAATTGCAGTTGCGATATAGCAATGCCAATCGTCCTGGTTATCGTTTACAAACGATTTTAAATACTCCTTAAGGGTTGCATGACTACGCTCCAGGGCACCATTCGTCTGGGGATGATAAGGCGTAGAGAGGAGGCTTTTTATTTTAAGAATTTCAGTTAGTTGCCTAAATAGTTCGGATGTAAAGCTAGTGCCTTGATCCGTTAGGATCATTTTGGGAAATCCGAATAATGAGAAGAAATGTATCAGGTTACGTGCAATTTCATCTGTTGTTGACGTAATCATTGGATAAGCACATGAAAATTTGGTTAGATCGTCCTGAAGAGTTAAGATGTACTTAAACTTTTGAAGGCCAGCTTCAGGCAGAACTCCGACAATGTCGAGAGCTAGTCTTTCGAATGGCTTGCTACTAGATGACGTAATAATCATGGGTGCTTTATTAGAAGCTCGTAATGGCTTATTTACTTGGCATAGCCGACAGTCTTTTACGAATCGTTCTATGTCAGCGCGCATACTCTTCCAGTAATAAGACTCTTTGATTCTATTATACATGCGCGTAATACCCGGGTGACCCGCTATGGTCGTCCCGTGGTTCTCTTTAAGAATGCTTGTAATTTCGGCAGGGGTAGGATATTTTATTTGGTTCTTATATATATGAACCTTGATATCTGTGCCGTGAAAAAGATACGAAATTATGTTGTAGATTTTTACGTAGGCTAATTTAGTGAAAGGCTCTGAAAAGTCTGAAATAGCTAATTCCTTGTCGTATTCATCGGTGGAAATTATTAGGTCTCTTAATTTCCGCAATAGGTTATAAATAGCCTTATAGCTCGTCTCATCATAATGATGGATCTTAGTGTATAAGAAATAGAGCTTCTTATTATTGTTAGCATCAACCGACTGCACGGTATCGGGTTCGCGTTCTGCTGATAACAGTTCGTCGGGATTAGGTACTATCGACAACAGCTGTTCGCAGTGCGGCATTGAACTATCAAAATCAAGCGAAACTGGACACGCTATTGACTTTTGTTTTGCCAAAGTAAGACTCTGATTGTGCTCTTCTATCTGAGTATCGTTAGAGATAGACTTAGTAAATTGTTTTTTGAAAAATTGCTCATAAGTTGTTTTATTTATTCGGGAATGAGTTATGGCATTTACTGGGTTACGAGATAAGGCATCTGCATTAGAATTTATTCGGCCTGGCTTATAAATAATCTCGTAATCATATTCTTCTAACTTTAGTCGCCATCTCAGTAAACGTCCGCCTGGATCTTTGGCGTTAAAAAGCCATGTAAGGGGACGATGGTCCGTGACAATTTTGAACTTATACCCATACAGGTAAGGTCTATAGGTGTTGACACCAAAAAGAATAGCGAGCAGCTCCTTCTCAGTCGTTGAGTAATTTCCTTCGCATTTATTTAAGGTTCGAGATGCATAAGCTATAGGCTTATCCTTACCGATCTCGCCTTGTGATAAGACAGCGCCTACGGCATAGTTAGATGCGTCTGTCGTTACGATAAAGGTCTGCGTAAAATCGGGGTATTGTAGTAAGGGAGCTGAAGTTAACTTTTCTTTAAGAAGCTTAAAAGCTTGTTCTTGATCATGAGACCAGTGGAAAACTGTGTCTTTTTTCAATAAGGAAGTTAGAGGCTTTGTTATGTGAGAGAAATTCTCTATAAAACGGCGATAATAGCCTGTCAAACCTAAGAAGGACTTGACATCTTTAGCAGTTTTGGGTGTAGGAAATTGGGAAATGGCCTTGACCTTGTCAGGGTTAGGCGACACACCCTTGTCTGTGATGGTATGCCCAAGATAAGCAACTTCACGTCGCAAGAACTCGCATTTGTCGGGCTGTAATTTCAAATTTGCCTGTCTGAATTTGGAAAAGATGAGTTCTAATTTTTTCACGTGAGATTCAAGGTCGTGAGAATAACAGATACAGTCATCTAGGTAGATATAACAGTGGAGACCTTGCAATCCTGAGAGAACTGTGTTCATCAGTCTCTGAAATGTAGATGGGGCATTTTTTAACCCAAAAGGCATTCGTGTAAACTCGAAATGACCTGAAATACCGTTAGTGGTAACACTGAAACCTGTCTTAGCAGTGTCTTTGGGGTCTAAACAAAGTTGGTGAAACCCAGAAGCTAAATCGAGTGTACTAAAGTATTTTGAATGACCTAACTGGTCTAAGATGTCAGTTATGAGAGGGAGAGGATATACCTCTGAAACGGTAACATCATTAAGTCGTCGGTAGTCTATAACAATTCGCCATTTTTGCTTACCGGAAGCGTCGAGCTTTTTGGGTACCACCCAAACCGGTGCATTCCAAGGAGAAGTTGAAGGGCGAATAATACTTTGGTCGAGCATTTTCTTAACCTGCTTTTCGACCTCGTCCTTATGAATTTCAGGAAACCGATAAGACTTCACATGAATAGGAGGAGCATCTCCGGTGTTAATAGAGTGCTGAATTACATTTGTGTGAGTCAGAAATTCACCTTCAAGGTGGAAAATGTCGGTGTATTGAGAAATACAATTCATAAGGGTTTTCTTTTCTTGTGGATTTAAATGAGAGCATCGAATTTGCTCAAGGACCTTTTTGGAACGGTCACTATTCAAGGCATTTAGTTGATGAATGAGCTCGTGTGGTTTTTCGTCTGAGGTTGATGACGAGAGCTCGAAACGAGAAACTTGAACTTGGAAATTATTTATTTCTACATCAGATTCGGTAGTGTTTAAGACAGAGACATTGACTCTATTGTTTGGCTTTATCATTACTATGCAATTAGCCAAAAACACTCCTTCGCTAATTTTATGATCCAATACCAAGGCTTCTTTTCGGCCCGAAATTTCTGAAAGGTTGGATACTGGACATTCAATAACCATTTCTGACCTAGGAGGTATGACGTAAGATGGTTTACTGAAACAAATAGGTAGAAAGTGACCTTGTAGATTCAGCGTATTTGTAGAGTACTGAATGTCTATCTTAAAATGTTGTATAAAGTTGCTACCTATAATACCATCGTAGTGTAGGTTGATCGCGTCGCTTATCGCGTGAAATAAGAAACCAAACACTATCTTACTCTTTGGTGAGATTCGATGTTCAAAGTCGAGTTCAACGGTACCGAGAGATTCGCAAGATGAGTCGTTGTCACTTAAACCTTTGAGTGTGACTATCTCCGGTCCAAGCACTGGGTTTTCAAGGCTAGATGACTTCACTATTGATATTGAGGAACCAGTGTCGACTAGGAAGCACAAGGGCTTCTTGTTTAAATTGGTTTTTAAGTTAACGTGAGGGAGAGAAATCTTGTAGTTAACGCTATTCATCGTATAACTTTTCTCACGTGAGCAATTCCTAGAAGGAAAACTCGGCTTTTCGCGAGGTAGGGAATTGCATTTGAAATCCTCTTTGGGAATAGAACTTGAGACATTTGATTTACTATCTAACTCAGGAGTCTCTGAATTTTTGCTGACTTGTGTTGGGGATAATTTAAGAACACAAGGCTTAGAAAGTCCTTTATCAAGGATCTGAGACTGAGTAGAAGGCGTATTAGAATCCTGTGCAACCGCGAATTGACCACAGGTACTACCTTTTAGCTTGGCTGAGAACTCAGTGGATAAGGGCTTTTTATCAGCATATTTTCGTTCATTTTTGTTCATCCGTGCTAGGGAGAATTTAAGAGCACGGGATTTAGAAAGGTTAGGAGTTTTCGTGTCATTTAGATCACCGTGGTGTTCCGGCAGACACGGAACCGAAACAGAATTTAGTTTAAATTATCGTGATCTTCAGAGGAGCTAACAACGTGCACATTAGGGCGATTATTGCTTGTCGCGTTACTTGAGCTAGGTGCATGAGCACCGGATAGTGCAGTGTTGCTGGAATCAGGGCGCGTATTAGTATTAGTGCTATTTTTATGCTTTAACTTGCGGCACTCGCTTATCACATGTCCATGTTTTTTGCAATAAGCGCAAGATTTACTCGAGTAGGAGCGCGACTGATTAGAATAATTTTTTGACGAATTTGCATTGGAATCTACGTTGTGAAGATTTGGACTTGACTGTTTAGACTTATTTTTGAAACAGTCGGAGGCTGTATGTCCAACCTTTTGACAGATAGAGCACTGTTTGGATGAGCGTTGAGCTAATTTAGAAAGCTTATAGAGTTTTTCTTCCTCGATTGCATGAGTGATTGCATCGGAGAGGTTCTTAGGATTCCTACAGCGCACTATGTGTGAAAAGCTGGGGTTCATACCCAATAAAAACGTGTTCAAAGCCAAATCTTCCATTGCGGCTAATCTGCCTAGAAGTTCTTTGTCGTCTTCACAGCTATAATGTATGTCTGATTGAATTCGCGTGAGACATGATTCAATGCGTAGAGAATATTGTGTCACATCTTCCATAGGTAATTGCTTGCAGTTCTGAAGGTCGACCAGTAAATGGGTCGAGTGCTTCTTTTCTCCAAAGGTGGCTTTAAGGAACTGTTTTATTTCGGCCCAAGAACTGAATTTCTTTAGGCAGCAAGCTAGCTGTGCTTTGCCCTCGAGTTGTGACACGATATATTTGCACAAAACGTTCTGTTGATCTGTACTGGCTAGCGAAATTGCATTTTCGCAATTTGTCAAAAACGCGGGCAATGACTCGCGGTTCCCATTATAGGGTTTGATAAATTTGGTCAAAACCGAAAGGCTAATTGACTCAACCATTTTGGGTTTTTGTCTAATCGTGACCTTGGAGTACGGGTCTTGTGCTTCTTCTTCTGAAGAGGAGCCGTCTGAAGTTAGAAATCCTTCGACTTCTTCAACCTTGACTTCTTTTTTTGTAGACATTAATTAATTGACCTTATTATATTAAGGTGCAGTACAGACCATCAGAAAACACAAAAACAACTGTAAAATATATTGTCAAAATGCAGTAAAATTGCATGTAAAAATTTGTAAAAATAAACTATAAAATGTGTATAAAATAAAATTTCACTTTCACTTAAAATTTCACTTGAAGTGAGCCTGGAGCTTAAAAGTTAGGAATCGGTAAGCTCGTGAAATATAAAAAGTAACTCACAGGATGATGACAGCACTCACGAACATTTTGGAGAACGGCTTTTCCCAAAACCGTGAGAACGCGACGCGCAGGCACGGTGCAGCAGCGCGGCGATGACGTCAACGGGAACGTCGAGTGTCCGGCGACTCAGGGAGTCGTATTGCGGTTTACTTCGAAGTCACGTTGCGTTGTTCGTGATTTGACTTTACGCGTGGGAAGGCGATGCGAGTTGATGATGTGGGAGTCAACTGTCCGAAGATGGAGTCGATGGTGGTGCAGGAACTTGTGATGCGGGCTCTCACTCGAAAGCGGAGACTTAACGTCGACCACGGCAGCAGCAGGATGTTTCCAGGATGAGATGCGGGCTCTCGCCTGGTGGCGGAGTCTTATCGTCGACCTCGGAGTGCAGCGATGCGGGTTTAAGCGGGTGCCCAAAACTTATCGTCGACCACTGACACTGTCTAAAAGGACCTTACATCCACGGAGCCATAAAAAACGTTGTCAGGCGGGAAGTCCGTTTTTCGCGACACGCCTAACACCTAAAATCTCAGTACTTAGCGATTTTCCTGAGATCCCACTTCTGACACCAAATTTGTTAGGATGGCGGTCCGCGGGTCCTTTTTAAAAAAAGATTTATTTACTGCTACAAAAAGATTTTAATTCACTGCACACACACAAAGACTACAGGAATACAATTCTAGGATGACATGTTTGTCGGACGGAGGTTATGGGTTGACTACTCGAAAACAAGAGTGCAAACAGTTTTATATAATATTAATTTGCTTGCCTCAGCATTTACTGTGTACTAGGATTGATTATAACAGCACGTGTGTAGGATTTTCAGCTTTACGCCGACTCGTACAAGGATTACTTTTGTGTATAGAAAGAGAGACGGTGTCGGAACGAGCCGTGAGTCGTAAGAGTTGATGAGAACTTATCTTTATTGTGACAAATCGGGACCGGGTACGTTCTTAATCACGAACTATGGAGCAATAACAAAGTTCACCCTCGCTTCTATAAGAATTTGTGACGTGAACAGAAACGGTGAACACTTAACAAGTCTATTTTATTCACCGATCAATAGACTCTCGCCGCGATGAAAATTAAACGTTAAGTCCATTTATTGATGGTATAATTTTGATAATAAGAAAATTAAATATTGCCCGTCTCCTTTGGGACCGTCAGAGATTTAAAGCGGACCTCATTACGAATTCATCTTTGCAAAAAACATTCAATCGACAGAGATATTTTTTTAACCTTTTGCCCTTTGGAAGGGCGTCTCAAAAGTCCACGAAACGATTCGGCTGATAATAATATTCCGCGAAGTAAAACGTAAAGCCCCATTCACGTTGGCCAGCTTGATAGGCCATTATGGGAGATGGGCCATTGTGGGAACGCTATACCAATGGATGACTCCATCATTTATTTGAAGCGAGGGTGGAGTGGTAGTCCACCAGCCCGGTGGATTGACGCCCTTGTGAAAGCGGCTGAGCATCAGGAAATAAAATACTCCGTTTTGTAACAATAGGCAGTGCATAGAACAACTTCTGTTTAATGTGTTTTCGCGTGAAAGGGAATTCGACTATCCAATCCAAGACACCAATATCGTCTCATCATGATGACCTACGGAGTTGGTCCACGCATAAAGGAGGCGTAACATGAGTCAGGCGCGAATCATTCCTTAATTCTTGAGACAAAGGCGAAAAGAAAGGGGACATTCTCGCCACGTTTTAGAAATAAAAAGGCCTCTGGCTTTCACAGTCCGGCAAATAAAACGTCCGTCCAGTGTCACCGTTGGCTCGGCTCAGTGAGTTTTCAGTATGGACGGACGCGGGTGAGAATAAATTGCAGAATATTGCTAAGTCGACGGTGCCTGTCTTTCGAGAGGCCCCTGTCAGGCACGCATTCCCTTGGCCCAATGTGAGATTGCTTTGAACTAAATGAGATAGACACTTTAAGGGGGCCAATATGTTAAGAGGTCATAAATCGATGTTTGCTCGTGCTTACAACTGAGAATAACATAATGAAAAAGAAACAAAACCTCATAAGTATTTTCATAGAAACTATTCACAAGGTTATAATTTCTTTTCATCATCATCAGCCCCTTGACGCCCACTGCAGGATATAGGCCGCCCTCATGGTTGGAATGTCAGGAAGACGCTGCTGCCCGTCTCCTGGTAATTTATTTCCTTAGTCGCCTTCTACGACATCCACGGGAGGAAATGGAGTAACGCTGTTCTTAATCCGGCGCCACACAGCAATTTCTTTTTGATAAGTTTATTTCCAATTTAAAGCATGATTTGTGTCCTCTAAACGTATTGGTAAAGTTTCATTGCGATCCGGCGCGTAAATAAAAACTAAACTACATTTGTAAGGGAATTGCTCCTTGAGGCACCTGTTAAAGGGCAACCCGAAGAGAACGAGTATCTTTAATAAAAAAAAATTGGAAAAACATACTTTGTTCGAAAACTGAACGTCATCAATCTCAATCATGGTTAAAGCTATATTAGATACTACTATGTACTTTAACCCAAGAGAGGCGAAAAAAAGTCACCGACTATCAGCTAAACTATCAGCTACGTATGAAATACCTGTATGTATACTCAATTGCAGATGTTTGGCATAGAAGTAAACTTTAGTGCAAATGATTTATAGTCAATTTCTTGATTAAATTACCAGTAGTTACTTTAGATATTATTGTTCAAAAACATATTTACTTATATTTTTACGGAAAAATTAATAACTTGCGTTAACTTAGCTTTAGTTTTTTAATAATCATAAAACAATAACAGAAGTCAATAATTCACATTTTTAAACACATACATACATTCATAAACTCCTGCCTGTATCTCAGAAGGGTAGGTAGAGACCAGAGACTGCCACTTGCTACGATCCTGAAAGATCACTTTCGCTTCCTCAACATTCATTAGTCGTTGCATGCAAAAACAAATTAACAAAATGTGAATATGCTATTCTAAAAGCTATTAAGTCCTTTGATAAAAGCACAGGCTGGGAGTTGTCCAATAGTAATTCTCTCAAACGTGGAGCTATGAATACATTAACTGAATTTTTGCTCTTGGTATTTGACCTTCTTCTACGAACAATAGAGCGGTGTTAGCGGAACGGTAGAACGCCGGCTTCTCATTCGGGAGGTCGTGGGTTTGAATCCCAGTATGTACCAATCACTTTGTTTTCTAAATTGCGTACATTTGTGAAGTTATAGCAGCAATACCACTCAGACGCAAAACATCGTGAGGAAACCTGAGTGTCTGAGGTGTTCACACATCTCGGCGCTTGAAATTGCCAATCTCTCTTTGAGAGAAGGCCTGTGCCCTATAGTAGGACGTATATGGGCTGAATACATACGTACAATAGGTACTATGCATTTTTAAAACGTGTTTGGTGCTTGCACGATAAACTGTAGTTTCTGAGCATGTTTGTTGGTGACAATAAATGAATTCATTAATTCATTTTACTATGAGGTCGGGTACATGTTACCTAAAATTTACTTGAGCACTTCTTTAACCCACCTTCGTCGGTACAGCATTGATAAGTTAAAAAAGTATTAATTGTCTCATCAAAATTAGTATTTTTAAAGACTTATCTAAATAACGATATTATAAAACATTATATTATGCTATAAATTGTTGCAGTGATTTAAAATTACTCTTTGCCCCTTGAACTCAGCTGAAGTTCACGGGGCAAACTGCAATTTTAAATCGTCTTCCAGCTACTGGGTGACAAACGACCCGGGTATAACATGATCGAAAAATATAACTTCTCTCTCGTCGGGTTAATAGATTTCTGCTAAAACGACTTTCTTTGGCAAAAATGTACTAAAAGTTTACGTTGTTTATGTATAAAACACGATTCCTCTGAAACACTGCAAATGAAGGTTAAATAGTTTGTGGTAAAGTATTTTCCAGTAGTATTCTGATTATTTGAGCTACATTTATGGAGTGTTTGGAGGAATAATGTTTTTTATAAATAAGGCTGTCAGTTGTTTTTGCTGTGGGTCTTAAAGATAGTTATTGACAAATCCTTACTAATATTATAAACGCGAAAATTTGTATAAACGGATGGATGTTTGTCACTCTTTCACGCAAAAACATATCTAAATTACCACGCGGACGAAGTCGCGGACAACAGCTAGTATATATATATATATATATATATATATAGAAATTTATTAGGGTAGACCAACAGCCCGATGGTCGGACGATGTTGTAAGATCAGAAGGGGGCCTGTGGATGTGAATGACGAGAGACCGCGAATGACGGCGTGATAGGGAAAGTTCTATACCATAAAGTAGGCAGAGATAGGCTGATGGCGATGATAGAATTTTCTTTATTGCACTACCACATTCAATTGTGCAAAATAACGATACCTTTCGGGACAACTTAGCTTAAGTGCCACTTGCAAATTCAACCTATGATATGTGTCCAAACTTAGTATTAGGGTAAGACCCGATTTCATAATAAAAACTTGTATAAAAAAATATAAAAAATGTAAATAAGTAGTTACTTGCTTCTTATAAAATGTCAAACTAATTGCATTCGTAGTTTTTTATTTAAATAATGACTTCACATTTTTAAATTATAATATTATGTCGGAAAGATCGAAAAATATTGTTCATATTTCATCGGTATGTAATTCTTATCTAAATATAACTTCCAAAAAACACGATTAATAAAAAATAAAAAATACCGAGCAAAGCTCGGTCACCCAGGTACTACATACTTATATAACAAAGAGTAATGCACTGTGTTTTATTTGAACCCCAAATTCTAATTCGTTTCTTCTAATTTTCTTATTCATTATTACCTGGGTTTAGTTTTAGTGGCAAAAAAATACTATTATATTTGATTACAGTCCAGCCTTGCTACAATTTGCGATGACGTTTCGATTGATATTTCTATCGCTAATGCGGATGTTAGCTGGATGTGCGATGACAGCGCCGCGCCATATCAAATTAGAACTTTTTTAAGTACAGCACAGGCAGCGCTCGGTGAGGCTAAAATGTCCAAACTCGACAGTTGATGTACTGGAAAGTCGTGAATTTTGACATTTGTGAACGTTAAAGCGCGCTACTTACGTCGACATGATGCCCATGTAAATTATAAATTAGAAGTTTGTATTATAAATTGTAACGGTTGACGGTGGTATTTGCACTTTAAGGGAAGATTTGACTTTATTAGACCAGACAACTCTATTTTAGGATAACTGTATCCTCGTGTCTTACTAGTGCGCTCGCTCGTTAACTCACTCACTAACTCTCTTACTAGCTCACTCACTCACTTACTCATGAATTTAAAATTAATTAGTTAATGTATGTTCTTTTACAGTTTATAGGCTGGACAGTGAAAGGCTTCTTTTTATTCGAAAGCCTTGCCATTATTAAACTCGCCAAACTAATTGCTTGTTTCCTGTTCATATGTATACTCATTCAAATACCACAGTCTTTACATCGTTGGAAACTTCAATAAAACACACTGTGCAATAGCGTTCTCGAATAGAAAGTTATTTCCCTCGGCTCCCAACATTTACTTCAAGCAACAAGTTTACTGACGTGCTAACAGAAGGTCAGCAAGAGGCGAATTGAAAATTTCACGCAGATAAATTTAATTGATTTATTGACACAAACAAGACATACATAGTAATAATTATAAGTAAATAAAAACAATGTGCTTGTAACATTGGGCAAGGAAAAACTGTAGAAAAGAAATGTTACAGAACAATTTTAATCTTATGCAGTGTTTTCTATGTATTATTATTGATGTTATTACTAAATATAGTATACCAAAGTTGGTCTTAATGCTAATGACTTAATGTATTCCAGTCGCCGGCTAGTTCCTTTACAGCATTGTAGGTCACGTCATGCATTTCCTCTTTAATAGCTTCTCTTCAGCCGCCCTATACCTCTTTTTTACTCTATATTTTCTTCCATGATGGTGAATGATGATTTGATGAATGTTGCACGGATAAAAGTTAAATTATTAAGAATTTAGGGCACTAATTTAGACTTAGATCTAAAACTATGTCCCAGGCACTGCAGCGTCCGAGTGGTCCCTTCACCCATCTAGTATGATTGAAGGTGCTACTGGACGCTGTATAAATCATCTCATTACGTAGATGCAAAGGCCAAAGTTAGTTAATTTAGACTCAGAGAATTAATTTTATACTTCGGCATTCGTTGCTAAGTAAATAAAAGTAAAATAAATAAATGAGCGGGAAACGTGGGTATTAGAATTGTTTGTGTCATAAACTATATAAATTACTATTAGATTCATTAATCTTCTCTAAAAGTTCCTTGGCGTATTATTTTTTACACGCAAACAAAAATTTCAGTTTCAAAATAGATATTTATGCGTGGGTTGTTCAGACACTGTGTTCTATTTTACTGACAAGACCTTCTACAATGTATATCTTTGTCATGTTATAACGTTCGCCTCGAGAGTAGTTCTGCATTAAAGTAGAAATATCCCAAGAAATCAATAACATTCTGCTGTCAACACTCGAGCTCTACAAGTATTGAAACAACTTATGGACAGCTTATTCTACTTCTGAGTGTTCCAATCTACTTTATTAGATTTGTTTCAAAGAAGGAGTGTCTCAAAATTGAGAAAGTAATATAGCCTTGATTAGGACATATAGAGAGGAAGAAAGATTGACGAAAAAAATATATCGAGTGAACGTGGGTGGAAGGGCCGTTAAGGGCTGTTTGGTCCAAGCATAACCCAGGTGGATATACTTGGACCAAATAGGGGATGTATTAGCAAAGCTCAAGATAAAAAGTACCCGAAACCGGCGTGCGTGCATGCAACGGTATAATGGTACCTATATAGAATTTACGAAAAAAACTTTTACAATTATAAAAAAATAGAATTTTCAACCATGACAGATGCCAACAAGGAGTAAACTAGTGGAGAGGCTCGTGAGTTTGATAATTACAGAATACCTTCCGTTCATTGATTTGTACACAGAGTCGTTCTTGCCTGATTATAGCGTATCTTAGTTTTTCATTTCTTGAATCCTATATACGCTCTCTTATAATTTTGCATTTACGTAGCAAATGGAATACACAGAAGGCCAGGGACAATAGCATTCTAAAACCACTGGCAGAAAAAAAAATCTTAATTAGGCAGAATAAAATTCAGCAGCACTGAATAGGAAAGTTTAAATTGAAAACCGGCCAAGTGCGAGTCGCACTCACGCGCGTGTTTCAATCACGTTTGTTGTATGGGAGCCACCCTTAAATATTTATTTTATTTTATTTTTAGTATTTGTTGCTATTGCGGCAACAGAAATACTTGTGAAAATATTTGTGAAAATTTCAACGGTCTAACTATCACGGTTCATGAGATAAAGCCTGGTAACAGACGGACGGACGGACGGACAGCGGTGTCTTAGTAAAAGGGTCCCTTACCCTTTCTATACGGAACCCTAAAAATGGTTTAATTACCACAAAAAGAATAAAAATAACTAAATCGTTTCTGCTTCAGTGTTCTACATTGGGTTAGGCTTTGACAAGATTAAATGACAACAAGTCTCAGTTACTCCAACTCACACTGAACCCTACGTTATCATGTAGGTATAATAAACTTTTTGAATCAGAATTGAATTCAATTTCTTCTCTTGCTTCCACCATCTGCCAATTTCAATGTTCGCATGAGCGGTAAGATGTCAAAGATATATATTGAGACAGATTGGCAGTGGCGTCTTGCGACGTGTCTTTCCCTGCCTGCCACTACCCCATTTACCGGATGTGGGTGCCTTTTTAGTGGAATTGGGTCATATACAGCGGCTTTTTTCCTTGCCTATATTTGTGCCCTTGAATAAACTCATGCCAGCTTCCCTCAGGGATACACAGAGACTACATTTGGGACTCGCCACGAGTTCTTGACATACTTTCACGTTCATCCTTGTAATAATTTGTTGCTTCGTCTGTCGTCGTCAGGAAGCTGACTTACTTTGTGTGGACGAAATGGTTCATCAGCATCAGCCATTCGACGCACACTGCAGGACACATGCCTCCCTCATGGTTTTCCTTTCCATAATCCGCTGCGAAATTGGTTATGGTTATCGACGAAATGGTTATCATGTTTTTTTGTCTGATTTTGCGAGATCTTGGCTGGGCGTACAGTCTGCATGCTAAGGTAGTGAGCGACAGTTGAACTGGAGTAGTGACGATTCTTAGAGTGATCACTAAATTTTTTTTGTTAATAATATATAAATTTAATACTAGAGTATTGCACATTTAATGAATTTTGAATGTTTATTGAAAAAGTTGATGAAATCTTAATGTTTTTGTATTATCATTATAGTGACGATTGATCGTCAAATATCAAGAAATATCTGTATTAACATTTTCCACTCACAATATTTACCAGTTTCAAACCGATGAAATGGAGGAGGTTCTCTACTCAACGTATTTTTTTTTACGTATGATAATGTGTAACTTATTAGAGAGTAGCCAGATGATTATTTTCTATAACATAGGCTCTACGTCGAAGTTGGTCCCATTTAAATTTGAATGGTGATTCTAATAACACTACAAATAGAGTTCGAAGTTTTGAAGCTAAGCGAAAACGAAACGGAACAGAGCGAGACGGAAGTTAGTCGAGGGATCTCTTCAAAAGCTTACAGTCGTGTTTTGGCTTATTTTTTAAGCGAGCGAGCTCATGTTCCAAACGTCATTATTAAACCTACTTCATTTCATAATAGAAGACAGTCGATGAAACTCTTCAAAGGTTTATAGCAGCTACCTCGTGCTTAGGCTTATGTCATTTATAAATCAGGAATCAAGTTTTTTTTAAACGAACAGAATTTACATTCTGTTTGTTGAATGTCAATGTTATCCGCTGTCTTTGGATCGAGTTGTAGTGGAGAAAGAGACAACGACAAAAAAAACTCCACTCTGACCATCTCTTCTCAAATCTTCTTAATTTATAGTACAACTAGCTGACCTGACAAACGATTTTTTGCCATATTAATTAGCCTACGACCTATTCTCAGTCCTACCAAATATACATAAAAAATTATGAAAATTGGTGAAGCCGTTTCGGATGAGTTCGATAGCAAACATTGTGATACGAGAATTTTACAATACATTAGATTAGTGTTACCTAACAAGATCCCATGAAATCCCATCACCATTCATCTTGATGAGAACTTTAGAACTTTAGACCTACCGTTGAATAATGGCAGTCATTGTGAGTCTAATGATGAGGACTAAAGCATGTCGAGAAGTCCTATTATATTATATAATGCTACAAAATGCCAAATGTCGCTGCACAGTAATGCACAAACTGTTACAAAATAAAAAAAATACGAAAACAATTTTAAAAATACATTTCATTGACCAAAATGTTCAAAACAAACCTTTATTGCTTCTACGATAACGTAACTGATTTTAAGTAACTGTGCGCAGTACAAAATTATGGTTTTTTTTACGTTTAACGTAATTAATTTGCTTGCTTATTTGACGTGGAATCAAAAGAAGTTACTTATGGCGCGGCTAATTATAGAAAGGGATTGAATAATCTGTCTCTAGCTCCACCATATAGACGGTAATATTTTATGTGCAATGTCTTACCAACAGTGCATTATACAATCCTTAACTTATAATACAATACAATGTTAAACTATCTTTAACTAACAGTGTTATAGATTAGTGTAGGAGCTTGGCTTTTCTTTTCAGTTTGTTTTTATTCAAAAGCTTTTCATTCGATACACATTTACTAGCAAATTTTAAACATTTATTTTATTGCACAAGTCATAATTTTTCGTTGACTTATTCCCTCAACGGGCTACTAAAATTAATGGTACCATCACAAGCACAAGTTACTTCCCAATGACATCTGCAGTACAATCGCATACATAATGCGTTACGATCGAACACGACCGTTTATGTCATAAAATTTTATTGGCAACAAATAACTTGATATACTCAAGACGCAGTATAATTTCGTATGACGCCTTCATATTTATGGAGGAAATAATTTGGTAATGATATTGAATTTACTTAACGTTTTCGGAGCAAAAAATAACATAACAAATGTTTATTATGTATTTATTTCGAAAAACATTTCTCAAATAAACGTAGTTGGGTTTTAATTTACAAACTACATGATTATATTGAGAATTGTGAATTAACAAATCAAAAATAAATTCGAGGTTCTATTATTTCCTTTCTTTCTTTTTAGCCGACTGCGCCACAAGGAGGGTTATTCATTATTTCATTATTAATACTAATCAGAGGAATGGAGAGCTAAAGGGGATAATTTTGCCCAGCAAAGAGAAATTAAATCGGCCAATAAAAATAAAATACTAATCACTGTCAGACCTACAATACCAATTTCATTAAGTGCATAAAAAAACTTTGGCATTCGCATCGGCGTAATAAGATGATTTATACAGCGTTTAGTGACATCTTCACTCGAACTAGATGGGTGAAGGGACCACTCGGACGTTGCGGTGCCTGGGACATAAAGGGCACGCACATTTGACGCTGTTTTAATTATTATTGTGAAAAAAAAAATTTCTTTTTTTAAAGTCAGGCAGTATTGTTAAGCCAAAGTTGTGTTACATTTATCTATTTTCAAATAAAGTCGAAACAGACTGATCCAACAACTAAATTGAATCCGGACTCTATTAGGAGCAAGCTCAATGCAAATTCTGCACTATTTGTGTCTACGTTCAAAGGTGAGGTCATTCCCCCTCCAGGAATGTTCAGCTGAGGCTAGGCATTTACGCGAGATAGGGCGGAAACAAAACTTTGAAGCTCGCTTTGTACTGACCGGGTTTTGGATGCTTTTGTTAACTGATTTGATAAGCAGTAGTACTACCTAGAGTGCTAGGAGTTTGGTATAGTTCTCAAACCCCACGTAATGGTTTTATGGGACCGTAAAGGACCTTTTTCATGCGTTTGACCTTGAATTACTCAGGTCTTGTAATCGTGGGAGTGATTAGCACAATCTTGCTATTAGCACAATTTTGATTAATTTTGATTTAACACAGTATTCAATTTCATTCCTGGATCTGCATGCAGTGGCTTGGAACGAATCAATGGTGTCCATCTGAAACCATTCAGCCAGGTTTTGTAGCCAGTAAGTTCTTTCTTCCACGGTCAGGTCATCTGCGGCCTTGTATTTTTCCCTGCAGATTCAGTTGAACGAGATCGCATAAATTTAATACTTCTTATTATGTGACCACAGAGTTCCAGATTTTACCCGATTGCGGTGGAGCCCAAACGATGGATAATGTGTTTGGCTCGTATGTATTTAGGCCCGATTCTATGTTCCCTCGAAACTCCTTCACCAATGGGGAACTTGCGTGTAACTTAGATTGCAGTGGCATTGCTTTTGTACCATATAACTCATACAAGCTTAGGAAAATTTAAAAGTAAAACGATAAAACATTTTTTTCAGGGTTTTCGGAATCACAAAAGAATGGTGAAAAATAAAGTTGCCATAATAATAAAAAACTTATTAAATTTAGTTTTTTCATTGAATTCTAAAAGTTTTCTTATAAGGGTGTAGATGCATAAAACATTATTTTACGAGATAACTGAAATATTGATAAACGCTTCATACATTATAAAAGGCGTTACGTGCAAGTTTGACGTCATAGTTTGAGCACGAGTTCTATGGCGCATGTTTGTATCACGTGACTATAATGGCTTTTCGACAGGTTATATCATGAAAAGTGTAAGTCATAGAGAGAAAAAAATACCACGTTTACTTACCATTTGACATGGCCTCTCTGATTATATTAAAATATTTTTTTATGTAAGTTCTCCACTGTCAGATTATGACTTACAAGATTTCAATAGATTCTTCGTGTTTGCGCGAGTATCACAGACTGTATGAAACAAGCATAAAAGCAACAAAAAAAAAAGGTAAAAAACTAAAATAAGAAACCAACAATCCTACTGCTGGGCATTAACTACTAAGCATGCAGGACCCTAATTTAATAACCTAACTCATTGCAATGTACCTAGGTTGGCCCCGCCTGCTTAGTAGTCATTGCTCAGCAATCGGGTTGTTGGTTCCTTTTTATTTCAGATTCTTTGATCTCTTTATGGTCTTTAATAGCTCCACATCCTTATCTACGCAATACATTGTGAGAAAAGCTGAGCTTTCTATGTGTAACACTACGGTGTACTGAGAGTGATTGTAAATCGTCCCTGATTACTACCTAGTATTATTACTACTTACTACCTAACTAGGTCTGCAGCTGTATCCTTCTCGTCACTTTCTGATCGCAGGCTAACACAATGACCCTCCTACGAATACAATGGCCCTTCATACAATCGAAAGATCCTAAGCAACACGTGCCCATGGGATAGCAACGTATACGCTCACACTCTTTATAAGAGTAGGCCTGTGCCTTGTAGTGAGACTCGTTAATTTTCCGAGATCATAATCCACATCCAAAGCTCTTAATATCTGCTGTATGTGACACGTCATCCCCTAATCTCGCTTTCGGTCTTTTTACCATAAAATTGCCCTCCCCATCTTCGTACACCGTGTAACCCACGTCCCATATAAAGGGCATGAGTCAACAGTTATTTTTCATGTCATCGTATCTGTTTAATAACCCCGATTTTATGTGTAGGGGCGTGTTTGCAACTTATTGATTATTTGCTGGGAGAAGCTAGTTTCATATGTTTTTGTTGCAATAAATATTATAGGTAGGTTCTTAAAAATATGGTTGGTGTCCACGTGTGAATTCAATTCAATTCAATTCAAATATTTTTATTCACTGTAAAAACAGAATGTTTACTTAATGAACGTCAAAGTTGTTAGTTTCACAATTAATGGATTATGTGGAGAAGAAGCTAACAAAGAAACTCCACATTTATTCTTTTCAAAACACGTTTTAACTTAATTAACAGAGTTTCCAACTTAAAATATTAGTCATGAATGTGTTGAACACTAGTCACAATCGTCCTTTAAATAATATTAATCTACTGTTTAATGCCAAACATCTTTGTCTTCTAAATAATCCTTGATGTTATAGTAAGCCTTTTTGTACAGAATGTGCTTAACACATTTTTTAAATCTCGTTGGAGGTAACTCTAATATATCTTGAGGAATTTTGTTGTAGAACCTTATACAGTGCCCTATAAAGGATGTGTTAACTTTTGCAAGTCTAAATAGTGGAAATGACAATTTATGTTTATTTCTAGTATTAATATTATGGTGGCCACCAACATTTTCGAAGTCTTTGATATTTTTTCTAACGTACGTAATATTTTCATAAATGTATTGACATGCAACTGTTAAGATGTTGGTTTCTTTGAAGAAATCTCTTAGTGAATCCCTACTACCTAACTTGTAAATAAATCGGATGGCTCTCTTCTGTAAGATGAAGATCGTCTCAATGTCTGCTGCCCGACCCCACAGTAGTATGCCGTAGGACATAATACTATGGAAGTAACTAAAATAAACAAGCCTAGCAGTTGCAACGTCAGTGAGCTCCCTAATTCTTTTGACTGCATATGCTGCAGAACTAAGCCTGTGTGCTAGTTTTACAATATGAGGACCCCATTGCAATTTAGAATCGATTGTGATGCCTAGAAAAACGGTATCTTCTACAAATTCTAGTTTTTCTTTTCCGAGTTCAATGTTGTTTTCAACTAATCTTACGTTTGGTAAGGTAAACTTTATACATTTTGTCTTTTTGGAATTTAGAAGCAGATTATTTGCCGTGAACCAATCCAACACACGCGAGAGAGCATCATTTGCATCGTCAAGATTATTTTCTTGTCTCTTAATTTTAAAAATAAGTGACGTGTCATCTGCAAATAGTACTATCTCGGACATGTTTTGTACCATAAACGGCAAATCACTTACGTATACAAGGAAAAGGAACGGCCCCAAAATTGATCCTGTGGTACTCCCATTTTTATTTGTGAACCTGTGGATTTTATACGATTTATGTCCACTTTTTGAACCCTTCCTTTTAGATAAGATCTCATCAGTTCTAAACCTTTCCCCTTTACTCCGTAATGCTCTAGTTTTAGCAAAAGTGTCTCGTGGTCCACGCAATCAAATGCCTTTGACAAGTCACAAGTCACCTATAGCATCCCTACGATCCTCCCATGCACTATAAATATGTTTAACTAGTAAGACACCAGCATCCGCCGTCGACCGTCCCTGCGTGAAGTTTGATAGTTATGTACAGTAAAATTGATTTGAGTCTCTAGTACCCAGTGCTCTGTGACACAAAGTATGTCAACTTCATGTTGTTCTAAAAATAATTCTAACTCTAGTAACTTTCCAGAAAAGCCACCCTGTATGTTTTGATTAGCTAAAATTAATTTCTTTAGGGGGGGCTTTTCTGTGGTCTGCGGTGACAGTTTAAATCAGAAGTCAAGCTTAACTTATTTATGCTATGTTTTTTTAAAGCCTCCGAATACAGAGGTTTACTAGTAGAACTTTTTCTACAGTTTGTATTGTACTACAGGTACCTGTTTTTATTGTCTTAGCAATAATTGGGTCGTAAATATTGAATGCCTTTATATAAATATTGAATGCTTTTATATTCATGGTTATGAACATATGACAATTTGAATACATTTATCTATGTATGTCTCAGTTCCACTTAAATTAAAATTGTGCTTCTAAAATGTCACGGAATTATTTGGTAAAATTAGATGGTATTGTTTGAGTGTTACAAGGGGCAATAAAGTAAGTAAATAGATCTATAAAAATACGAGCTAACCCAGCAAACGTTGTTTTGCCATATTAATTAGCCTACGACCTATTCTCAGAACTACTGAATATACACAAAAAAAATCATAACAATTGGTGAAGCCGTTTAGGAGGAGTTCGATAAAAACACTGTGACACGAGATTTTTATATATGAAATTAAATACACTACAGCATTTTTTATTGCTATCACACAGCGTCCCTACCTTAGCCATTATATTATAAACTTACATTTTATGCATGTTGCTTCGTTAGTCATCTTCTGAACAAAAATATGTTTATCTAATCTTATGTGAAATCGTTTCCGTTTGACAATAGCAATGTTTTATATAACCCTCATAGGGATTTTGAATAAAGAAGTTCGTTCTCTTAATCTCCCACAAACAAATATCATTACATTTGTTGTCATTGTTTGCATAACGTAGTAACCCAGATCGCAAGTTCGATTTCCCATGACGCTGTAAGGCGTTGCTGTATATTCCTTTTCTACTGTAAATTGTTTACCTATCATCATCATCAGCCTATGCTTGTCCACTGCTGGACATAGGCCTCACCAATTGCACGCCACTGAGCACGGTCCTCGGCTACTCTCATCCAGCTCTTGCCAGCCGCCCTGCCAATATCATTGCTCCACCGAGTCTGAGGACGTACTATACTACGTTTACCGATCCGCGGTCTCCACTCAAGAACTCGTCTATCCCATAGGTTATCTTATCAGTTCTTCGGATGATATGGCCAGCCCACTGCCACGTGAGTGTTGGCCTGCTGTCTGTCTATCTATTCAGCTCATAAACAGAACCCACTGTTAGACATAGGCCTCTTCTTTTTCACGGCAAAGCATCCGGACTACTGGTTAATTCAACAAACAACAACATAAATAAACGTGGTATTTTTTTTCTCTGCGGCTGATACTTTTTATAGTGTAACCAGTCGAAAAGTCAATATATAATCACGTGGGACTAAAACGCGACATACAAATCGACCTTAGATTATGACGTTACTTCCTAAAGTAACGCTCATAATATATGAAGAAAACGTTCAGAATTCAATGTCAAAACGTTATCTAATAAGTTTTATGTTATTAGAGTAACTTTATTTTTTGCAGTATTTTGTGACCCCGAAAACCCAGAAAAAACATATTTTATCGTTTTATTTTTAAATTTTCCAACGTTTTTATATAATTTCTGTGATACGAGTATAAAAGCAATGTCACTCCAATCTAAGTTAGACGCAAGTTCCCCATTATAAACAGCCTCCACACGTCACACTGTAGAGCACAGATCTTGGAATTTAGCACCACGCTTATTTGCACCGCGGACAATTCAAGGGCTTAGGTTTGTGAACAACAGAGACGACGAGATGTTATTTTCCACACGTGGCGAGTGGTATTGCTGCTACAAATTCGCCATGTTCATTTTTACATGCCGATATCATGACAGTATCAAATCCTGGACTTCTCGAATGTGGGACCAGCGATCTACCGTGGCGCTACCACAGCTTAAGTACTTTTACATGCATAAGTATATACAGCTTAACTACTTTTACATGTATAGGTGAGATCAAACCGGGCTCGGGTTTGAAATTTGAGACAGGGGGAAGAAAACCATTTGGGCTCCCTTGAGGGCCTCTGATACATTGCAAAAAAACTTCACCGAAAATTGAGGCGTAAGCATATGGAAATTTTTAAGTAGACCACTATCACTGACGATTGGTAGGCAGACCAGCGATCCGATGGGTCGATGACATTACTAAGGCCTCCAGAGAGCAATGGATGAGATTGGCAGGGGAACAAAGGGGATGGCATGAGAGGGAAGATCCTTTGCTCTACTGTGGGTCTTACTTCGGTCTTACGACCTGGAGAATTAAGGAAGGAAAATGCTGCGCTTCGAAGACCAAACGAAGCGTTGATGGCGGCGGTCGGGATCTAACATGAGAACTGGAAGAAGCTTGCTGCTGATAGAGATGTTTGGAGAATGGCTCTTCGGAAAGGCCACAGAATCTGTGACTTCAGCATTGTCTTACGTTGTGTGCCCTACTAGCTGAAAAAATGACCCGGAAGCACCATTTCCATGCTTATTGGCTTGGTCCGAACCCCTGATTTGATGTGTCCTGTATGCCGTGGAGCGTGTTGCTCCTGAACTGTCAATAGTCACCGAAAGAAATGTTCATCGCTTGGCACTGCTTAAATCAAGCGATGAACATTTCTTTTGGTGACTATAATTGACATTACGATTATTTTATTTATTTATTGACACTTTTATTGCAAAACAAATATATTGAGCGAATTTGGGTGGAAGGGCTGGTAAGGGACGACCCAGAGGGACATACTTCAACCAAATAGGGGATGGATTAGTAAAGGGCAATATAAAAGGTACCCGAAACCGGCGTGCGTGCGTGTAACGACTAATAAATGTTGAGGAAGCGAAAGTGATCTGTCAGGAAGCACCATTTCTGATTTTATATGTCCTGTATGCAGTGGAGCGTGTTGCTCCTGAACTATCAATAGTCTCCGAAAGAAATGTTCATCGCTTGGCACTGCTTAAATCAAGCGATGAACATTTCTTTTGATGACTATAATTGACAGTCCGATTATTTTATTTATTTATTTATTGACACTTTTATTGCAAAACAAATATATCGAGCGAATGTGGGTGGAAGGGCCGGTAAGGTACGACCCAGAGGGACATACTTCGACCAAATAGGGGATGTAATAGCAAAGGGCAAGATAGAAAGTACCCGAAACCAGCGTGCGTGCATGCAACGACTAATAAATGTTGAGGAAGCGAAAGTGATCTGTCAGGATCGTAGCAATGGGCAGTCCTACGGCGTGCGTCTATGTTATGTTATGTTTTTATTGCACTTAAAAAAAATCTTACAATGCGGCGGACTTAATGCCATAAGCATTATCTGTCAGGGATGTAAAGGCTTTTGCTGAATAGATAGATGAGCACTTTTTGCTTTGATAATAAAATATGTAATTATGGGTATTCCAGTCCGCGACCGAAAATTAACTTGAGTAATGCGTAAGACGCAAAGTGATTTGGAAAGTTAGCCATTTAGGAAACTAACAGTTGGATAGGTTCATAGGCTGAATAGTTACCCCCTGCGTTTCTCCCGCCCGTCTAGCAGCCGGCCTCCAGGTCAATGCCCCGTGCCACTGTAGTTTTTATTCAGCCAGGGACCCATGCCCAACAATGCGCTGTTGTAAAACGTTACGCCCTGCTATCTTGGCCGACGTACGGGCGCTGTTCCGCGGAATAAAACCTAATGGGGACGGGAGAAGAATGATAATTGGTTGGCGAGAATTATAAAGATGTGGTTCTACTGGACATGCAATTATTCGGGTGAATAGTAAAATATATACTCTTCCGAGCGTTATATGGAAACAAATGAAAGAGTTACGTAATTTTTGGTGTTTATGTATAAAAAGCCACTGGTATAATCAGTGAATGGGGCGTCAAACTTAGATCGAAGTGTCGAGGTCCCAAAAAATTCGAAAAATCATGTTACTCTGGTAATAAAAACTATATCAGATTTCGTTTATTCATTGAATTATAAAAGTTTTCTAAAAAGAGTGCATTAAAACATAATTTTACGAGATAACTCGAATATTGATATAAGCTTCATACATTATAAGGTGTTACGTGAAAGTTGTGACGCCATAGTTTGAGTCTGATTTTTATGGCGCGTCTTTTGACCTCGTAAGTAGAATGACTTTTCGACAGTTCATATTATGAAAGGTATTAGTCGTAGAGAAAATAAAAACCCACGTCTATCCTAACTAATATTATAAACGCGAAAGTTTGTATTTATGGATGGATGTTTGTTACTTTTTCACGCAAAAATGGCTGAACGGATCCAGATGAAATTTTGCACAGAGATAGATTGTAGTCTGGATTAGCACATAGGAAATTTCTTATCCCGAAAAAATACACATCAAAATTGCCACGCGAACGAAGTCGCGGCCCACAGCTAGTTGGCCATATAGGAGTAAACAATTATACAAAATTGTTTACTCCTCAATCAATCAATTAGCTCGTATTCGTTTACTCCTGGATATGGGGCTCCCCCAGGGCACGTCACATCCACGGAATAAAATGGAGTGACGCTATTCTTAATACCGCACCACACGGATAGATTTAAAAATAGACGGATTAAATTTTACCTAATAAATAATCGCGGTTAGACCAGTCTAATATATTAAAATCCATTATTGGCTGCAAGTGCAAATTATTAAGAACTTATTGTTTACTGTAATTGCATTGCTGCGGATTCCTGTTAAATGAATAAAATAAAAAAAACTAAATACTAAATTGGTCGTGTCCAAAATAACAACACCTACCTTCAGTAATTGGGCACTAAACATGTTCGCTGAGGACATAAAGTTTGTTACAGCCTTACAGCCGTAACTTTGAGTTTATATCTACAACTTTTTGTCGGTCTGTAAAGTGGTGTTCCACGGTCCGGCTCCGTTAGGTGATAACTGGTATGATGCATTGGTTAAAGACTTGTCTTTGAGGAGCGGCCGAGGATAACATCTGGCGCAGTTTTCTGAACGCAACCCAACCCAGTTTGCTTTATCTTGCTGCTTCTTTATTTAAATTGCCTCTGCGCAGTTAATGGTTTCATTCGCGGACAGCCGGATCATACCGGAACCGGTAAAGACAAGACAAGTCTAACGAGTCTCACAACAAGGCTCACAAATCTCCGATGAATTCTAAAATCATAATAAGTTTAATTTTATATCTTATAGTTACAATGGTATTTACACTGCAGGGGCATAGGCCTTCTCTCAGAGAGAGAGTATGGCCTTAATTGCCTCGCGTACCCACTCAGACACTCAGGTAACCTCACGATTGTTTCCTTCACAGTTAGCAAGTGGTATTGCTACTACAAGTTTACAAATGTACCTTAGAAAACGCAGTCATTGGTACATGGCGTGATTCAAACCCACGACCTCCGAAATGTGGGGCTAGTTTTACGCTACCACCGCACAAGAAACAAGACATAAAATGGGAAAGTTACAATGAAAAATAGAATGGGCGGCCTTACTGCTCTCGTTATAACGTTCATCAAATAATTATTTCTGCAGTCGTTATTTCTTCACTTGAAAATAAGGGGCCCTAACAAACAGCTGGTTTATTTTTAACTCTTTAGCACTCTTTATCGCTGCACCGTTCAAGCCGCTTTTAATGTTAGAATGAAATTTGCTACAATGCTGGTAACTTATTGCTGATAGATAATCATCATGATCTGGCGCTTAGCGTTAATTTAATTGTGATTTCATCTAGTGTCGATAATTGTACTACGCGATGCGACATAAATCATTGACAAATATCATGTAAGCCAATTTATGTTATTAAATGTGATGTAAGACGATTTTCATTCAAATAAAAAATATATTGTTCGCACCTATTCATGTTATGTGTAGATGTGTAAATTTTTTTTTCCATTTATAAGTCACTCTTATTAAGTCTATTAATAAATAGAAGTTTCACCTGGTAAATAAATAAATCACACGTACCCCATGATACGGATTCACTCCAGTATGGGATACATAGTTAATCGACCATAAAAACAACTCTGTTGGTACTTAATCTATGTAAAACTTATATTAATTAGTATTAGTAATTTGTATAAGAAGTCACGCTACATTTTATACACCTACGGCAAATAAATAAAAAAAAATGTTGTTTTCCCAAATTCACCCGTAAATCTCCTGTTGGAATGCATAGCAATAAATAGGGAGGCTTTATGAGGGTTTCAGAGGAATGGATGTAATGACGTTCATGAAAATGGAGGAAAGCTTGTCAGCTATGAAAAAATTATACATTTAATCTCATTTCTATCAGTAACAACCGTAGCCTTAACACCGCTGAAACGTCAGGAATTAATAGTCTGACCTCAATTTCGCTGTCAAGCGCAGTATCAGGCAAGTCACACTCAACATAAAATCGACATCTCAATTTCATGACTAGGTGGCTCTCGAGTGCGAATCACATGTCAATCTCAAAAACATGATCCGAGGAAAGTTATATAGCAAAATTTCAGATCTAAGGAGTCCCAATTCTGTGACTGAACATGCATTTTTTTAACCAGAAATTAATAGTTAATGCTATCTAGTACTAGGCAAGAAACCTAGTACTAGATAGCATTAACGCCAAAAACGGCCGTTTCTTGATCTTAGATTCTTTGTTGTGGGTTTTAAAAATCACTGTTAATATGACTGAGAGATTGAACAGACACGTTTTGCAAATACGCTCTATAAAATATATTATGATTATTTTTATTGGTGGCGCTAGTTAGCCGACTAGATCCCCTTAACTAATCGCGCCGCCATATTAGTAGAATAAAATAGTGTTACCTAAAAACATTTTTTACGTATTCACGCTGAAATGTGGGCGGTTTGAAAGCCGCGGTTATCTTCTTCATCAGCCATCCGACGCCCACTGCAGGACATAGGCCTCCCTCATGGTTTTACAATCATGAGGGGTTTTTGCCATAATCGCCACGCTTGGCAGGCGGGTTGGCGATCGCAGTATGCGGTTGAAATCTCAGGAAGACGCTGCTGCCCGTCTCCTAGTAATTGATTTCCTTAGTCGCCTTTTACGACATCCACGGAAGGAAATGGAGTGACGCTATTCTTAATCTGGCACCACACGGAACGGTTATCTAATAAGTAATTAAAAATGCCATCTATTTAGAATATTACCTTCGAGTACAGACGTAAATAAAAAAATGGGTAGAGAAATCTCGTTTCGAAAAATGCGCAAAACAATTAGTGTGGCGCGCCCGCACCGCCGTGGCTAGTAGCCAGCCATGGTTCTAATAGATTCAAGTTCGATTTAAGACATTTTTTAAGAAGTGCCCTTAAAAAAAAAAATAGCGTGTTCGATAGGTATTGTTAATGCACGTTCATTTTGCTATGGCTTTAAAACTGCCCAAAATCCACGGTGTATAGAGATTTTGTTACACCCTGTATGGAATGGAACTAAGATTTATATTAGAAAAAATCCAAGAAGAAATAAAATGATCCTCTTTTTCACTCGCACCGCAAGTGCGAACGGGCGGGTGACCGAAATCCAAGAGATACGTTAGTCACGACTAAAAGTCATATTTTACTTTCATAGTGGGTTCTGTCGGGGCGTATACGTAACAAGGGGCCTACTCCATTTATTACATACATAAGTAAAAATACAATGGCAATCATCATCATCATTCAGCCACAAGAAGTCCACTGCTGGACATAGGCCTCCTCCATGGATTTCCAAAAAGACCGGTTGGAAGCGGCCTGCATCCAGCGTCTTCCTGCCACTTGGATGAGGTCATCTGTCCATCTTGTGGCTGGTCGTCCTACGCTGCGCTTGCCGATATGCGGTCTCCATTCGAGAACCCTTCGGCCCCATCGGCCATCAGTTCTGCGTGCTATGTGCCCCGCCCACTGCCACTTCAACTTACTAATCCGCTGGGCTATGTCGACAACTTTCGTTCGTCTACGAATCTCATCATTTCTGATTCGATCTCGTAGAGAAATTCCGAGCATAGCCCTTTCCATAGCAATATATAATATATAACAATGGCAATGTGGCGGACTTAATGCTATAAGGCTCGAAATTTCATCGATGCTTGCACTAGCCCAATAGCTCAGTTGGGAGAGCGCTGGCACGGTGAGCCGGAGGTCGCGGGTTCAAGTCCCGGCATGGGTGGAATTTTTAGCCTCTTAATAGGTTTTTAAAATTGTCCTCAGCACGGGTTAGTGCAACAAAAAGAATATATAATATGGTACCTAATTAGTAAAAAAAACTATTATACTTTTATTGCACTTAAACTAATGTACATTCTCCAGTCAACCGCTGGAGGTGGACGAAAGATTGGACCCGTTAATTGTGTAAAATTTACATTTCAATGTCACGAGTTGCTTTAAATAGACGTACTTTATTCATACACTTAACGGGTCTAAGCGCAATTTTTTCCTACGTGAAGTCAATTACCTTAATTGTCAAAGTTTGATTTTCCACAATTTTCTAGACCACGGTGATGATTTTCAGATTTTTTCAGTTATGTACATTTGTGAAGTTATAGTAGCAATGCCACTCGCTAACGGCGAAGGAAAATATCATGAGGAAACCTGAGTATTATTTTAAGCTGAGTGAAACTATTTAAATACCTCAGCGCTTGAAATCGCCAATCCGCGGTGGGCACGCGTGGCGATTAAGCGCATACTCTATCCACGAGAGAAGGCCTGTGCCCTGCAGACGCATATAAGCTGCTTATGATATGACGGGAAGTACGACAGCACGAATCACGCGTTTATTGCGCTAAAATGACAGAATTTGACAATTAATGTACTGCAAAGTCGCGATGGGTAGTACCCATGCTGTTAACAAGCACAACCTATTAATTCCTTCCATAGATAAAAAAATGTGTAAAGCACACTTTGGGTCAAAAAAGCTACTATAACATTAAAGATTATTTCGGTGACAGTTCAATGCATGAGTTCCAGGTTTTACAATATTTATATCATCATCATCATCAGCCATTTGACGCCCACTGCAGGACAAAGGCCTCCCTCATGGTTTTCTAACCATGAAGGGTTTTGCCATAGTCGCCACGCTTGGCAGGCGGGTTGGCGATCGCAGTATGCGGTTGGACTCTCAGGAAGACGCTGCTGCCCGTCTCCTGGTAATGTATTTCCTTAGTCGCCTTCTACGACATCCACGGAAGGAAATGGAGTAACGCTATTCTTAATCCGGCGCCACACGGAGATTTATATAACATTTACACGCTACATTTATACAAACTCTGTTAATTAAGGAGTTGAAGAGACTAACATTGGAGTTTATTTGCCCATTTTTTCTCTAAAATGATCTAGATTTTGAAACGGACACCGAGTTTAACTTGCAACGTTCATTAATTCGCAGTTTCTGTGCTACTTTGAATAAAAATTGTTCGATTTGATTGGATTTGATCTTTCCACAGAACGAAAGAAATAGAGAGTAGCAACCTAGAAGCCCTAGAGCTGACAAAGCTCTCGATGGCTAATTTTTCCTCCGAGGAGGACGTCCAGACCCCACTTTACCCTTCTGGCTTGAAATTGAAATCCTCCGGGCACTAGCTACAGTAGCTAAGTGGTTATATTTCACGAGCCTCATCCATGTTTTCTTTATTAAAGACTCCGAAAGGAGCGCAAAGGTTGACCCTTTGAAGAAGATTTTCTCGGCTTTCAGGAGCCGAATCTGAGATGCGAGTGGGGTTAAGTACATCTTACTTACTGGCACTTACTTTTGATTTGCTAAGTTCGTCTCCGTCTTTAGCTGGGTGAAAATAAATAAAGAAATAAGAAAAATCTTTATTTGTCATCATATCACTCTAAGTGCTACTATTTGGTTGTAGTTATTTGGATGACAAGCAGATTTGTGAGTAATACTGACTTGTAATATTCGGTATGCGTCGTTGTAATTATCACTCAGATGATAGACTCGGCTGGGTAATAGGCCTCTGCATTTCATGTCACTTATCACGATCCTTTGCCATACGCAACTACTGATTCCCTGATCCACTGAAAACATACGACTCATTTACCTTAATAAGTTCCATAAAAGTGTTCGTTATCTCTATTTATCTCACTGTTTTAGTTCAGCATTGATTTGAATTATTATTTTTATTAACATTTTTAGGGTTCCTTACTCAAAGGGTAAGGGACTCTATTACTAAGACTCCGCTGTCCGTCCATCCGTCCGTCTGTGACCAGGCTGTGTCTCATGAACCGTGTTAGTTAGACAGTTAAAATTTTCACAGATGTATTTCTATTGCCGCTATAACAAAAAAGACCAAAAACAGAATAAAATAAACATTTTAGATACAACAAACGTAATTTTTTTGCTCGATATTAATACTGGCAACAGGTAGACGCTTCATCATCATCATTCAGCCACAAGAAGTCCAATGCTGGACATAGGCCTCCTCCATGGATTTCCAAATTTCGACCCCATAAGCCGTTCTGCGTGCTAAATGGTAGAGGCTTGAAGTATTCAAATCCTGCATAGATAATGGTACGGATCCCTTCGTGCGCGAGTCCAAATCGCACTTGGCCGGTTTTTATCTCTTGCTACGTGCATGTTAGTTGTAGGTACTTTTCCGAAATATTTGTGTGCGTTTTAAGTAGAGGGTAGAGAAGTTATGAACTCCTCAGGTATCGACCTACACGACATTCCGAAATAAATCATATTATTAATTGATTAACTCAGTTGTCACTCACACTTTCCCACTTATACACTAAACTATTTACGTGTTATTTTAAACAAGATTTAAAGTGGAGTTATCACCTACACTAACGAAAGTGTCTAATGTCGGATTAATTCTACTCACACTTAAAGTATTTGGCATACTAAATTAGTTAAAAACAATTGAATCAAAACCAAAAATTTATGCTATGTACTCCGGACAAATATACTCATTGTAAAATTTAAGTAAATCCGTAAAAATTGTGTTTAGACAAAAAGGGCACGTTTATTTGTAAAACCATAAATAACTGTTAATATAAAATAAAGGTGATATTATCACCTTACAGGTAAGCATTACCCATACATAGACGAACTATTACTATCTTATCACCCACCATTTCAGTGCAATAAAACTCGGAAATGGCAAAACGTTTTCCTCAAAAAAATCCAAGGATGGCCGGTAAATAAATGCCTCAGACTGTGTGGTGTGGGCTCTCGAAAATGGAAGCTTTTAGGCGAATGTCTGCATTTGAAGTCTCTACTTAGAGGGGCGCTTTAAAAAGTGAAATGTCTGCTATTTTTAACCTGACAATATTCGGCTATAAGCCGCCATAGGGCGCCAGTGACGTAATGGACCAACGGAAGAATTTGTCAAAGGAAATTTTCGACGTTCATCTTTTAGCCGATTCTCCTGAGTGTTACTAACGCTTTTCCCTTTTGCTTTTTGTAGCCTAACTGCCATTAAGTCATGCTTTGTGTCTTAATGCAGAGTATAACCTAATTACTAAAAGCATTAGGGGCAAATTGCGAAAGACTAGCAGACTGATAGCACACAAACCTACCAGTTCGATAGACAAATGAAACCTACTTATGATATGTACCAATAATTAAGATGGCTCGACTGCTCGTAGGACTAGCGGCATACGCTTGACTATCAAAACAAAGGCCGTGGGCTCGATTTCCAACGGAAGCTGACGTACTTGATTCGTTTAAATGGCCTCAGTGCGGTTATATTGTCTATGTTTGTGTTGTCCTTGCCATAGCTTAGGGTAACCTAGTTCCATTCTAACCATAAAAATCGTACAAAAACGAACGAAAAGTCCGCTCTTTTTAAACGTCACTTTGTAATAGATTTGTCTATCTTAAAGAAACAGAATAACCCGATCTAAAACGAAAAGTGTATCAGTCGCCCTCACGCCCTGCTGACTCTTTGTACCTATTTTATTGCAAACGGTACCTGCTCAAAAAGGAATGTATACAACAAAAACAACTCCAGAAAATAAGCACGTGTCGCAAAGACACCGCACTCTTCACCCGCTCTCCGATACATTTCGCGTGTACTTCGCGGAAATTGGAAACGTCTGACAGACGCAGCAATGGACGGCGGGCACTACTGAAAAATGGCTGCGGGAAAGCGCTGACTCGAACACGTCCGTCGGCACATGCCGTAGCAGTAAAAATCGGACATTTTTCGGGGGCAAACGGTAGGGTAAAGCGCTACCTACGTGTGCATTTTCTTGCGTCTAAAAGCTTTTAGCAAGGACATTCGGGAGTAATCTCTTGGAAATTTCAACGTTAAATAAAAGGCACAGAGAGTTCGTTTTCGTTTTCACATATCAATCCGTCTAACTGGCCGATAGACAATGATCATGTATATTTCTTCTTAACCAACAACAACTTCTCAACAATAACTTTAAAAATAAAATAAAATAATTCAATTCAATTCAATTCAAATATTTTTATTCCTTGTAAAAACAGAATGTTTACTTAATGAACGTCAAAGTTGTTAGTTTCACAATAAATGGATTATGTGGAGAAGAAGCTAACAAAGAAACTCCACATTTATTCTTTTCATAACACGTTTTAACTTAATTAACAGAGTTTTAAATTTAAAATATTAGTATTAAAATAATAGAGTTTATTTGCCAATTGCAACAATATATAAATACAAACATTTTACTGAACAATTCTGAACATGCGTTCAGACTTTACAGTCATGTAAAACACTATCAAAGGGTACGATAGCCCTTTGATAGCATTTTACTCATCTATTATAACTCTGTTCCTATTAGCTCGCAATTTGTAATGACGATAAGGATTATTCTAGAATATTTTCTTTTTATGGGAAGTGGCAGAAAGACGCTGGATGCCGGCCGCTTCCAACCGGTCTTTTTGGAAATCCATAGAGGAGGCCTATGTCCAGCAGTGGACTTCTTGTGGCTGAATGATGATAATGATGATTTTCTTTTTCTCTGTTGCACTAACCCGTGCTGAGGAAGTCTTTACAAACTTCTCTGTATTACCTCTGTAAAGAGGCTCGAAATTTCGCCGATGCCTGCACTTTCCCATTAGCTCAATTAGGAGAGCGCTGGCACGGTCAGCCAGAGGTCGCGGATTCAAGTCCCGGCATGGGTGGCAGTTTTAGCCTCTAAATAGGTTTTTAAAATTATTCTAGAATATTTGAGTAGCTAAGAGTAGCCATACTAGTATATAGATACCAAAATATAAGGTCGTGCTCATGGAATCAGAGGCTTAATTATGGGCACAAAATCCTGTCAGATTCCTGACGTTCGCGATAGTAATTAGTTCGGAATTTGACAGTAAGACAATTGGAATCGTTCAGTATTTGGTGCGTGTAACATAGGAGCAGACCAGCTTGAATTTATCTGAGAGATTACAGAGGATCATGCCAGAACCATTATAAATAATATATAGATTCTTGGCACAATGGCAGATTAGCACACGGAAACACCAATAAATAAGATTAGCGGAGCAATCTTAAGCGTTCGTCGTGGATACCTAAGAAAAATACATTTTGCTCCAGTAAAAAACGAAAAACACAGAGACACAGAGAAAAACACAGAGCCACAAAGCACACAGACACAGAGAGTCACAGAAAGCTGGCCGAGAACTGGCCGTTGTTCGGTGGGTAGGCCCCACCCGATGGATTGATTAGATTAGATTAATACTCTTTGATTGATGACATTAAGAAGGCGACAGGAGGACAATGGACAAGATTAGCAGGGGACCGGCACGGTTGGCATGACGCTGAAGAGGCCTATACCCCACAGTGGGCGTGTTTCATGGGCTGTATAGGTAGATAGATAGAAAAAAGATCTCGATGAAAACGTGAAGTGAAAAAGGGAGGGGGTTCTATCTAATACTCGTCAATGTCCCGCTCATGTTCATTTGATTATGTACCTATTATGTGTAATTCTTTGTAAAGTTTATTAACTTGATTATGTACCTAAGGGGTGTAATTCTTTGTGATGTTGTCAAATAAATAAATTTATATTTTATTCTTATAATAAGAATGGTTACCGCCCTTTTTATACTTTACTGCACACAAAATATATAATGTCCTGTATATTACGTAAGAAATAACATGGTCAAAGGCGAACATATCTCTGACTTCATAGTCAAGAAAGACAGGTAGGTATTGATCAGAGCCCTCCACTTCTTCGGTCGGTTTGTTTGAAAGGCAACCATTTTGTAAGTGGCGGCATTAAGCGGCGTTAAATAGCGACTTAAGTGACATTTAAGGAATGGTGCAAGTCGGCCTAAAAAGATAGGTTTCTCACACATCGTGTTTCTATCGCTTCCTCTTTTGTGCCCTGCACGACGCCCTGTCCCCCATTTATGTAGCAGAATTTGCGAAGGTTATCGAAGTGTGAGGTGTGTACGGAGGCGAGCGGATGAAAGACACTTTTTATAGGATTTGTTACGAAAGGTGTTTTGGTGGAAGCCTTTGCTTAGAAAGCCTAACTTAATGTGCGCTTAGGTACCTACATGTAATATTCTATTCAAATATTGTGGCTGGAAATATTTTTGTAAAAAAAGTAAGCTTGCTAAACTGGAGCTGTATTCGCCTCAACGCGCAAACTAACGATGAAATGAATATATAAAAAAAGTCGGTCTGAATCGTTGAGAGCACCTTACTCTGTAAGCTTAGGAAAGGAAAATCTTAACCATTGCGGCTCAAGAGATTCTGGCTTATACAGATAAGGCAGATGGAAGAACGATAACACATACAGGCATACATTCGGTACGAAACCATGAAAACTCTTCAAAATTAAAACTTAATTGCAAAGCAAAATTAACTTTGTATTCTATACCGTACGACCTACTTCATACGTCCAAAAAGTGCTGCAAAATTAGCTACTTGACTATTTATTGCCTATTATTTCTATTTCATTTCAGCATTGTCGGCAAACTGTATGCAAAGGTTTTGATTGAAAGAGTACTAGATGTGACTGAAGAAAAGATATGGGATGTGCAAGCGGGTTTTAGAAAGGGAATGGGATGTGTGGACCAAATCTTCTCCTTGAGGCGGATGGTGGAGAAACTTCTGGCCAAAAGTCAGAGGGTTTTCTGTGCGTTCGTCGACTTGGAGAAGGCTTATGATAGAGTGGTGAGGAATGACCTGTGGTCGGTACTGTCCGTGTATGGGGTGGACAGCGTCTTGCTGCGAGCTCTGAAGTCTCTCTATGAAGACTCTAGTGCTTGCGTTAGAATTAATGGGGCGTATACTGACTGGTTTAGCATTCGCAGGGGTGTAAGACAAGGATGTGTCGCCTCCCCATGGTTGTTCAACTTATTCATGGACAGTTGCCTGACTGATTTGAAAGAGAATGACTTTGGGATAAGGATGGGTGAGCTACTGGTCAAATGCTTGTTATACGCCGACGATCAGGTTTTGTTCGCATCGTCGGTGGAAGACCTGCAGACACAAGTAGCAGTAATGGATGAGGCGTTTAAAAGGAAAGGAATGAACATTAATGTGAGTAAGACAAAAGTAATGGTGTTTGAAAAAGATGATGAAATGACTGAGTACAAGATAAGGATTAGAGGTGAAAGAGTGGAACAAGTGAAAGAATTTGTCTATTTGGGGAGCCTCTTTACCAGGGATGGCAAGTGTGAAGGTGATATAGAAAGAAGAGTAAAAGCAGGAAAATGTGTAAACGGTGCATTGCACTCCTCTGTGAGCGGCCAAAACATCTCCAAAAGAGCTAGATTGGCTATCCATAATGGAGTGCTAGTCCCAACACTTATGTATGCTAGCGAGACTTGGGTATGGCAAAAGAAGCAAGAAAGTAGGATTAATGCAGTAGAAATGAGGTCCTTGAGAAGTATGTCTGGCGTTACTTTGAATGACAGGATACGCAATAGTGTGATTAGAGAACGTTGTGGACTGAAAGAGGATGTAGTGACAAGAATTGAGAAAGGAATGTTGCGTTGGTTTGGACATGTGGAGAGGATGAAGGAAGAAAGATTGACAAAACAAATATATCGAGCGAATGTGGATGGAAGGGCCGGTAAGGGACGACCCAGACGGACATACTTTGACCAAATAGAGGATGTATTAACAAAGGGCAAGATAAAAAGTACCCGAAACCGGCGTGCGTGCATGCAACGACTAATGAGTGTTGAGGAAGCGAAAGTGATCTGTCAGGATCATAGCAAGTGGCAGTCCCTGGTCTCTGCCTACCCCTCTGGGATACAGGCGTGAGTTTATGTTATGTTATTTCTATTTCAGACGCTGCCATTTCTGTGAAGTTATGATTTACTCACGTTCATTCAACAATACAACAATGTAAACATCTCTGCTGCTCGGGTAACAAAGACCAGATTAAAAGACTGCTGGCGGCACATGCCATGGTCATAAAGCCCGGTACAGCGATGTCCAAGAAAATGATTCTCACATTTTTGTACCATCAACAAAACGAGGGGACACCTTTTCTTGTTAGAATGCGATGCACGGCGGTAGCTGTTATTGCATATTCTAAACTTAAACGTTAACCGTCTGATTGATAAAAACCGGCCAAGTTCGGAAGGAGGGGTTTTTACCAGCTTTGTAGAACTAACAACTTCATCGAAGTCATTTTCAATGGAATTAGTTCGAAGATTTTCTTTTATAAGTTGGTCGCCTATTACTCATAATATAACATAAGCAGCCTATATACGTCCCACTGTAGGGCACAGGCCTCTCTCAGGCAGAGAGTATGGGCTTAATCACCACGCGTGCCCACCGTGGATTGACAATTTCAAGCGCTGAGGTATGTGGCTCAGTCACTCAGGTTTCCTCACGATGTTTTCCTTCACCGTTAGCGAGTGGTATTGCTACTATAACTTCACAAATGTACATAACTTAGAAAGCCAAGTCATAGGTACTCGTACATGCCCGCACTGGGGATCGAACCTGGGTCTCCCACTTCCGAATCCGAGGTTCTACCCACTAGGCTACCACCGCCGATTACTCGTTAACTTGTAAAGCCTACGTAGCCACAACAGTGTTCCTTTTAAGTTTATAACATATGCTACTGCCCTGAATTTTATCAGCCGTTTAGACCGGAGAGGGAGAGACGCCCTAAGTTAAAAAAAAAAATTGTAAGGGTTCACTGTCCTCAGAGGCCTAATTTTTCCACCAAATTATGTCGGAACCCTGACGTTTGCGGTATGGAAGTTGACAGCTAAAAGATTGGAATCGTTCAGGATTTTTTGCGCGTAATACAGAAGCAGTTAGACTTATGGCGATCCCGACTAAATTGTGATTTATAAAGGACAATCTCATTTTAGTAATACTGTAAGCCTTCCACTACCTAAGGTCACGTATTAATGTCCGATACCCTTATATCGGAGGACAGATTAGACTGTCAAATAAAAACCTTGCTGTCATGTCAGAACAACTTTGCGGTGGCCGTTTATTTTTTGATTTGGGAAGGACAGAAAGAAATGGCGTACCTTATTCGTATTTGCACCTACTACCCGTATCTTCAATAAAAACTCCAAAATGAAGTCTCCAATATGAGGTCGCCAATTTTGTCATTGCTGTTTCTGCAACATTTTTTCCGGTGTACAATAAAGAATATTCTTGTCTTATCTTATCTTGGGGGGGGGGGGGGGGGCTATGTCCAGCAGTCGACGATTACGGACCGATTGATTAGCGACAAAAACAGAAAGACAACAAAAAACTAGAAAATAACACACTTAACTTCTATTATCATTTGTTGTTATGATTTGCAGTAAAATCGCTGTTACAAATTAAGTAGGGACAGTTGACAGCCGGTCAACCTTCACATGTTTGTGGCAGAGTTACCCTTGGCGTCGATAAACTCCATGTCTGTAAAAGTTGATGTGCTCTCCACTGTACAGCGGCCTATGAAAATCGAGCAGAAAATTTTGCAGTTTACTTAAAACATTCACATAAACCTTTATTTCCGATTGCACCACCCCTCGTGGCTACACCCATACTTTTGGTCAGGAGTTCGCGCGGCGATTTATGACCCTTATTGAACGGCGCGCGTTTGCTTTTAACTACGGGCCGTGTTGGCCGAATGGCCGAAGATATTGGAGGCTGTTATTGAGCTTATTGAAAAATGTTTCAGCGCAATCGATTTCGGCGTTGCCTCTCGGGAGGGATAGCCTTTTGCGGGAACCCAAACACTCATTATCTTTGCAGTTGTGTTTTATTGGAGGAGAGAGAAGGATCACACACATAACTTTGAAATGAATGTACTTAAATTCCAAAGCTTTTTCGAGTTTTTGGAGAAAAACATAATTCAAATATTATCATCATCGGCCTACGCTTGTCCACTGCTGGACGTAGGCCTCTCCTATTGCACGCCACTGAGCACGGTCCTCAGCTACCCTCATACAGCTCTTGCCAGCCGCACTGCGGAGATCATCGCTCCACCGAGTCTGAGGACGTCCTACACTACGTTTACCGATCCGCAAATATTATATTCATTATGAAAAGAAAATGCTTCATGAAAGTCAAAGTTTTTTGGAGAAGAAGCTAACAAAGAAACTCCATATTATTTATTCGTCTAGAGATATAGAGAACTCCAAAAATAGTACATTGTTACTCTAAGAGTGAAAGCTACGCTTGGGCGCGAAAGCTTCTCATTTTCATTACGAATATAAGGAAATTCAAAATAAAAACATGAATTAGCTAAAATGTTAATATTATAAGATAAGATAAGAATATTCTTTATTGTATACCGGAAAAAATGTTACACAAACAGCAATAAAAAAGGAAAGACAAAATTGGCGGCCTTATTGCTAATAGAAATTTCTACCAGGCATCCTCATATTGGAGAATTTGCCGATGAAGAAATAGATACGGGTTAATACATCTCTGCTATACGGAAGTACAAACAAAACTCTACAACTCGAAAAAACAAAATGAAGATCGGATTACCGCATTCCCGCCTTTTTTTCTCGTCGCTGGCTAGCTGATTTTTGAAAAGTTGGCACATGGTTCAACAGAAATTTGAAAGTAGAACTAGCTTTTTTTTAAATTATTTGACAGCTGTCAGTTGAAAACGATTCTCCCTAAGGCTGAAAAGTATTACTTTCAACCCGCTTCTTAGGCAACTTCAGAGCTCTTTTCCAATTATGAGTTATGAAAAATATCTTTACTTATTTTTTCCGGTTTCAAATTCAGAAGCTATGAAAAGTGTTTAGTTTTCCAACCAGTAGTTTTCGACTGTTCCGAAAGTTGCGGGTTTTTTTATTTTCATTAAAATTACATGAAATGTCGTATATTAGTGGAACTCTGTATGATGGTTTTAATATGCAATAAAGAAAAACTCCACATAAACATAGTTTGGTTTTACTTTCCAAAATACTAGCTAAATCGGAATTAAACTTTGAAAATATAAAAATCTTGCATAAGGTTTTTACAGTGAAAATATGAAAAAAAAAAAAGTAATAGCAAATTTTCACATTAATTACTTATTTCTGATGAAAATATGATAATTTTCTCAACTGCTTTGTAGATAGATAGATAGATAGAAGATAGAATATTCTTTATTGTACACAGAGATTACATTGTACTACTTTGTAACACTACTGACACTTACAAATCTCATTAGGTATTGTTATTAAAAGTTTCATTCCAAACCGGCTAGTTAAATCTAAACCAAACTACACTAAAATCAAACCATTCCTGGATAGAATTAAGACGTCAATCGACTCAAGTTCAAATTCAAATGCTTCCCTCGAAGCATAAACCACATTGCGCCGCACCGCATGAATACCAAGCGTCCAATTACAAAAAGGCGTTGAATTTAGCAAAACCTTTCCTTGCAAACGACATGCAACGTTGGTCGCGAACGTACGCTGTTGAGCCACAGATGTGCCAATCGTAAAACTTGAGAAAGACCTGTACAAGAGGCCAGAGCTTAAAGTGTTTGAAAACCGACTGCAAAAATCACGAGTATGCGTATACATCACATAAACTTGAAGGGTTCTTGATGTTTATTTTAGCTGTAGATCGTAAGTGATGACAACTGTATTGTGCCAAGGATAGAGTAGTAGTCCAATCCAAACGAAATCAGTAGTCAAATAGTTTGGGTGACGTAATTTTGATTTTCACCGTCCCTGACAATATTTAAGAGCAGAGTGCAAAAACATTATTTTAACTTAGTTTAAGTTTGATTAATTTTTTATTTTTGGTGAATTCTCTTTCTAGTATGACGATTTTTATTAATGTATGTTTATTCTGTATTTATTTCACACTAGCTGTTGCCCGCGACTTCGTTCACGTGGTAATTTTGATGTGTATTTTTCCGGGATAAAAAATAGCCTATGTGCTAATCCAGACTATAATCTATCTCTGTGCAAAATTTTGCGTGAAAGAGTAACAGACATCCATCCATACATGAAACTTTCGCGTTTATTAGTAATGAATGAGTCATGTACCGTTTATGTATGTGTACTAAATATAGGAATATCTTGCTTAGTATTGTTTAGTTGCACCTTGCACCGACTGCCCGTCATTTAGCTTCTCAATTTTTTTCCGTCAATGCTTGTCTGGAAGAAACTACTTTTAGTAATAATTGTACTGTATTATTGTTTAATTGTCATATGTAATTCCCGGTGTACAATAAGAAATATTCTATCTATCTTTCTAATTTAAAAATAACAAAATGGTGCAAAAAGGTTTATTCCGTTACGGCGAGCTTCGCCCCCGCCTATATCCCGGAAGTGAAGGCAGTAACCAGAGTTACGGCGCCAAAACAAAGGTCGCGGGTTCAATTCCCACTGGCGGCTGCCTTACATTTGTGTAAATCGCCTCAGCATGGGTGTATTTTTACGTTTGTGATATCCTTGCCTGGTTACTAAAGCACAGGGTATCCTAGTTTGGGACCAATGCAATCAGTAACAATGTTTCTGGCACTTTATTCCGTGGCTTGGTTTACCGAAGGCTCTTAGCAGCATTGCCTTTTGCCGCAGACAGCGTCCGTCGAATATTTATTGTAACTATTGGCCGGGACAGGTTTACTGTTAGCCGCTCTGCTACGGAACTAAGGCCTTCGGGTTTAGTTTCACTGACATTCTTGTTATTGGTCGACTAGTTCTTTACGGTTTAGATAAAGAAATATAGACAGATAGAGAACACTTTATTGCACAAACAGGTGAAGGAATTACACATAGTTTATTATATCTTCAATACCCAAGGTTTTCTGGAATAGCACTTGCGTTAAGCACGCCCTTGTACATTTACAATGTAGTTAGTGCAATAAAGGATTAAAATAAATAATAATATATCTAAGTAGTGGTATACAATTGGCTTATATACATAGGTTTATTTTTATGTAGCCTTCATAAAATGCAAAAGAAGAAGATATCGACAAGTTCTTGCCGGAGTACTCAGAGGTGGCAAATCGCCGAAAATCTTGGTTTGAATGGTGGGACAATGCTCTCTCACCTTCCAAACCATGCAGTCGGTCAGGATGGTGTATATTAACTATCAAAATTTTGACCTGAATCCCGGAAGGGTAGGCTGAGACCAAGGTTTGCCGCCTGACAGACCTCTTTCGCTTTATCAATAATATGTTTTGTTACATTGTGTAGATGTCATTATTGTTGTTGTCATTCTTGGTTCAAGGATGCAAGCAATAATCTAACGTGAGAATTCGAACAATTGTCTTTTAAGATCACAGTCATGTTATGAATATTTTTACGCATACAATTTGCAATTTCACATACCACATCGTGTTTTTTGTTAATCTATTAACTCAATGTCAACTTTCTCGGCCATATTTTATTCTGTGACGCAGCGCTACCGAAGTTGTATGCCAACATACATAAATTCATTTTTCCGCATATAAATTACTTGACGACTTTTGCCGTTTTATTTCCTGTCAGAGGGTTTCGTGCGCAATTTGTGAAACGTCAGTGAACATATTGGGTTTGTTTTGTGTTCTCGATAGGCGCAATCCGATTTCGAGAAATATCGCATACTTTTAAAGAACCTAAAGGGGTCGTTGTATGTACACGGCGAGGTTTCGTGTGTGAAAGAGACTAAAACTACTACTTCACAGGTTCTTGATTCGTGTTTGTCAATACATCGCATAGCAATGAATGCAAAATCACAATACATTCGCTTTTATCTCTACGACAATAAAGTTTTTTGTATTTTGCGTTCGCGGAGACAACAATCCGGATTCTTGACATTGGTCATAATACAAAAACTATTGTCGATAGCATTTGTCATGATAAAGATACAAATCGCAGTAATACCAACTTAAGAAGAAATCGTGAATGTCCGGAAGCATATTTAGACGTATAGTTTTCAAATCGAGAATTTCGAGGGCGTCCCTGGATGTCTGTGGCGAGGTTCCGCGAGAGATCAAAGGCTTAATTATTTGCACAAATTCCTGAAGGATTCCTAACGTCTATCTGTCACATTTCATACTAATTACTATTGTTAACGTCAGGAGACCGACAGGATTTGGGGCACGTAATATTAGGGCAGATGGTATACGGGGAAAAGGCCTGCAGTGCCTCTAAAGTGGGCAGCTGTAGGCTGTTAATGATGATGATGCTCAGATTCTATATTAACGGATCAAATATAAAATAGTAGTTTATGTGACTGTCACATAATGAAGGTTATTAAAACACGAGCGAGATTTTAAAAAACGAGCCTTGGCGAGTTTTTTAATAGCATTCCCGAGTGTTTTAATACCAAGTTATGTGCAGTCTCATACAATTTTTGAAACAAAATGGCGCAATTTCGACAAAAGTATCTTGACATTCAATCGTCTGCACTCAGTTTTGCGCGCGCAATTTTAGGTATTTTTAGTTGCACTTTTGGTACCACGAAAATGAAATTAGGTTTTTTATAGTCAACTTTTAACTTTAAAAAAAAATTAAATTTTGTTCCGTGACCACAGCAACACTTTAAAAAAAATAACTGTAACATAAAGTGAAAAATCTGACCTTTAATGTAACTTTATATTACACGTTTTTTTTATTTTCCTTAAAGTTATGTATTGTTTAAAGCCTGTCAATATGTGTTTACCTTTGAATTCTTAATTTGAAGATATGAGTGTAGATAAAATGGTTAATAATCATCAGCCGTTTGACGCTCACTGCAGGACATAGGCCTCTTTCGTGGTTTTCATAACCACGAGAGGTTTTGCAACAAATGTATTATAGGGAGGGGGGGGGGGGGGGGGGGGGCACATATAAAAATGAATATTTCAGCAATGATATAATACAATACACACTAATACTTGCTATTAAATATATACAAACTAATAATTACGGATATATAAACCATATTTAAGATAAGGCATCTTGCGACCATAGCCACACCGGTAACACACTATCAAAAGAAGTACCTAGTAAAAACCTATGTACAGGCAAAAAATTCCACCCATGCCAGGACTTGAAGTACTTATTATGAAGTACCTAGTAGTGAGAATAATAATTGGCCTTTGCATCTATGTTATGAGATGAGTTATACAGGGTCCGGTGGCACCTTCACTCACACTAGATGGGTGAAGAGACCACTCGGACGCTGCAGTGCCTAGGACATTGTTTTTTTAGATGGAGTAGGCTTGCTCAGCACCTATACCATCCTGACAGCTTAGTCGGCCTAGCCCACAGGAAAGAAAAGTCAATACGTGCGGAGCCAATCAAGGCGGGGGTTCCCTCACGATGTTTTCCTTCACTTTGCGTCTGGTAGTTAGAAATATTTGCACGGTATTAATAAATCGCTTTTCGCTCTGAGGTCGGTCTTAGTTGCTTATTTCATAGAAGCTGTTTGAAGCAAAACGGCTTAACAAATCAGTTAAATAATAATAATATTGACAGTCTTCAGATCTTAAACTTGAGAACGCTTTATTATTAAGGATCTTAATAATGAAGCGTAACGAAACATAACTTTTTATATTAAAATTAAGTCAGAAAGAGGATGAGAATTTTTTTATAATTACACGAGCACAAAAGAAATGAATACGTAAAGCAATATAACATAGAGAGACTTATTAAAGTCAAATATGAAATAAAAAACCAGCCAAGTGCGAGTCGGACTCGCGCACGCAGGATTGCGTACCATTATCTACATAACATTTTAATATTTAAGGCGTCTACCTGTTACCGTTATTAATATCGAGCAAAAACACGTTTGTTTTTATTTTAGTTTATTTTGTAAGTTAATATGCAACTAAATTTTCTGTGAATATTTCCATCGTCTACCTGTTGCAATAATATCAAGCAAAACGCCGGCAAATAAATCACGTTTGTTGTATGGGAGCCCCACTTAAATATTTATTCTGTTTTTATTTATTTTGTTTGTTGTTATAGCGGCAACAGAAATACATCATCTGTGAAAATTTCAACTGTCTAGCTACCACGGTTCATGAGATACAGCCTGTTGAAAGACAGACAGACTAACGGACAGAGAGACAGACGGACAGACAGTCAGACGGACAGTGAAGTTTTAGTAACAGGGTCCCGTTTGGCACGCTTCGGGTACGGAACCGTAAGAACTAAGATACGCTAAAATCAGGCAAGGACGACACTTTGTACAAATCAATGTACGGAAGGTATTCCGTGCATAGGTTTCCGTATACAATACAATACAATACAATACAATACAATACAATACAATACAATACAATACAATACAATACAATACAATACAATACAATACAATACAATACAATACAATACAATACAATACAATACAATACAATACAATACAATACAATACAATACAATACAATACAATACAATACAATACAATACAATACAATACAATACAATACAATACAATACAATACAATACAATACAATACAATACAATACAATACAATACAATACAATACAATACAATACAATACAATACAAATAAACTTTGTTTCTCCATCCACAAATAAGGTACAAAAGAGGTGGCAAAATATGGCACAATTTGAAGTAATTTGTGGAAAGACTGGGTCCTAAACTAGATCAGAGATCTGCATCTTAGGATGCCAGGCCTCCCAAAAACTAGGACAGCAAAGTAGGAAACATACTGTAGACACTAAGTCAGCCCAAGTCAAAAATCGACGGAGAAATCAAATTAAAGAAAATATATAAAGGTTTAGTAAGGTTTCCTTATCCTTTGGTTACGGGACCCTAAAAAGACAAATCTTCAAACGATATCGAGTTTCTCAACCTTGGACTGAGGCTAAACACGAGTTTTATTCATTCATAACGATGGAAAGGTCAAAAGAAAATGCTTCGCCTTAAAAATTTTGCGCCGAGCCTCGGGGGAGCGTCTTTTCTCCCTTTTTCTTTTATCCTCAAATAATTAAAAGTTAACAGAATGCCGGCTATTTACCTGAATTTCATTTGAGAAATGAGAAATTAAATATTTTGAGATTTCATTGTTCTTATGATAATCCCTAATTACGTGGGGATGCTACAGAGCGGAGGACTCCCAGTATAGGAAACTTTGGTTAAACTTTTCGACAAAATTCTAATGGAAGGCTTGGAACAGCGCAAGTCATTGTTAACATCCAACACAAGAAAGGCGACAAAAGTAAATAAGAAAAATACCGCCCCATCAGCCTACTCTCGCAAGTCTATAAGCTTTTCGCAAAAGTCCTGTGTAACAGACTGACTTGTCAATTTGACAAACACCAATCAGTCAAACCAGCTGGCTTCCAGAGTGGATTCTCGACCATGAACCATATTCACTCCGTCCAGCAGTCGATAGAGAAATGCCGAGACTACGACCTGCCCTTGTGCTTTGCCTTCGTCAATTACAAGAAGGCTTTTGACAGTATCGAGCACTGGGCAGTGTTCCATTATCTTCATCGCTGCATTATTGACAAAATGTGTGTGGATATCCTCCGGGTGCTCTACAAATCCGCCACTCTGCAGGTGCGACTTCACAATCTAACTAAACCTGTAAATATCAACAGGGTAGTACGCCAAGTTGACACAATCTCGCCAAAGCTCTTCACCAACGTCCTAAAAGACGTGATGAAGACTCTAGACTGGAGCGAGACGGGTATCAATATTAACGGCGCGTATATATCGCATCTATGGTTTGCCGATGACATCACCATCCTCGCTGATATCATCGCGGATCTCCAGTGTATGCTCGCAGAATTGCACGAAGCGTTCCTGAAAATCGTTTTCAAGATAAACACGGTCAACACAAAAGTCATGGCCAACCATCTAGTAACTAAACTGAACATAACTGTCCGTGATTGCCCAATAGAGGTAGTCGATGAGTATAACTAAGTCTACCTAGGACATTGGTTATTTTTTGACCGAGAATCCTAGGTAAAGGAGACTACGCGGCGGATTCAGCTGGGGAGGGCTGCTTTTGGAAAACTTGCCGATGTCTTCAACTCAAAAATTCCGCAATGTCTAAAGACAAAGACACGTAACCTGTATATTCTGCCCATTCTCACATCATTATCATCATCATCATCATCATCAGCCATTTGACATCCACTGCAGGACATAGGCCTCCTTCGTGGTTTTCATAACCATGAGGGGTTTTGCCGTAATCGCCACGCTTGGAAGGCGGGTTGGCGATCGCAGTATGCGGTTGGAATCTCAGGAAGACGCTGCTGCCCTTCTCCAGGTAATTGATTTCCTCAGTTGCCTTCTACGACATCCACGGAAGGAAATGGAGTGACGCTATTCTCAAGTGCGCTATTCTTATTCTCGACCATACATTCTCACATACGGAGCCGAAACGTAGACTCTCACAAAGCAGAATATGCATCGTATATTAAAGCACTACAAAGAGCTATGGAGCGAGCCATGCTAGGTCTCAGACTCGTAGATGGGTGCCCAATGTCGTCATTCGTCGCAGGACAAAGGTCGATGACATTGGCGAAAGAGTCTCGAGATTGAAGTGGAAATTGGCAGGACACCTGGTGAGGCGGGAAGACGGCAATGGTCCAGGGCAATCACAGAGTGGCGGCCGAGAACAACACGATGGTCAGTGGGCAGACCAGCAGCCCGATGGCCGGACGATATCGTTGAGTCGGCGGAGAGTCCGTGGATGCGGATGGGAAGGGACCGTGAGATATGGCATTCGGGGGAAAAGGTATATATCCAGCAGTGGGCAACAGTGGGCTGATGATGGTGATGATAATCCTACAGACCCCAAATTCTGCTATGTAGTTACATATTAATTACTTACATACATTAATTACTAATTATACTTTATTGCACTCGAAACGTTTAACAGGATATTATATGAGAAATAACATGTACAAACGTGAGTTTATCTCTGTAAGTGATTTCTTTCAGCAAACCTTGGAGAATCGGCAAAGCAGTTAAAAACGGGTCTTTTTAAATTCTTATTCAAATGATACTTGAATATTCCGAACACTCATTGCAGCGTTCGGTTACGTAGCATCCAATATCTCAATCCTTTCAAAAATCCTGTCCTTTATAAGTTAATTACATGTAATTTTTTTTTAATGTTTTTTTTTAATATTTGTGTTACCATATCTGTTGCTTTATATTTTCTTGTGTTTTAGTAATATGCCATTAAATAGCTGTCTTACTCGTCTATCTCCTCATCTAGGTACCTAATCCTATCCCTAAACTAGGTTACCAGCTAATTCTCTGAAGTAACCACGTTCCATAAAGAAGCCTCATTACATAGGTATCGCTTTGTAGACGCTGCAGAACGTAGACGCTTTGACACAGGTTGCCTTTGTTACACTACACACACCTGATAAAACTACTTTGCACACACATTTCGCCTGCAAGAATATTATTTTGCAGTTCTTATTATAGTGGTAAAAAAATGAATTATAATCTTAGGGATTGACTCAAGCTCGCTGGACCGACGATCTGAGGCAAATTGCTGGCAGTTTTATGCCTAAACTAACGTGTGCATATAGTTTGAGGGGCATTCAAGCTCAGCAGAAGTTTGCATTTTAAAGGGACTGTAGACCTGAGTATATGGGTTTAATTAAAGCTCGATACCTCCACGCGTTCCCGAGATGAAGGGTCTTGACAGACAGGCGGACGGACAGACGGACAACAAAGTGATCCTATAAGGGTTCCTTTTTTTCCTTTTGAGGTGCAGAACCGTATATAATAAAAGTGGATGGATTAGAAAAGTCGCAGACAGTGGCGTGCGTAAACGAGAACGGGCTGCTCGATTGATTAAATCTTAGTAAAGCAGCCTTTTTATAGTAAGTACACGAAATATCCTTCTTAGCGGTATGATTAATACCGAAATTAAAGTCACTAGTTACATACCTACTAGTTGTCGGTTTTGGGGTTAATTATTGTTATTAATACGTTTATTTTACACAAGTAAATATTACAATGGCAATGCGGCGGACTTAATGCTGAACGTACTATTTAATAAAAAAAAATCAATATGCACTTTATAATTCCGCAGAAAGTAGAAATAGAATCCCAATAATATTTTCTAGTAGCTACAATGGTTCAGGTAGTTCCCCTTACAGTCCCTTCTCAAATTACTACCCTGTATATCGCATGGATAGGTAATAAAGACAATATAATATCTTTTGCAATTAAGCCTAAACATAAAATAAACACATTGTGTATAAAAACTACCTCGTAGTATCGAAATTAAACGTTTACTCGAGAAATCGTATTATAATACTACGTAGGCCTCTGCGCCGCGCAGTGGATTTTTTTTTCATCCCATTTTTAACATAAAATCCCAATAAAGTACATATTTCTATAAAGGCCACACCCAGCCTTTAGAATTTACATTTTTGATTTCGATATACCCCTAGCTAGTCTAGCCTAGCCCAATAAAACTAGTTTGAATTTTTTGGTTTTCATCAAATATTGTAGTTTTCTATTATGAAATTGGTATTTTTTTTGGTTTCAGAAATGTATTCCTCGTCTTTTATTTACCTAAAAATGATACTATTTAACTTTAGGGCAACTGCAGAGTTGTTCGAAACACCATGAATTTTGGGTGATTTGAAAGCCATAGCAAAAGAGCACGTTCGTGCCTTAACAATAGCCTTCGAATACGCTAGTTTGTTTTTTCTAAAGGTACTTTCAAAAACTCACGACACACACTCGATTCTATGTTAGTGGCCAGCCAAAGCGGTGCGTACGCGCTCCAGGTCCACGTGTCATTGTTTACGATTATTTTAAAAAAATAATCGGCGCTTGAAATCGTCAACCCGCGGTGGACACGCGTGGTAATTAAGCCCATAATATACTCTCTCCCTGAGAGAAGGCCTCTGCCTTACAGTGGGACGTATATAGGCTGCTTATGTATACAACTGAAATTAAATTGTTCTACTTTTACTCTTTAGACTACCAAATAGAGGCAACAAACGACTATTGTCAAGCTTATGTCATTCTACTGAAAAACTATGTGTGTATTAGACTCGAGCCTGAAGAAAAACAGCGCAAAGCAGAAACGACTGGCGTTTGCATGAAAAGGCCCTTGTCTAACAGTGGATATTGCCGGGCTGAAGATGATGATCAGACCATAGAAAAATACACAATGACATATTAAAATATTAAAACACCAATGCAAGCTTTAAAAGAATGGAATCAACAGTTTTATTAAACTTATTTTTTAAAAAATTTGATGGTAATAAATTTGGGAGCTTTTTTGTCCATTTTTTCTCCAAAATTATCTAGATTTTGAAATGGACACCTAGTTTTACTTGTAACAATCATTAGGTAACAGTGTTTGTGTTATTTGAAATAAAAGCATTTTGATTTAATTTATTTGTTGGAAATCAGTCCATTTATACACCATAAGCGACTATTTAACCCTCGCTACGCTACGTCAAAATATCCGGCGCAAAATAACTTCTCTTTACATGGAAGTTTAGCTTAAATCCTCCCAACACATTGGCTATACAATTAATTTTGTTAGTATAGTGGACAATCCACCTAATTTCACGTTGGCTCCTAAAGCGCCATTAATATTTTATCCCGACCACAGAGCATGGCAGCAGCTATATTTCGGCCCCAGCTTGAGTAAAGCAAAATATAACCTGCTACTTTATTCATAGAGTTCATTTCCGAGCGTCACCGCTTGAGTTATTTAGTACTCCCGGTGGTAAGTTACATTGCTTGTTTAGGTCCAAGTTTCGTGGTGACAAGCATTAATTTTGGAATCTTCCTAAACATCATCGTTATCATAGAAAATGCCTTACCTATGCCGCCTTATTTATTCACTAGTAGTTAAATTTAACTAATAAATGTATTTTTGTTTTCAGGTAAGTTCTCATCAATGTCATTACAGATACTCAGATCTGTGGTCATACAGGTATTAAAAACTTTGGCCTTTGCATCTACGTAATGAGACGATTTATACAGCGTCCAGTGGCACCATCACTCACACTATATGGGTGAAAGGACCACTCGGAGTGCCTGGGACATTGTTTTTTGGATGGAATAGGCTTGAAGACAGGCAGGTATTAAGATAAAATAATAATAGTAACTTCCACACAACACAATCACTCGCCCATCCCAAACTATCCCTTATTTTGGCTTTTAAAGTTATTGGTGGCTATCACGGAATCATATCATATAGGCTTTGATGTATAAGTTTAAGATGATTTGAGAAAAGATGGTCAGAGTGGAGTTTTTTTTCCCGCTGCCTTTTTCTCCACTACAAATACGGCCCGAAGGCAGCGGCTAACATAGTAACATAGTACATTGACATTCAGCAAACAGAATGTAAATTCTTTACGTTGAAATAAATTATTGATTTCTGATTTCTGATGTGATAAGGACATCACAAGCATGGAAAAACGCTTAGATATGTTTACAATTTGATCTACAGGGTGTTACATGCATATACTCAGCCTATATGCGTCCCACTGGTAGGGCACAGGCCTTCTCTCAAGGAGAGAGTATGGGCTTAATCACCACGCGTGCCCACCGCGGATTGGCGATTTCAAGCGCTGAGGTATGTGAATAGCTCAGACACTCAGGTTTCCTCACGATGTTTTCCTTCACCGTTAGCGTGTGGTATTGCTACTATAACTTCCCTCGTAACTCCTTAACCACTAGACAGATGTAGAGAAATAATATCTCAATCGATTTGTCGTGTTGGCGCAAGTGTCATAAGGTTATATGAAATCAGCATAAATCTAATAAAAAATAAAATAAAATCACTAAAAAGACAAAAAAAAAATTGATATAAAAAATAACCTACAACCCGGCTGTGCTGAGCATTCACTATGAAGCAGGCGGGACCCATATTCAATAATGTAACTCCTTAAGAGGTATCTAGGTTGGTCACGCCTGCTTAGTAGTTAATGCTCGCGTCGCGTGGTTTGTTATATTTTATTCTAGTATTTTTTTTTATTCCGTTGGTAGTAACTTTAGTATGGAACAGCGAATAAGTTTTTGGGTGTTTTTAAGTCGTAAAAGTGGTTTTGTATTCACGAATGGAACCCGCGAACGCGGAGTAAGACGCCCACCAGCTCGCTGGACCGACGATCTGAGGCAGATTACTGGCAGTGGCTGGATGAAGATGGCCGACGACAGAAAGAAGTGGCGTGCCTTGGGGAAGGCCTTTGTCCAGCTGTGGACAAGTATGGGCTGATTGATTGGTTGATTGAAAGCAACCCCCTCCTTTTCGGATAGATATAGGGATTTTATAACACCCTGTATGGTTTGAAAATAAAATTCTAGGCTTTGAATAGTAAAATATTTCTGTTCTTATTTCTGATAAAGTAAATATTGTTTATCGCACAATATTTCTCAATAAAAGATTTCTGTCAACAAAAGACAAGCAGTGATACGTAAAAAATCTGTTTACTTTAGCCTTGAGTGATTTGTATCGACCCTTAAAGAAAATGCCGTGAAATATGTAATTATTTATTTGATGTAAACATCTCGAAAGCTATATTCCTTTGTCTGTCCTCCATTCCGATATTAATACGGAGCTATTGACCCAAAACCGTGATGGAACTTGACAATACAAAATATCTATTTACAGAAACCCCGACGTATCAAGCGACCATTGCTGAAGATCTCAGTTTCAACCTCTGCTTTTCTCTAACAGAAGGCAATAGCGGCGTACTATTTTGACCCCCAGAGATCAAACTATTGTGGTCGGCATAGTCAAGAAGAAGGAAAGAACGGCATGTAATAACCATAAAACTAGGGACATCAGAATAGTAATTTATTGTGTTCCTAAAATATATTTGGGATTTATGTCGCTTGATGCCGAATTTATCAGGGGCAATGTCACTCGTTAACGAAGAAAATAAGTTTGTTGAGAAAACCTGCAGAACTTCATATTCAAGTTTAACGTTAACGTACGTTAACTACCTGTTACCCACTGGCAACTGAAAACTAAATATTAACAGATTGGTAATGTACCAAAATAAAAAATAAATGTAGAAATCTGTTTCACTTTCTTTATTCATCCACAGCGGTGGTAGCCTAGTGGGTAGAACATCGGACTCGGAAGCGAGAGACCCAGATTCGATTACCTTTGACGTTGTTTTCTAAGTTATGTACATTTGTGAAGTTATAGTAGCAATACCACTCGCTAACCGTGAAGGAAAACATCGTGAGGAAACCTGAGCGTCTGAGCTATTCACATATCTCAGCGCTTGAAATCGCCAATCCGCGGTGGGCACGCGTGGTGATTAAGCCCATACTCTCTCCTTGAGAGAAGGCCTGTGCCCTACAGTGGGACGTATATAGACTGCTTATCGAATCACCCACAGTTTTCGATTAAAAACATTGGTGATACACGAACTTCTGACGCCGCGTTTGAAGATCAAAACTAAGTTAAATAATGTTGGAAATGTGCTTACTTTTTTGTGAAGTCAATGTCCACATTTGTTGAGAGTCTACACATCTAATATATAAAAAACTCGTATCACAGTGTTTGTTATCGAACTCATCCGAAACGGATTCACTGATTCTTATGATTTTTTTTTGTATTTTGAGTAGGTCTAAGAATAGATTGTAGGCTAATGAATATGGCAAAACAGTGTTTGCCGAGTCAGCTAGTAGGTGACGAGGCCTAAATACATTCCATTGCTGGCTAGGCTTTCTATAAGGGAGAGAAAGTGAGTATGAGCTTAACCCTAGACACCTAATCTTCTCACATACCCCATAATACCTAACCATTCGTCAATTCGACGACTAATTTTTACGTTAAGTTTTAATTAAAACTTTTTGGTTTTTGTCACCTTTATTTCGCTGAGATTTCAGGCATGTTTTATATTTTTTAATAAAATAATTTGTTTTCATTTATCACATACAATTATATATTTTTCTTTCTGTTTTAAATGGCACGCGTTTCTACCGATCAAAACCGACATTCTTATGAAAAAAATACTTAAAAGAGAAATCTAAGAAGTAGTTGTTATTTATAAGGGCATTAGAAGAAAAAAAAATGCCATTTTTACGCCCATTCAGTACAAAAATCTATTTTATGTCTACCGCAAACTGCGATATTGCACTTATTTTTGTAAAATTTAAGCAATTTCTTCCAGGCAAGTATTAACTCAACCTCATTCATATCACTGACCACTTATAAATCAATTGTTTCCTTGTATATTTCAATTATTTCCTTATATCAGTACTGTCAAAGTATAGTGAAATATGTACTTTGTTTTTTTTTAGTTTTTGTTTTGTTTATTCTTACAAGTAGATAGTATGACGCTTAGTCTTAACGATGCTACTGGTTATTGCCAGTTACAGCAGATCACACCATATAGTGTGAAAGTGAAGAAAATATTATTCTGTATTACACTGGTATGACAAAATGCTGTGACACCGAGTCGGCCGCCAGATTTTCTTGAAATGTGTTCCTTCACAGTTGCCAAGTTGTCTCTTTCGTGGATCACATCAGAAATAGCACCAAAGAACTAAGGTGATCGGCACAGTCGGTAAAATGGCCAAGTTAAAGCGGCAATGAGTTGGCCACATCTTCCGAAGAACGGATAACTGATGGGGTTAAAAGTTTCCCGAGTGGAGACCACGAACAAGCCAACGCAGCTCTTAACGTCACCAGCTCGCTAGACCGACTATATGAGGCAGATTTCTGGTAGAGGCTAGATGAGGATTGCCGAGGACAGAAAAAAGTGGCATACATAGAAGAGGTCTATGTACGTACGCGCTGTAAAATCATAGATTTAACTTCATTGCTAGAATTATTTCAAACTAAAGTATAGTCCGCACAAATCTTTTTGGCGGTAAAGTGAACATAGTCATAGATCGTTTGCACATCGCTTATTGTCTTCACAGTGTACCTATGTGTGAGTAATGGACTACTTTAGTAATTGACTTATAGTAATTTTACTATGCATCACACTACGCCAATTACTCCCACGTACTCTGTAAAGACAGGAAGCGGTGTGCAAACCATCCGTGACTATATTTACGTTCCCGCAAAAAGATCTGTGCGGACTATATGACTTTCACTTGACGACTTATGGTGTAAACTCCGGTTATCGCCACTTACGCACGAAAATGTACAAAACAAGAGGTCGACTGTAACATAACGGGTAAGCCGCTTTTGAGAATGTCTCGTTGTAAATCTTCTGGCGTCGTGTTTTGACACCGTGTGCGATTACAACGCACGGATGCTAATATTTTTGGCAACTTAAATGTGTCGTGCTGGAGCGGCGGTAACGGAGAGGTAGAACGTCAGCTCTCATTCGGGAGGTCGTGGTCGTCGAATCCTGGCATGTACCAATGACTTTGTTTTCTAAGTTATGTAGATTTGTGAAGTTGTAGTAGCAATACCGCTCGCTAACGGTGAAGGAAATCATCTAATTTGTGTTAAGTGTGGCATCGATACATATTCCGTGGTAGCGACCCAAAACACTCCATTGAAATACTTCACAGTAACAAACTGTAACTAAACCAGCTAAGCCACCAGAGTAACACTCAAACTATTTAAACTTCATCAAACTTTATCACACAGCAACAATTTATTTGAAAAGTAAACAGCGGAATTCTAATGCCGTTCTCGGCTCGGCTTGTCATTAATTTAAGTTCTAAGCTCAATATTTTGAGCGACAGACACCCTTTTCGGAGTTCTGTGAATTTATGCGCAATATATTATATACAGGGTTGGTTTAAAATATGCAAGCCGGATACAACAACGTTTGTTCTAGGAGTTATCTTTTATATTGAATTTTGAGCATAAAGTGGCAATTTTACAGCCCCCGGTAACTTGGTGTTCTACATAAAATGGCCATTCTATTTCACACATAAATGGTACCTATTAAAGATTTTCTAGCAGACAGTGCCGCTAAAAGGCAAAAAACTTATAGGTATATAAAATAAAAAAGATAAACAAAAAAATGGTAAATTGAAGAAAAAACAATTGCAATAAAAAAGCTACTTTTTAACAGACTTCAAAAAATGAGGAGGTTCTCAATTCGATGCGTATATTCTTTTTTTTACTATGTTCTCGCATAACTTCGTCAAATCTTAAGCAATTTCAACATTTCTTTTTTTGTTCGAATAGATGAACCATTCCATTTGTGCTATTTTAAGTTAGTGAAGATCTGATGAAGACTTTCGGAGATGGAATACGGACCCTTCAATGGACAGCAGTAAATAAGGCCTAATGGGGCCTATCCTTTAGTAATATGCACATATTCCAGAAACCACCAATCCGGACTTGGCCCCCGTGGTGGAGTATGGCCTATACCTTCCTCAGGGAAGAGACCCGTGCCCCTCGATGGGGACATAATGGGTTGATGGGATGATTCCAGAAAAGATCAGATATCGAAGAGTAAATTATGGTTATAAGGGAATTGTTTCTTTTTTTTCTCCCACTCCCGCGCTAAAAATTGAAAAATATAAAAAATAAAAACCTAAACAATGCAACGAAAGATGTACCTATCTCCGAACGGAAAAGCTCCAGACCTAGTTTAGCGATAAACCACATTCTATATCCACGGTGTAATCGAACGAAGTCAACATGTCTGTGTAAATATACGATCTAACATTCGCCGGAGACTGTTTGGCTTTGTCAGATATAGTTAATGGGCCCGAAAATGGGCAAAATATATTACTAGATCTAACATACGATCTTTCGTGGATGTATTTGGTGAGAATAAGTACCAGAATGTAAAACTAAAACTAAGTCTTTAAGAATGCGATGTACTTTATACAGTTTGTGTCCCTTATAAATAAATAAAAAAAATTAAGTGCATAGAAGTGTGACTGTAGATTTAATATTAATTTCAATAATTAATAATCAATATGTTAGAGATTGTATAAAATAACTGTTTTGTAGATTGAATTTTAATTTCTAACTAATAATCCATATTTTTGAGTTTATATAAAACTATTGTTTTGCCAATTTAAATTAAAAAAATTGCCAAAATATTTTTATAATGTAACTTAATATTTTTTGCCGAGGGTAGTAAACTAACAGTAAAATTAATCAAAAAGACGCCTGTCACCTCAGTCTGCCGAGACCACGGCATTTTCAAAAGTACCGAAACGTCGGAAAATTGTAAAATGAAAAAAATAAACGTGTGCAAATTCAGTTTTTACTAAGTCTGGTGCTCGTGTTAACCTTAGAAAATACTAAAAAAAATTAATAAACTAAAAATAATTGTATTCTTCTTCAGTAACCCTTAAGCTGTTGTGACTAATACTGTAGTGAGAGCTAATGCCTCGTTATCACTATATCTTTTTGATGGAATTTAGCACACAAATAGAGAATGTCTTGAGCCTTTATTAATTAAGTTACCACTGCGCTCAGTGACGCCTGCATTAACTATTTCTTTTTACACATCAGCTGACAAATACAAACATGTCTTATCACTTAGCAAACGGTAAGATAGTTAATAACTAACCTCCACAAGTATACCATGCAGTGTATAAATAAAAAATATTTTGAGGTAATATTGAGGTAAAATGTCACAATTGTGTGGTAATTGGTAACGCTTCTGTCACGGTATCTCTCGGTATACGACATTGTTGACTGAGAAACCAAAACAGTAGAAAAAATATTGAAAGTAAAATAAAACAATAGTTGAAAATTTTTTTTGCTATGAAAATCTTTGATCAATATCAAAGGAAAACTAGAAAAAATCCAAAAAATAACTAACTTCCACACAGCACAATCACCTATCCTGGTCCCAAGTTCTTGCTACGGCAACCAGACAAGGACATCATAAACATGGAAATATACCCACACTGAGGCCATTTGTACAAATGTGTGGCGGCCACCAGTGGGAGTTGAACCCGAGACCTCCGGCATAGTACAGATAACCCAGTCCAGTGGATAGATACATAATAGGGGGGCTGTATTATAATCAGTGATCGAATAATCGGATGCATATTTACCTAAAGTTATTTTTTGGCTCAGAAATTATGGAAGCGGCTTCTTAAAACATATTTTTTAAATATAAATCCCGGGATTTCAGAAAATTCAGGAATGCAAAACTAATCGCATACGTAGCATGGAGACGACTTATTTAGCGTGTAGTATTATGAATTTAAAAAACCCGGGACTCTGGTATTACATAATTATTTATATGTGTCTTTGTTTAAAGTTAATTTTAGCCGTTTTGACGTTTGCAATGACAGTTTGGCAATTAACTTTATAAAATTAGCCAGCACCCGATCTATAGTCGAAAAGCACTAAACGATAATTCTGACATCGCTTGATTTTTTACGATCGATACAAAAGTGCATTCCATATTAGCAAACACCTGAACGCAAGTATCTGTATTCACCCACTTAATTCTATAACCAAAACACTGTATTCGTCGATTCCGGAATCCCGGGATTTTTTCGATACAAAAGTGCATTCCATAACAGCCAACACCTCAACTTTAGGTAAATATGCATCCGATTATTCGATCACTGATTATAATACATGACGTTCTCTATTTGTGTGCTATATTCCAATAACAATAGCTTTTTTGTCGGAGCTCCACGCAAACAGACAAAGGTTCTGTTTATATCTACTTACGAACGTATCTAGTCAGGAATAGACGAATGACGCTAATGGCAGAGTATATGAGAAATGTGTGCCTATCTAGCAATTCCCTCGTACCATATTCTATTAGGCACTTTATCCAAGTTTGAGTAATTGCGATCAAATTGTATTAGGAAATACGTTACAGGTGTAAAGGCCTTCGCGCTTCTAGTGTCTGTTTATACTGGCCTAGTGGAGGTTTTGTGTCATCGGATTATTGTTTTCGTATGTTCATAAATATTCTTTATATTTCGTATGTCGGGTGAAGACCTTCCGTCATAAAGGATTGTCTTGTTCAAGTGCTGATAATGTATGGTTATATCTGAGTAACCCCAAAAAAAATCTAATCGATATCGTCCTGAATTAGGAATAGTGGGTAGGTTATATTGACATTTGTCACTTGTTCATTCTGTTAAAAAAATGTATGATTAAAAAACATATTTTTCAAAAAATATAGCAAACAACGCCACTATAAAGCACAAACAATTAAAAAAATGTTTAAAAAATGAAAAACAAAAAAAAAAATTAAAAGTCGTAGAACGAAAGTTGTGAAAGTTGACATTTTTTTATATTCTTGTATTTACCGCTTGTCTCATCATCATCATTCAGCCACAGGAAGTCCACTGCTGGATATAGGCCTCCTCATCATAAATATAATGAAATGCTCAATGAAAAATTCAAGACACCCAGAACCAAAATAATTCAGATCTTTATATAAACGCGCCCACTCTCGCCTCCGAGAATTCATGGCATCATTTCCGTCTCTCTAATTTCCATCATTACGCCATCAGCCAGCACGCCCCTTGGACGGACGCGGATTCATCACAGACCAGAGAAAATGTTGTGATTCAACTCCCCTGATATCGATAATGATTATGTTTGGCCGGAATCAGTCACGGCGACCGGCGAACGCGTCAGTCCTGTGAAATTGTATGACTTATCGTAGTCTATCTTGGCTATGAAAGTGCGGTTGCACTAGTACTAGTAACGGCCACACCACGACTATTCCTCTCGACAGGTATATATTATGTATGGTAGCGAGACTTGAGTATGGCAAAAGAAGCAAGAAAGTAGGATTAATGTAGTAGAAATGAGGTCCTTGAGAACTATGTCTTGTCTTACTTTGAATGACAGGATACGTAATAGTTTGATCAGAGAATGTTGTGGACCGAAAGAGAATGATGCGTAGGACATGTGGATAGGATGAAGGAAGAAAGATTGACGAAACAAATATATCGAGTGAATGTGGGTGGAAGGGCCGGTAAGGGACGTCCCAGGCAGACATACTTCGAAAACATAGGGGATGTATTAGCAAAGGGCAAAATAAAAAGTACAATAATTTTATACAAACTCAAAAATACTGATTATTAGTTATTGAAATAAAAATTCAATCTAAAAAGCAATTATTATTTTGTATAAACACAAAAATATTAATTATTAATTGATTGATTAATGACTAATAATTTTTGCCGAGGGTAGTAAACTAATGCTTTCAAAAAGACGCCTGTCACCTCAGTCTACCGAGACTATGGCACTTGCAAAAGTACCGAAACGTCGGAAAATTGTAAAATGCAAAAGTAAGCGAGTAAATTTCCAGTAAAATTCAGTTTTATTACGTCCAGTGCTCGTGTTAATCTCAGAAAATACTATGCTCATACATAGTTATATTATTAAGAGTTACCTTTCATCCCAATTTTTCGGAAACGTCTCTGGTCCGCGATTAGACCCATTAAACACACAAATATAATTTTGGAAGCCCTACGATGTGCCTATTGTTACAACTTTTTTAAATTAAACCCGTAGTAACTGTCTGACCAATTTCAAAAGGATTTTGTCAATACGCTATTCAAACGGCTAATCGTAGGGGAACTTCTATACGTAACTATTTTGTACGAACGTTTAGAAAAAAGAATCCACGACCTCTTTTGGTGTTTATGCCCTTAATTTGCACCGTTTGACTCGGGCCTCTACGAGTATTGCCCTGCGATTCTATAGGGCCTCAAAGGGCACATTTCCTTTCCCTTTGTTGTTTGTTCAGGCGAACAAATTTTCTTAAAGAGGAAAATTGCTGATACTCCTGAAGGGTAAAGACACATTCCTCAAGTGTCGGAGGAGCGAGCTTTGTGCAGGATAGAACAAAATAACTTTGTTTTATTTGCTTTCTTAGGCAAGGGGCTGCAAGTTTTTTTATTCAATCTCTCGGTCAAAATCTCTATATAGTGATAAAATTAAGTCGATTTAATTCACTCACATTCTTTGGTTCGGGCTGAATTAACTCCATTTTTGGGTAGACGAAATTCACTAAGGTGAACTATCCTAGGTGAATTAAGGGTTAAAAGGAACTGGTATTATTACATCTATCATATGGCTTTTGTATCTTTGTTATTTGCTTTTAATTCACCTATGATATAGGTCAATTAAAAGGAACAATCGGTGGTAGCCCAATGGGTAGAACATTGGACTCGGAAGCGAGAGACCCAGGTTCGATTCCCAGTGCGGGCATGTACCTATGACTTTGTTTTCTAAGTTATGTTCATTTGTGAAGTTATAGAAGCAATACCACTCGCTAGCTGTGAAGGAAAACATCGTAAGGAAACCTGAGTGTCTGAGCTATTCACATACCTAAGCGGTTGAAATCGCCAATCCGCGATGGACACGCGTGGTGATTAAGCTCATTCTCTCTCCCTGAGAGAAGGCCTGTGGCCTATTAGTGGGACGTATATAGGCTGCGTATGTATATATGTAAAAGGAACGATCAGACATTACCAGTAACGAACAATTGTACACCTTATACGAACTATAGTAAGGCTCACTTTGTAACACGTCACATTATACGCAAATTCTACAAGTCCGATTACAAAGTTGTCATAAAATTTTCATACACTCCTCTGCCACTTAAGCGAGATTTGGTGAGATAGTTCAGCCATTTGACACTGTATTTAAAAACCTTGGCTATTACCCCCTGAACTGCCCTCGCGGAATACTAAGTTGGACACAGATCTGTGTCACGGCAGACGAGTGGTTACTTAAACTGCAACAGCAACTGTGAGATAGTTTTTCGGTAAAAGGTGCCCTTTCAGGCTTGTATAGAAAGGAAGTTCCGTGGGTTCCCTGTCTATGATAAAAGTGTTTCTGTTGATTTTTCACCGCTGCCTCGTGGTCGCGACGCGTCACAAATTGTGAAAAATGTCCCGCGTCTTACCAGCGGCGTTTTAAGCGACAGCGGTACCTATTATGTGGGTTTTAAAGACGTTTATTGTGTCAAATTGTTTGCATTTTTTACTGGCTTTGTGCGGTTTTCTCTCCTGCATTTTTTTGGCAGCGTAGTTGTTGAATATTCTATCTAAGGCGGTCCTTTGTTGAAGTTTGTATACGTAGCGCCATACAGTGCTTGCATGCTATAGCATTTCGAAATATTGTGTATGGTTTGATTAACGACTGTGAACCGAACGTTTTTAAAGTTGATAAAGTGAAAAGTATAATAAAGACCATTTATTACAAAGTATGTAGCATACGATTTTTGTTTTTTGTCTTGGTCTTGGTATCTATTGGCCTGGAGTGCAGAAAAATAATTTTCCATTCCCCCATTTCTCGCGTTTTGCATGTTCACCATCGAAGCTGACGTAATTAAACAGTACCTGGGTGACCGAGCCTTGCTCGGGACTTTTTTTTTTTTGGGTGGTCGTGTTTTTTGGAAATTATATTTAGATACGATGCAAAAAAGGGAAAACAATAATCGGACTGGATACATCAGGTCTGGACTCCAACCGGGGTCTTCTGGTTTTGGGACCGCCCGACTCCCACCTGAGCTATCACAACCTTGTAGATGGTGGCGAAATTTACCTTCGTATTCTAATGATATTGTAGATCTAGTGATATGTTTCGTTGCCTAAAAACACGGATAAAAGGAAATTTTATAACAATGAAACCTAGCTACATCGATTTATTGCCCCTGAAACTACCTGCATACAAAATTTCATGAAAATTGTTGGAGCCGTAATATATATATACAAGAATTGCTCGTTTAATGGTATTAGATTAGATACGAATACTATTTTATTTTTTCTATTTTCTCAAAAGCCGTGGATTGCTTACTTGACATGCCGAGAATGATTCCGTTTGAATGCCTCGCATGCATCAAAGTAAACGGGGCAAAGTTGCCGCCGCACCTTTGACAGGTCTAAAACACTCCGTGCTCGCAACCAGCGACCGCAAACGCGCGAAAGTTGCTCAAACAATTCACCGGTATAATGCTTAGAACAGAACACAAGGTATAGTAAGTAAGGAGAAGTATAACTAGAAGGTTAACTCGTTAATTTAAATGCATTACTATATGAACTCGTTTCATGTTATTTCCGCTTAACTATTAAAATTTTACTAGAGTTAAGATGCGAAACACCAATATGAGTTGTTATTGCCTAACAGGGCACGGGTCAAAGATAAAGAGAAATTTAAGAGATGACGCTGTGGTGTCTACATACAACACACTGTAACATGAGATCGATTGTCATACTTTGTACTGCATATTTTTGCAGAAATGTTATAGGTATTAGAAATTCATTTTTTTAAGAAAACTGATGAAAGTTTTTCATCATTCTTTTGGTTTGCTTGTTTCAATGTCTAGGATGTGTAGCTTTTGGGTCGGGTGTCGGTTTTTGAACACCCTTTATGAGATTATATTCTTTTTTTTGCACTAACCCGTGCTGAGGGCAATTTTAAAAACCTATTTATAGGCTGAAAATTGCTACCATGCCGGGACTTGAATCCGCGACCTCTGGCTAACCGTGCCAGCGCTCTCCCAAGTGCAGGCATCGGTGAAATTTCGAACCCTATGATTTCAGTCTGGGTATATTTCATTGTCACACGCTCACTTCTTTATTTTCTATTATTATATGTAAGCATTTGTGGTAAAAAATCATCCATTCATTCATTCATTTCCCATGTTTGTGATGCCCTTGCCAGGTTGCCATAGCGCAGGATATCCTAGTTTGGGACTAGGACAAGTAATTGTATTATTGTGTGGAACTTATTATTCTTATTATCCAAATTTTGTAATGACGGGCTGGCTAGGCGGTTCTTCTGCCGTATAAACTTGATGAAGTAAAGACTTCAAATTCCTAAAACTTTGTCTACCGGTACACATTGGCACGTCACTACTTCTAATGACTGCTGCACGATGTGGAGGAAATTAGAAAATAATTGGCTTACTGCCTCACTACATCTACACGTATGTTTTTAACTAGCCTATATTCGTCCAATTAGCCAATTCCGCGAAGACAAGGACCTTGGCAATTTGTTATATATCAAGTATTTATTTAACGAGAAAATTGTCGTCCCAAATAAATACTTGATATATAACACCTTGGCAAGGTCCTTGTCTTCGTGGAATTGGCAGTGAGAATGAGAAATGTTTCATAGGGTAGATAAGTCCATACCCAATATTGTAAAACATAAAATATTTATTATCTGTGCCTGTATTTTCTCCAAATAAAAAAATTCTATTAAATTAAGTTAAATAAGGAAAAACTGTGTAACTTTTCAATCTACAGATCATACTTGGCAAGTGCTCATTGTACAACTTTTCGACATCTAAAAACTTGCCGAGTTTGATCTGTAAATTTAAAAGATACACAATTTTCCCGTATTTATCGTAAGACTGCGAATTCCGCAAAGACAAGGAACTTGGCAAGTTTTATAATATACCAAGTATTTTTTTGTGATGAGAAGTTGGCCAGTTTTCTTATTAAAAAACGGCTAAGTGCGAGTCGGACTCGCGCACGAAGGGTTCCGTACCATTATCTATACAACATTAGACAAACATCGAGTTTGAGAACAGTGCCATATATAGAAGCCGGAAACAAGAAGCGTTTAACATTGACTTTTAACGACATGACATCGGCGCCGTGAAGATTACATAGATGGCCGCTAGATGGCGAGCGCTGTCTATAGATAATGTTTGTTGTATGGGAGCCCCCCTTAAATATTTATGTTATTCTGTTTTTAGTATTTGTTGTTATAGCGGCAACAGAAAAACATCATCTGTGAAAATTTTAACTAGAGATACAGCCTGGTGACAGACAGACAGACAGACAGACAGATAGACGGAAAGTGAAATCTTAGTAATAGGGTCCCGTTTGGCACCCTTCGGGTACAGAACCATAAAAATGGCCATAATAATTACTCAGCTATGACTCCCGCGTCTAATAATAACTGCCCGAAAACAGAGTTTCTGTGTATCTATTCTGTCTGTTATACATCCCGATCTATCACATCATTAGGGGCTCTCGTAATAGCTTCGCCGATTGAACAAATATAAAGATGTATTGGTATAAATTCCTTTGTTTCCCCGCCATTATTCTCTCTCAGAGATTATTATTAATGAAGCCTATTGATACATTAAGTCGCGGTTTTATGTTACGAAGCGAGAGTGTGGGTAGGCTCGATGGGGACGAAAGGTTGAAAAAAGCTTTCAGGGTTAATGTTAATGTTGGATACAGTAAAAGGAATGGAAACGACGTTATTAAATTACTAAGCACCGTTTTAAGAGTTAATTAAATACAATTTTTTAGATAATTTTAAGGTCACCTGGAATTCGCGATCATGGCCCCATTTTATAGGACCATAATTAGTTGAACCATGGCCAACTATGACAAATCGATGATAATTACATAGCTGATTAACACAGTGATTGAGCAGTAGGAAGACTAAAATATTTTTTATAATAGGGATTAAAGTATGAAATTGCCGTTTTATTGCAATAGGTTCTTTGAATTGACATAGAATCTTCATGGTTTGAGGTTTTCGAATGAAACTTTTTTCAAATGGTTTCTATGATGTTCTTTTTTTAAAAAATGTGAAACATTTGAATATCGACTTTCAATTGTTTTTGTTATTCAATTTAAACAAGAAAGATGGATACTGCGAAAATTCGAGTGATTTTTGAATACGAGTTCCGATGCGGAACTAACGCGGCAGAAACAGCCCGCAATATCAATGCTGCGTTTGGAGAGGGGTCTACTAATGAACGCACCGTGCGATTTTGGTTTAAACGCTTTCGTAAAGGAAATTTCGACTTAAAAAACGAGCCACGAGGAAGACCGCCCACACAGGTGAATAACGATGAATTAAGAGAGATAGTGGAAGCCGACCCTAGTCAAACTACCCAGGAATTAGCGGCATGGTTTAACGTTACCTTACCCACAATATTGACTCACTTGCGTCAAATCAATAAAATAAAAAAAATACGAAAAATGGGTGCCTCATAATCACTCGAATTTTCGCAGTATCCATCTTTCTTGTCTAAATTGAATAACAAAAACAATTGAAAGTCGATATTCAAATTTTTCAAATTTTTTAAAAAAACAACATCATAGAAACCATTTCAAAAAAGTTTCATTCGAAAACCTCAAACCATGAAGATTCTATGTCAATTCAAAGAACCTATTGCAATAAAACGGCAATTTCATACTTTAACCCCTAATATTAAAAAATCATCATCATCAGCCCTTTGACGCCCACTGCAGGACATAGGCCTCCCTCATGGTTTTCAACCAAGAGGGGTTTTGCCATAATCGCCACGCTTGGCAGGCGGGTTGGCGATCGCAGTACAGTATATATATACCATAAATATTCATATATCTCAATGCCCGCTTCTCAAAGTATTTTGCATTTCTACTGCTACAGTCCCTTGGTTCCCGACCACTACAATCTGAATACTCGGAACCTAACCTTATTTATTCACGTGTCTTCATGGTATTTTGAATGCCTTCATGATTTAAATTCTGTAAGGACTGTATTAATGAAACGATCTCACCTCTGATAAACTGATGAAATGATTAATAAACGCTAAATTTGAAGGAAAACATTGTGATTCAGTTGACTAAGTTACAGCTGTTGGTGCTGAGCCTAATTCATCTACAAAAATTGTAATTTACTTCAGCGTCTGAGTGGTCTCTAAACTTTATCTAATATGCATTATCATTATCTATAGCATTATCTAGCATAACTTTATAATCTATGCAAGGAGTTGCCTCTAGGCGCTGTGTGTATGATTTGGCATAGATTCATCATCATCATCAGCCATTTGACGCCCACTGCAGACCTCCTTCGTAGTTTTCATAACCATGAGGGGTTTTGCTATAATCGCCACGCTTGGCAGGCGGGTTGGCGATCGCAGTATGCGGTTGGAATCTCAGGAAGACACTGCTGTCCGTCTCCTGGTAATTGATTTCCTTAGTCGCCTTCTACGACATCCACGGAAGGAAACGTACCTAGTGACGCTATTCTTAATTCGGCGCCACACGGATCCTAATCCTGGCATAAATTGTAAAGTCCTAACTTTATAAGCAGTATTAGATCAAATCAGCATTCATATGCATTAATATAATTTCTCTTAGGTATATTGTATCTGTAAAGGTTTTTCTAACCAATATCGATGTAATAAAAAAACTGGCCAAGTGCGTGTCGGGCGTTTTTACCAGCTTACATGAAATATGTACGAAGTTTTCGTTTTATAAGTTGGTTGCATATTATTACTCGTTAACTTGTAAAGCCTACTTAGCCGTAATAGTTTTCCTTTTTAAGTTAATTATATGTATTACTGCCCTGAATTATTGCACGTTTCTACAATCAACCGTTTAGCCGGGAGAGGGGGGACGCTCTACTCTAGCACAAAATTGCGCTTTAAATCTTAATATTTCGCAAACGGATTCCTGAATCGAAAACTGATTTTCCTTCACTTCATCATTCAGCCACAAGAAGTCCACTGCTGGACACAGGCCTCCTCCATGGGTTTCCAAAAAGACCGGTTAGAAGCGGCCTGCATCCAGCGTCTTCCTGCCACTTGGATGAGGTCATCTGTCCATCTTGTGGCTGGTCGTCTACGTTGCGCTTGCCGATATGTGGTCTCCATTCGAGAACTTTTCGGCCCTATCGGCCATCAGTTCTGCGTGCTATGTGCCCCGCCCACTGCCACTTCAACTTTCCTTCACTTACAACATTTTTAAACGGCCAATTCACCGATATTCCACGCTATGGTGTAGGCGACCAAAAATATTGCATCTCTAATGTTGGTGTAAGGGAGGTACCTACTTTTTATTACTAAGCGTCTCCGAGCTAGGCCGCGGACATACAGACAGACGGATGGACTTGTAGAAACTATAACGGTTCCTTGTCGATTACCGAACCCCAAAAAACGATTTCAAAACACTCCTCAGAGGCAGTTCAACTAATCTTTGTTTACGTCTTTCCCTTAACCACAGACTATTTAAAGTGACTCTGAGGAGTGTTTTAAGGAATAGTGTTTGTATAAATAAGACCGGGCCATTTTAATGACAATTCTTTTCATTATTCCCCACAGATTTTAGCGGATCCAGAGTAGTTTGCGACGCGGTGAATTAGTCAACAGTTTTTAGCTCAGCAAAAGTTAAATCTCCAATCACCAGACGCCCAAGGGGGCAATAAAGCCCTAACTACACTGAGGCGTCGCTATTACTTTATTAGTAGCATTTAGGCCAATCTTTGAGGGACTCCCTGTTATATAAAAATAAAAACCCGAATGTTAAAAAACTAATACAAGGCTATAAACGCGTAACTTTTTTAAATTCAGCCTGCGGTTAAACAGTAAAATAAACAGTATATTCTTTCATACATTCATACACATTTATATATAGTACAAACATTCTCACATACTTATTTTTTTTTGTTGCACTAATCCGTGCTGAGGACAATTAAAAAAAAAACCTATTTAGAGGCTAAAAATTCCACCCATGCCGGGACTTGAACCCGCGACCTCTGACTAACCGCGCCAGCGCTCTCCCAACCGAGCCAATGGGCAAGTGCAGGCAACGGCGAAATTTCGAACCTCTTTACAAACTTGTCTGTATTACGTACAGGCGTATTTTCACATACGTAAATACGTAACCTTCTTTATTTCACTGTCTAGTGGGTACAGTCGGTCCAAGTATGCGGTTAGACACGTCTGGGTAGAGTGGCTTTACTGGACGAGGTGATTTCTTTCATGAGAAAAGTGTAGGGTGACTATGTATTAGAAAGTAGCTACTCTAACATTAGTTATGCCTCGCTGAGCGGAATAATTCGCTATATTTTATGAAAAAGTAGCAGACTTCAGCGATTCCTTGCAGTATTTTTAATATTTGCTTGAGTTCACATAGTTGACTTGAGATTGTAGGACATCAGACTGTTAACATTTATACGACAGTGATAAATTTAAATATCTTACATGTTCACCCGTATTCATACTATCTGTAGCTGATTACTGAACTGAACTTTACACTTCAATCAGAATCAGAATCAATAATTTATTTCAACGTAAAGAATTTACATTCTGTTTGCTGAATGTCAATGTACTATGTTACTATGTTAGCCGCTGCCTTCGGGCCGTATTTGTAGTGGAGAAAAAGGCAGCGGGGAAAAAAAAACTCCACCCTGACCATCTTTTCTCAAATCATCTTAAACTTATGCATCAAAGCCTATATGATATGATTCCGTGATAGCCACCAATAACTTTAAAAGCCAAAATAACACTTCTTACAAAAGTAGGAAAAACATTAATGCTGCGGCCAGACACACGAACAGCACCCGTTCACGAGCATAACGCAGGGGTCAGCCATCACCAGTCTCAACCATTTTAGAGGGAGATAGGTGACCCGGCCACCACGCCACCATTCGAATGACCTTTAGCAAACCTGCAGATTGAGTTCTTGTCAGCTATAAAATGTGTGCTATAGTTATTAATGTGCAATCACGTCGTCAGTAGGTAATTTGCAAATCCCACAACGTAACACAGTTGCGTTGTGGGATTTGAAATTTGACTCAGTAAAGTGTATAAGTATACGTGTAAATATTTTATATCCTATCGGCTTTACTTGATGTAATTATGAGTAGACCTCTACCATAACATTGTTTACAGTGCATATTACGCGCCTAAACTCCTACAAATGGAAATATCAAATGAAACTTCATCGGCATTTTTAGTTTTACTGTGTATTAGATTTATATGTCTCATTAGATTAGATTAAGACTCTTTATGGTATACGTTACATAATAAAATGCGTTAGATACATACACTCATAAATAAATAGTAATAATAATTGTAATTATTATAATTAAATTGTCAATTAATTAATTATTATGATTATCATTATTATTTGCACGTTACAAGTGTGAAAGTTTGTATGTACGAGTATATATAGTCGTCATGCAATCACGCATAAACAGTCAGATAAATTTGAATGAATTTTCCTACGTGAAAATAATATAACAAATTATAGCTGTTATCCAAACCCCATGCAAACGTGAACTTTTAAGCAACCTCCGCAAATAACACTCGCCAGCAGACGCCATGGTCACAGCGAGATGTTATGAAGCAGCGCTGTTCTAGAGTGGACAAGCTTTGTCTTGCTTTATGTCAGCTCTTCTGCAAAATACTGCATCCAACTAGAAGGATGGTTGTAGCTTCACCATTCCGCAGTGTATTGTTATATTACAATGTATCGTTTTCTAATTCTATCAATAACAAAATGAGTAGTCATCTCAAGAGCTACATTTTTAAAAAATAAATCTCGCACTGGCCATTTAATTGTCTTAGTGCTACTATTTAATCCTAATCATGTAATTTCAGGAGTCTTCAGTCCAGCACGTTTTTCATGACTTAATTAGCGTGAGAGCTGTTTATTAGCCAAAGTTTTGTACTAAATACTAACTGTCCAGTTTAACTTGGTAGTTGAAAAGAAAAGCTAATAATCACAAAAACGGGACACAAAACTAGAAACTTTATATTATACAAAAATACCGCCCTAAGATGCACTCGACCCAAAGGATCCCATGACACTAGCAGCGTTCTCTCGCTGCACCGCTAGGGAAAACCTTGGCTACGCTATTGCTATACAAATGTTCCTTATAATCCAAGTGTCTATTGTCTTTAAAGTATCATGGAACATAATATATTAGTTGCATTTGATTTTTGTTACAACCAAAATGAGCTTTAGCAATTTATTTGAACTCGTAGACGTATGACGCTCTGCCTGAACAGCATATACAGCGATAAATCACTGGCCAAAGGTCAAGTTTTCGCAACAAAATAGTGACGTTGATCCAACGTTGTTCTTCTGGCGCATTTTTCTGAACTCTCCGCTGATTTTTCACTAAAACAAATTGCTTCTACACTGCGTCGAGGCAGATTCCTTTTGATTTTCTTTTACTTTCGTAAAATTGAAATATTTTATCTTTTGTTTTTCTGAAATAATCTGGAATAATTTTCTACTCAATGTTCACTGAAACAAGGTCTGAAGTTACTCAGTATACTTACTTTAATATCTACATACTGGACTAGATTGTAATATCAATTCCATCTGCTTGACACCCCCGGTATAATTCCATAGAGTATGTATGGCTACACAAAACAAAGATAGAACTTAAAAACTGAATATAAACATAAACATAACATAAACATTTACATACAGGCACATACATTGCTTCTGGCCCCACACTAGGATACCCTGTGTCGTGGGAACCAGAAACAACGACATCACAAACATGTAAACATCCAAGACCTTTTGTCCCCAGCCGGGATTCGAACCCGGGACCTCTCGCATGGTATGCAGATGCACTACGGCTGCGCCACGAGGTCGTCAATATATTGCAATATACACAATATATTGCAATATACACGTCAATTATCGCAGACACTAACTAAAAACCAGCGCTGAGGGCTCAAGCATAAGCATAAGCAGCCTATAGGTATACGTCCCACTGTAGGGAACAGGCCTTCTCTCAGGGAGAGAGTATGGGCTTAATCACCACGCGTGCCCAGCGCGGATTGGCAATTTCAAGCGCTGAGGTATATGAATAGCTCTGACACTCAGTTTTCCTCACGATGTTTTCCTTCACGGTTAGCGAGTGGTATTGCTACTATAACTTCACAGATGTACATAACTTAGAAAACAAAGTCATAGGTACAAGCCCGCACTGGGAATCGAACCTGGGTCTCCCGCTTCTGAATCCAATGTTCTACCCACTAGGCTACCGCCGCACCAACTGAGGGCTCAAACCTTCAGCATCATGCTGAGTCAGATGTCCTTTGTGACAACTTTGACACATCACAGGATGTATGTTCTGACTTTGTCCTGTGAGCTTCTTTTCTTATTCCTTACTAGCTGTTGCCCGCGACTTCGTTCGCGTAGTAATTTTGATGAGTATTTTTCCGGGATAAAAAATAGCCTATGTGCTTATCCAGACTATAATCTATCTCTGTGCAAAATTTCATCCGGATCCGTTCAGCCGTTTTTGCGTGAAAGAGTAACAAACATCCATCCATACATACAAACTTTCGCGTTTATAATATTAGTAACGATTTGTAACTATATATTGTATGTTGTCTTTTTCTTCTTTTATTTTTCTTGTGATGTGTTAGTTTGTTAAAATAAATATCTTTTTTTTTTCTTTCTTTCTTTCTTAAGTTGGTAAATTGTGTTGGGTATTGATCGAATTTAAAGCAGCGCACTCACCTAGATCCGTGTAGCGTGTCACTGATGCTGTATCAACCTTTAAGTGCATCGTCTACAAATCCGCGTACGAGCCTCCGAATCTGCACAACGAGCGCCTTTTTGCTCGCGCAAAAAGCAAATTCCGGTCGCCAACTACACGAAACGATACACCAACAAGCGCTCAGAGTGGCTCAGACGTTTACAAGTACCTATATCGGATGCACCCCATAGTTAGAGATGTTCTGTAGTAAAGTAAAAAAAACTACAAGCGGCGGGTATGAATTCAATTTAAACCAGTATCCTTCTTCCTTGAGACGCGGTGATTCGTGAACAAGACATACTCATTTGTAGGTAGATACAGTATTATACACACAACACAATTACATGTCCTAGTCCCAAACTAGGATACCCTGTGCTATGGTAACCAGGCAAAGACATCACAAACGTGGAAATACACCCAGACTGAGGCCATTCTCACTTGGAGGTGTCCAAGCGACAATTCTGCTTAAAATCCCCACTCTGAAACTCACACAGGCTTCAGTCTGGATTCGGGACAAGGCCCTAAAATAAATCAGCTATAAATATTCCCTGTTGACCCGACGGCGGCGGCCAGAGGAGCATAATTTGTCCCGAAAATAATTAATGCATGGCGGCCGAGATAAGGCTGCTGGACAGAAAGACAAGTCTTCAGCTAAGTACCGACAAGCCCGGTACGTTTTCGGTTTTTTTTTTATTTATTGGGGGTTACAACAGGATGAGTTACACATCAAAATAACCTAATAGTGAAATACACAAGTGTGCAAGGTAAACTAACACATCCCTTATAGTATCCCATTATGAACACAACTGATTGCAGTTTGCGAAGAGCAATGTCTTGTTTTGTGACAAGTTGGGCCTCGTTTCATAGAAATACAGTTCACGACGATCAGTGGCTAGAGGTTCTATTTAATACATTCACGTTAAGGCACTGGTGCTAACTAGTGCCAACAAAGGCAAAAAATCGTATCTCCTTTTATAATAAGTTTTTGCAATCAGTGAACATCATAACCCATGAAAGCCATTTGCAGAACCTACAGCCTAGAACCTAGGCTCAATAATATGGGGCTTAGTAGTCTAGTTAGCACCGAGTCTCCATTTTACTGAACATAGTAAAGGTGTTTTTTTTCTTTCAGTCCCGTGACAGCCGCAACTCTTTAGAAAAATGCGACAAATGGGTAGTTACTTTCGATATTTTTGTTTAAAGATGCGAAAAGGATTGGCTTATACCTATCCTTTGTAGCTCCACAGATTATGAAGCTGAGGCAGTGGACTTATCGCAATTGCCAAAGAACGGAAAAGTGTAGGTAAAAAGTGGAGACCACAAACCAGGAAACGTAGCGTGGGCAGCCCACTAGCTCGCTGGACTGATGATTTGACCGACGGCGGCTGGATGAGGGTGGATGAAGACGTAAATAAAAGGCGTGCCCAGGAGGAGTCTTCAATCCAGCAGTGGACGAATTTGGAACGATGGATAGATGGGAGCTGCCTAATGAAGATTTGGTTTCAGTGTTACCTAAAAAATCTTTCATATAGTTTTTCTTCATTATGGAGGGTTCAGTCTGCTAGTCGGCTTTGCATAATTATTTATTCTCTGAAATCGTTAATAGCGCGTCTAAAGTTTTGACTACTGGGCCGCTGCTCTGCAATACAATCAATCAATGTCTTAACTAGATTCTTTCAAAGGATTTGAACAATTTCGAAGACTTTTTTCCAAAGCTATGCGCATTTGTGAATTTGTTGCTATTACACTAGCTAACTTTCATGGAAATTATCGGAAGGAAATCCGAGTCTTTGAGGTGTTCGTATACCTTAACGCCTGAAATGACCTATACGTAGTCAGCACGCGTGGTGATTGAGCCACTCTCTCTGAGAAAAGGTTTGTGCCCTGCAGTGGTACATATACTTATGTACCATTGACGATTTGTTTATGCTTATATGAGATTCATCGGCCTTCTGCATTCTCCTTCACACTGAGAGACGTTGCCACGCACGTCCGCAACAGCATCTGTCGACATCGTAAAACAAGCTCGGCCCTCACAGCCATGCGTTCGGAGACTGTAAAAAATGTCTGTCTTTCTCTTAGAAAGGTTTATAATGCATGGCGATTATGACTTTTTTGTAACGCCGAGAATTATTTATTTATATTTTGCCAATGGAAAAATGAGTGGTCTCAAGGCAAGTTGCTGAAACTTGCAGTCATTGAAAATGCATAACCTCGTATCTGAGTGGCCTAGGACACTAGAGTTTGTCCTTAGCATTTTCATCAATTTTATTTGTCGCTACACGTGAAAGTACGTGTAATCTGGATAGATAGATAAAAAGCTAATTCATTTTTAATCATTCAACCTACATTCGTTTACTGCAGGACATAACCAAATAAACTGAATATGGGCCAAACGCAGACGACCCAAGCGGAGATGGCCGGACGACCTCGCTATCTTTTACTGGGTGGGCAAAAGGTGGCTACGAACAAGGCGGAGTGTAGAACTAAAAACAGCGGGCGCTGTCTTTAGACAACGTTTGTTGTCCCACCCCTAAATATTTATTTTATTCTGTTTGTAGTATTTGTTGTTGCAGCGGCAACAGAAATACATGATCTGTAAAAATTTCCACTGCCTAGTTATCACGGTTCATGAGATACAGCCTGGTGACAGACAGTTAGACAGACAGACGGACAGAGACATATGGACAGTGGAGTCTTAGTAATAGAATGCGGTTTGGCACCCTTAGGGCACGGAACCCTAAAATGGGCCAAATAGCATCGATTTCCCTATTGCATCGTCTCAAATGCTTTTTTCAAATATTAAGTAGGTACCCAAATCATTATAATACGGTAGCATAAGCATTCGCTTTTATTGAAAAAATATTTATGTAGTGAAAATTTTTGTTTCCGAAAGTAATTTGAAGAAATATAAAGATAAAGATATTTATTGATAAACGAACATCGGTACACGTGTAAAGTTAACAAGTTGACATAAATGTTAAGCATATGTAATTTATTTATCACGTTAGAAACCAAATTAGGTAGATCCTGTACTATGGTTTCAAACGCCCCCCTTCGGATATCGTTAAGTCAAGTAAAATTAATTACCAAAGAAACACTACCCTACCCCGCTCCCTGTTAACCAGGAAAGTAGGGCAAGAGCCGCATTAAGCACATAACAAACAGTACAACACGCAAACGATGATCCGATGTTGTCTAACGTCTATTTAATGTTACCCGTAGCGGCAAGAGTGAACAGCTGCTCTCAAATTCACGTAAGTCCGAAGGCGCTTCCACGTCGGTAACACGTCCACAGCGCCATCTGTTGTCACCATAAACTACCACAGTAGCAAACAGCCGTGTGGCCCTCGCCGCGTTACTTAGCGTAAATTTACAACATTCAAACTTAACCCGGTTTGACTCTAAACAGCCTTTCATTTCAAAATTGTAGGGTTCATTTTCAAATTCAAATTCATTTTATATGACTCGGCTTAGTAATACAAAGGGTTTGTTTCAATGGGGACACTATGCATTTAGCAAGCTCTGCGCCCCGGTCTTCTGCCAGTTTAGCCCACTTGTTTTCCAGCCAGCTGCCTTGACAAAGGCGTAAAATCTATTCTAAATTGACTTTTAATGACTTCTATTTTTTACACAAACTGCAAATAGCACTAACCACTCGTCTGCCGCGACACAGATCTGTGTCCAACTTAGTATGGGCCACCTATACGTTGCGTTCCGCGAGGGCAGTTCAGGAGTTAAAAAGATTAAAAAACCAGTCAAGTGCGTGTCGGGCTACGAGCAGTGTAAGGTTCCGTAGAAAGAGCAATTTTTACCTGCTTTACAGAACAAACAACATCATCGAAGTAATTTTCAATGGAATTTGTACGAAGTTTTCTTTTTATAAGTTGGTTGCCTGGTTCTCGTTAACTTGTAAAGCCTACTTAGCCGTGATATTCTTTCTATTAAGTACATTATATATGCTACTCCCCTGAACATTGTCACGTTTTTACAATCAACCATTAAGCCGGGAGAGGGGGGGGGGGGGGGGGACGCCCTACTCTAACAAAAATTAGCGCTTTTAAGTTTAATGTTTCACAAACGGATCCTTAAATTGAAAAACTGTCTTCTGACACACAATATTTTTTAAAGAACAATCCAACGATATCCCATGCTATGATGTAGGCGAGAAAAAATAATTGCATCTCTAATCTAGTCGTTGCATGTACACACGCCGGTTTCGAGTACTTTTTATCTTGCCCTTTGCTAACTTAGGCTGCTTATGTATGTTATTCAACCGTTTTGTCGGCATGATTAATATTCTAGTACTAATCGTCTCTTAACTAGGTCGCGGACAGACAGACAGATAGACAGTCAGTCAGACGGACGGACATGATGAAACTAGTTCCTTGTCGACTACGGAACCGTAAAAACTTGACTCTGCAGAGGAAGACAACAGTTTTCCATACGGTTGCACGATTGTATGAAATTTCCCATACGTGTGTAAAAAATATCGATCTTCAGATTTTCCCCATACCAAAATCTACTGGGTTAAGTGTTTCCTTTTGAAGCATGGAACCCTAAACAATTAAAGTGTTTTATAGCAAGCACCTAGCACGATATAAAGCTAATGATTTTGCATAACACAAACAAACGTTTGGAAAATAGCATGTTTCCTTAAAAAAACGACCTATACAAAGTGTCCAAATTATTATACAGCACGAATAAACCTACCTCCTTAATATTATTCTTGTGCACAATAAAAGTTTGGGATCACCAGAATAAAATCAAAATTTATGACTCTGAGTCTTCGAAGCGTTGTAATAATCATACATTTGGAATATAAAATAGACTCAAAGTTAGTCGATCCACAAATTGATTGCCACAAAATTGCGTAGCAACGTTGGCACTTTGCCGATATCGCTACTATCCGAGCGCACTGCATTCTTTTAAAATACAGAACAAGTTTCAGATACACAAATTTGGCGTTGGATGCTGCTGCGATGCTGTTTTGACTTGTTTCGCTGTACTGTCACAAAGTGTTTACTAAAGAAGATCAACTTCAACGGTTCCTATCTTACAAACAGATAGAGTAAAAACAGACTAAGTACACTCATAGGGTAAAGCATTATTTATTCTGTTCTTACAGCTCTACAACAAAATAGACAAGCCGCAAAACTTCGTGGAAAATAAATTAACAAAATATGAGTAGCTACCATTTTTTGTTGTAAAGTCGTAGATGAATATTTGCTGTAAATAACAAACTCTACGTGTCTTGGGAATTGAACATGTTTTTGTTAACTCTGTGTCATCATATTTCGCAATTGTTTAATGTGTCCACTCAGCGATTGCTTAGTGTTCCTCTAGAAAAAACAGCTGCAGTTGCGTTGCGCAACTGTGATATTAATGTAAGTTTTCATGTAATTTACCTAAATTTACCATGTAGTTCATAGTTATTCTACAAAATCTAACTGATGTAAAAAAAAAGTTCCTTGCTTGGTTACCATAGCACAGGGTTATCTAGTTTGGAATCAGGAAATGTGATAGTGTTATATGGAACTTGTTATTTATTTATTGTCTACTATAAAATTGTACTTCAATTTATCTACTCGTTAAATGATATGTTTACTTGAGTAAATTTGTGTATTACGAGTACGAGACGCAATTGCTTCGACATCATGAAAGTTCTACGCTCAAGTTACTCTTCTATTATCAAATATTTTGAGCCATACAGTTTTTTGGCAGTATGAGAAAACAAACTATAAGTTTATATTTACATACGAGCATAGCCGTTCCGCTGTTTTAGTGTTTTCTTTCCTGTTATAAAACTGTGAATATTTTTGACATAGTTCACTACGTTTTATTATTCCGCTTGTACCTATCAAAAGGAGGCCACATTTAAGGAACCAAAAACATACTTCCAAAATCCCTCATTTAGTGCACTTAAGGACTTGTCTCTCACTTGCATATTCTATAAGGTTTAATAGTTATAAAAGAATGAGTATACCTTTGACAAATGGTTGCCTGAAAGAGATCACTTTTAGTGATAAGGCCGCCGTCTGAACTCTTAGGTTAAGAAATATCTGTGTGATTTCCGTGCTTAATATAAAGTTCTCTATATCTTCCGTGTTCTCTATCTATCTGTCTTAGTATTAAAGTAATGAGTATTGTTTAGAACTGAACGCCAATCCTCTTTCGCCCGGCACCCGGGCCTTACAGCGAATTTTGACTTCATTATCATGTACCGAGAAGTGGAAAATCCGACTTTTGAGCAAAAATTACGTCGCAGGCCTCCTTGTTCGCAAACAATATTAAAATCATTAAACGCTAATTCGGTTAACGGTGGCGGTGGTCCCGAATGGAAGGTCGGGTAGGTAAATATGATAAAAACATGCAAATGAGGATGCTACTAAAGCCACAGGATGGGTTTAATCAGAAACTCCACTCGAGAGGATGGGGAGATGGGTTCTATAAATAAAAATCAAAGAAGTGCGATATGTGGGACCCCGGCCTTACATTTGGGAGTTCATGGGTTGGAATGCCGGATGTACTACCGATGTCTTTGTTTTCTAACTAACATACATTAGTCTTGTGAAGTTGCAGTAGCGTTACCACTTGCTTTGAAGGAACACATCGTGAGGAAACGTTAGTTTCTGAGGTGATCATAATACCTTAGCGTTTGAAAGCGCCAATCTACGCCGGGCACGCTTACGGAACGATTAAGTTCGTCATATATTTCTACAAGAGAAGGTCTATGCCTAGCAGTGAAACGTATACACACAGAAATCTGGGTGGTTTGAAAGCCGCAGTTATGTAATTAGTAATAAAACATTCCATCTATTTAGACTATTACTTTTATCTAAAGACGTAAAATTAAATAAAATTTGAGTTGAGAAATCTTGTTTTGAGTTGAGAAATCATATTCCAAAAATTCGCAAACAATGAATACGGCCTTTTCCTCCATTAGAGCGCACGCACCGCTCTAGCTAGCTACTAAATGGTTTCCTTTAAAAAAAAACAAGCGTGTAGCTCTATTGTTAAGGCAGGTTAAAGTCAAAATTTTTTTATTCAAAGTAACACCGAAACTGTGACTTATTGAACGTTACAAGACAAACTAGTTTCAAAATCTAGATCATTTGTAGAAAAAACGGACAAAAAAACTCCAAACTTAATCTTTTCAAACATATTATGTTAAATATTATTGAATATTATTCCTTAATTAACAGAGTTTACATGTCACATCTTCTAAAAAGCTAGTACTAGGATGCATTGATCTGGCTTTAATTCCACACATCTTTGTCATCTAAATAATCCTTAATGCTATAGTAGCCCTTTTGGAATAAAGTGCACTTTACACATTTTGTATGGCTTTCAAACCACCGAAAAGCCATGGTGTATAGTTTATTGATGAATGCTACCCAGCAGTGGAATACAATCGAGGCTACAATAATGAAGATAAAAATAATAATGAGCCAAAACTAAAAGCGGTGCTTTCATAACTGTTTTCTCGACCGTTGTCGAAATGAATTACAGGAGTCCAGTGTCCGAAAATTGTAGGGATTTAATCATGGAGAGAGAATTGACAAGTTTGCGGATGAAACGCCGCTTTCAGAGTCGCCTGGCAGGGTGTTATTGGGCTATGGGTGTGTTGATGTTTGAAGCGAGTTTGCATAATGGGTCTCTTTAAGGTATGCACAATTTAACACTGAGACACGTAATAGCAACTACAACGGGCGTTGCATTAGACATCATGTAATTTAGAAATTAGACGTAGGATAAACGACATAGTATTTTATATCTTATTAAAATTGCAAATGGGTATGTAGACTCAGCGGACTTATTAGCTAATATAAGATTGGTTGTCCTCTACTCCTCTGGTACACGTAGATCGATAAGACTGTATGATCTCCGTGCGATGATCGACAGATAGGCAAAATTCAATTTTGATCCGAGCATGTAACTTATTTAATTCCATAAGCAATAACGTGGACTTACTTTGTGCGAAACGCAACGAATTAATCAAATTCTTTGTGGACAATTTCGTTGAGGCTGTAAACAACCCTGTATTGAAATCTGTTTAAGTAATCTAAGACTTTTTTCCTTAATCTGTGAGTAATCTCATCCAGCTTTGTATCTTACATACATAGGTACATATATAAACTCACGCCTGTATCCCAGAGGCAGAGACCAGGGCCTCCCACTTGTCACGATCCTGATAGATCACTTTCGCTTCCTCAACATTCATTAGCCGTTGCATGCACGCACGCCGGTTTCGGGTACTTTTCATCTTGCCCTTTGCTAATACATCCTCTATTTGGTCGAAGTATGTCCGCTTGGGACGTCCATTACTAGCCCTTCCACCCACATTTTCTCGATATATTTGTTTCGTCAATCTTTCTTCCTTCAACCTCTCCACACGTCCAAACCAACGCAACGTTCCTTTCTCAATTGTAGTTACTGTAGTAACAATTAACAGACAAGCAATAATCAAAATTATAACCCTCTTTTAAATTTTGTGCTATCGACGAGATTAACCTATTGCTTTTTTTGTGTCATTATTTTACTTACTGTATTTTATTACTATAAGCTGTGAGATCTCCAAATGTAAAACTGAAAGTAAAAAATAAATAAATAAAATTCCGTTTAATCGGCTTCCCTGGTTTAACAGTAAACACGCTTGACTACCAGCTGCCCTATTACGTAACTACTCCACTGTATCGGCTCGTCTGATTTAGCCTAATCCGAGCTGTCAAAAATGCGTTTTGCAATTAAGTTTCAGGACAGTAGTCGTGGGTTCCATTCCCACTGGAGGCCGCCGTAATTGATTTGTACAAATGGCCTTAGTCTGGGTGTATTTCCGTGTTTGTGATGTCCTTGCTCGGTTACCATACCATAGGGTATCCTAGTTTGGTGTCAGGACAAGTGAGAGTATGGTTTGAAAGTTATTATTATTATTTTTTATGTAGCTTATGTACGTCCCACTGCAGGGCACAGAGCTTCTCTCAGAGAAAGAGTATGGGCTTAGTCACCACGTTGGTAATTTCAAGCGCTGAGGTGTGTCTATGTCTATGTCTATGTCGTTCCGTGCTCTGAATCAAATATACGTATAACAAACCAGTGGGATGTGGAAAAAGTGGGATGATTTCTTTTTCTCGTCTACCCCATTAGGTGGGGCATCGCTAGATTGGTTGTTGAAAAATATTGTGTGTGTAGGAAGATATTTTTTTGATTTAGGGTTCCGTTTGCGAAATATTAAGCTTTAAAGCGCAATTTTTTTTTCGAGTAAGGCGTCCCCTTTCTTCTGGTTAAACGGTTGATTGTAGAAACGTGAAAAAAATTCAAAGTAGTAGGACATATATTTAATCTTAAAAGGAAAATTATCACAGATAAGAAGGCTTTGCTAGTTAACGAGTAATAGGCAACCAACTTACCAAAGTAAAATTTCCTTCAAAATCCATTGAAAATGACTTCGACGAAGTTGTTAGTTCTGTAAAGCAGAACAAAAACCCTCTTTCTACAGAACCCTACATTATGCGTGACCCGACGTGCACTTAGCCTGTTTTTTTAGTTAAAGTAGATCTATTACACATACTCTACAATGTAGGTAACACGTCGTAAATAGTTGAAGATAGCGTGGAAAATTTACCATCAGGATGAAACATTTTACTATGCTAAGTTTATGTGTAAGAAGTGTAACTATAAAATTTTAATAGCGAAACATTGTAAACAAGTGCTTTGCATTCATAAAATTGCTGTTAGTTGGGCGAATTTAAACTGCACTAGTCTTAAACTACAATTAGAATCATGTAATGTACCTAATAATATAATATATACTTTATTGCACACGAAACATTGAACAGGACATTACATAAGAAATAGCATGTACAAAGGCGAGCTTCTGTAAGAGATTTCTTCCAACAAACCTTGGAGAGCCGGAACAGCGGTAAAAATCGGGTCTTAATACGTGTACAAATCTTAGCACTTTGAGTTAATTTGTTATAAAATTATACTTAAACGCCCTCGTTATTCTGAGTTTTCTGGATAACTATTTTCACAGTGATTGTGTAGTATCTCGACATGCGAAGATATTTAACCTTTTATAGATTTATTAAAAAAAAATGGACATATTCTATGCTCACAATCACTTGTTCTAGTCCCAAATTAGGATCACTATGATATTGTAACATGTCAAGGACATCACAAATATGGAAAAGTAATTAAACTGAGGCAATTTGTACAGATTAAAGTACCGTGGCACCCAGCGGAATACAAATCTACTACCTCTAGAATGATAAAATCAAACCTGTTACCGCTAGACCAATGCGGTAGACAAAATCAAATAATTACTTAAAACAAATACTCAAAAACATTTACAATTTTTTTTATACAGTAGTCGTAGAGCCTATACAGGGTTCTTTAAAAAGTATGTAATTGTCGATAAGAGTTTGTGATTTAAATGATTAAAACTATATGTGCTCGATAGAATGGATTTACTATGGTATGGTTAGCTTTTTGTTACGTTAACCTAGATTTCTCAAAACAACTCACGATTTAAATTATTTATGTACTATGGACATACTTGTGGGACGTTCACTCAAAACTCGTCGGTGTAAAATGCTCTCTCAATATGTCATAAAAAGACACTCATTTCCTTAGTAAATACACTCTATGCATAGATAGCGACTTATTTACGACGGGGCTCGTAAAGTCATTGCAAAAATATAGCGTTTTGGTCTTGTATTACACTGAGTAAGAATCTTAAAAGTTTCTGCTTTGTATTTGCTATGTAACAATTCTATACCCAGCGGTGGGCTGATGATGATGATTTGCTTCATATACTTACTTAGGATGGTAAAACATATACCATACTAAATATTTTAGCAGCCTGTGCACTCAGGATGAGTCAAAACTCATCTTGTTTAATGGTAAAATAGGTTGCCTTACAATATTTCGATGTGAAACGTCTTTCAGTTCGGTTGTAAGGTGTCACTTGCTAAAATCACATGCAACGAAAACATGTCGCCTCGGCGCGGGTTGTAACTGTGTATCTACGTGTCGTGTGTCATTGAGTAGAAAAAAGCAGCTGTTTCTCAGATCTTCTTAGTTCGTGCCTTTAGATGGCGCCAGTGTCGCGTAACGAATTGCACAGTTTGAGCTAAAACTGAATGCTTACTTATGGATGTTTTATGTTAAACCTACAGCTGTGTAACCCGACACAGCCCCACCCACTTTTTCTTGGCAGTTAAAGAGTTGTAAGTATTTGCTACTACAAATGCGCAGATGCGACAACGTTGCCTAGCAAGCAGCTCGCGGAAAGCAAAACTGTGTTCACAGTGTACTCGCCGCTTTGCCATAAATGGCATATAATAATTTTGTTGTGCAGTTATCTCTGGCGTTTATCTGTTTGACGGCTGAATGGGGAAACGGGCCGTTTAACATTTTCTCTATGTCGCTTTATTTTTCCTGCGACATTCATGTCTGCGCTGAGAATTCAGCATTTTTTTATTGATTCACAATATATTTTCGAAGGCACCTTTTTCAGTGCAGTGGAGAACTGATCATAATGATTCTATAGAAAGGAATGTTTTTCAAAATCAATCGAATCTCAAAGAAATTGAATGCTTGATCGATCCCAAGGAGTGAGCTCGGTTCATTGAATCATTCACAATTTAAATCACATTATTGTTAGTTAAAAAATATATTATTATATTTTCCTTATAATATAAATAATGTGAAAGTTTATGCAAGTCAGCTTGTGGCTACTTAGATATTTTTATTAAAGTACTTTTGTTGGTTATATAGACACTTCCAAGATGATTTTTCCCTTAATCTGTGGACCAACAGAACCATAGCTGTTTTTGACATGTGTATTTTTGACAACTTTTGAATATGACCTAGAAATCCAAATTAATACTTTATTTTTAGAAAACTGATACGTGGGTGCCATGGTCACATTGTGTACTAAACCCTTAAATAAAGATTTAGTCTATAGAAAACGCTGCTGGTTGTGCAATTACATAGTGTAAATGTAATTATTCTATGTATTTAACCATATTGTACAATTGTTTGTTTTCTTTCAATAAATCAAAATAAAAAAATAAATAAAATAAAAAAAACTGATACGCCAAAAGGATAAATTAAGAACAAGTGTTTAAAATAACATCATTATTTTACGATACGAAAGTTAAAATGTAAAAGCAATTTTGTACTTGACTTTGTATTTTTCATATGCTTCCCTTAACAAGCCAATTAGTATACGGCCTTTTGACCAACACCCGTTTTTGCATCACAAAAACTGTCACCTACATCCAATTTACTTTTTCACTACGGATGCACCTTCCTACGGTACTCGTAGTTACACTGTATTTGCATATTTTCATGTGACACAGTTATATCAAAGGTTCCCGGAATTAATATTAATGATTTTCGCTGCCCGTCCGCTCCGGTGCTAAATTAAAAAGTTTTCTTTTTATGTGCTAACTTTTTTTGGACAGCTTTTAGGCTTCCTCGGTGGCCTGTAACAGGACGTTGATAACGTTTCGGTTATTGTATGGTAACGGCGGTTTTATATTCGGACGGGTCGCGACCTGGTATGATATTAGAGTTTAATCATTATCATCATCATCATCATCAGCCCCTCGACGTCCACTGCAGGACACAGGCCTCCCTCATGGGTCTTGCCATAATCGCCACGATTGGCAGGTGGGTTGGCGATCGCAGTATGGAGTTGGAATCTCAGGAAAACGCTGCTGGCCGTCTCCTGGTAATGTATTTCCTTAGTCGCCTTCTACGACATCCACGGGAGGAAATGGAGTGACGCTATTCTTAGTCCGGCGCCACACGGACAGAGTTTAATAGATACACTTATCTATTAAAAAATTAAATTGTTGTGTGAAAAATACATTGTTTATTTCATCTAGCCTATATCCGTCCCACTGCAGGACACAGGCAGGCAGTAAACGTAATCGACTGTTTGTTCATAACGACGAAACAATAAATAAATATTTCACAATAAATAAAAATTGTCCGTGTGGCACCGGATTAAGAACAGCGTCACTCCATTACCTTCCGTGGATGTCCTAGAAGGCTACTAAGGAATTAATTACCAGAAGACGGGCAGCAGCGTCATCCTGAGATTCCAACCGCATACTGCGATCGCCAACCCGCTTGCCAAGCGTATCGATTATGGCAAAACCCCTCATGGTTATGTTCGAAGCTTGGAAAACCATGAGGGAGGCCTATGTCCTTCTGTGGGAGTCAAATGGCTGATGATGAATAAATAAATAAACGAGTCGATAAACTTTAAAAATAAGTAGGTATAGTATAGTAGGTATAGGGTGGATCTATTTCTAGCAGTGGACTAATGTTGGCTCGAAGAAGCCTGCCTTTGAACATGTGTTTTGTTAATTCCTGTATTGTGTTTTTCGTGTGAAATAAATTATAATTATTATCTTATTTATGATTCTCTTATTTATGTACAACCATCTACCGACTATATTCTTGCTGCAATCCACTCTATCCCAAGGCTATCTGGAAGAGATCGCTCTAAGCGATAAGACCGCCAATTGTATACGACTACTTAGATATAAGAAACTATTTGTAATATCTTTCACCTGGCTGTGCAATAAAGTGTTCTCTATCTATCTATTAATTAATTAATGTCGGCTGATTGATTGGAATAGATTTGATAAGACACCTTAATGTATTCAAGAGTAGATTAGCTTTTGATTGCTTGACAACAGCACCTTGTTCAGCACCACTCTGTTCTAGTTAGACCTAAGATTTCCGCACTTAGCCTCATAGTTGGACCATTGTACGCAGCAAGAGCTAAGGTATGTAAATAGCTCAGATACAAGGGTTTCTTCACGATGTTTTCCTTCACAGTTAGCGTGTGGTATTGCCACAGTTTGCTTTACAACTTTGCAAATGTACGTAACTGAGAAAACATAACATTACATTGGTACATGCCAGGATTCGAACCCACGACCTCCCGAATGAGAAGCCGGCGTTTAACCGCTCCGCTACCACTGCTCTCTTATTGAAATTGCGAAAAAATATCAATTATCTCCGCTACCACCGCTCTGGACCACCCTGTGTAACGAAGTAATTCTGAACGTAATACCCGCCCACTTTGTCACCATGAAAAAAATTCATTTCATTTATAGCCCAAGTGGATCCCGCAAATTACTTAGGATTTTCTCTCCTTTTTTCGACTGCCTTTTTGTAAAATTGCTCGTGTCCACTTAAGGAAATTAAAGGCGGAGACAAAGAGGCCGTACAAGTTAATAGTAATCGTAGCTTCTTTCCAGAGGTTCCAGATTTAGGTCGGGCGGGACTTTCGTGTGGCGCCGGATTAAGAATAGCGTCACTCCGTTTCCTTCCGTGGATGTCGTAGAAGGCGACTAAGGAAATCAATTACCAGGAGACGGGCAGCAGCGTCTTCCTGAGATTCCAACCGCATACTGCGATCGCTAACCCGCTTGCCAAGCGTGGCGATTGCGGCAAAACCCCTCATGGTTATGAAAACCACGAAGGAGGCCTATGTCCCACAGTGGGCGTCAAATGGCTGATGATGATGATGATGAATAAATTATTTATTTAATATTTGGAAAAAGTAGTCACTAAAACAACACACTTATAGGGATAAACGGTGTTGGAAGGTTGTGAGTCATACAATTTATCTATGGATAATTGTCAAATGTCATAGTGCAAGACGTTTTACTTACCCATGGATAAACAGACAGATAGTGTTGACGCGAGCTAGCCTGAACAATCAATTCGTATTTTGACTATTCATTCCGCAGGTTTTTCATAACCATGAGGGGTTTTACCATAATCGCCAAGCTTGGCAGGCGGGTTGGTGATCTGAGTATGCGGTTGGAATCTCAGGAAGACGCTGCTGCCCGTCTCCTGGTAATTGAATAATTTATTAAATTAATAATATTTATTTACATACTTAACTATCCAGTGACTTGTGTAAGTCGCCCTTAGTCAGTCATTTTTGTATCGTTTTTCTTGTCCTTAGCAGTTTAAAAAAAAACCAGCCGAGTGCGAGTCGGACGTTCCGTACCATCTGATATCTATCTGATATCTGAATATTTCAAGCGTCTACTTGTTGCCGTTATTAATATCGAGCAAAACACGGCAAAAAATCACGTTTGTTGTATGGGAGAGGGCTCCCTAAATGTTTATTTTATTCTGTTTTTAGTATTTGTTCTCCAACTGTATAACTATCACGGTTCATGAGATACAGCCTGGTGACAGACGGACGGACGGACGGCGGACGGACGGACAGCGAAGTCTTAGTAATAGGGTCCTTTACCCTTTGGGTACGGAACCCTAAAAACTCATCGGAGCCATAGATTTGATGGCAAAATAGAAATCGTAATTGATGTATTTAATGCCATCGACTGCGTTTTTTATGAAGTGTGAAATGTGATAATTCCGAACCAAAATGTTTCAATATTTTCAGTTCAGTTATTAAGTAAGACAATTTTCACGCAGTCGGGGTTTTTCTTTAGTTTTTAATAATTTTTTGAAGATTGTATTATAGCTGACGACAAATTAATACGTATCTTGAATTAATTTCTACTTGACTTCATAAGACCAGACTATAAACCTTATATCTAAAGGCTACTTGCTCCAATAGATAAATACTTATCCAGGGATAAACAAATGTATAAATGGTAATATTATATTAAACAGGTCTAACCGCGATTACTTATTAGGTAAAATTTAGTTACCTTACGTTTTGGCAACGTTGCCGATACGTCGGGAATCTGTATGAGCATCTCGAGGCATTAAAAAATACAAATGTGTAAATGGTTGTCAGGATTGTCAATCATAATTCAACTATGGATGGCTCTCCAAACGTCAAGATGAAAGACGTTTTTGGACTTATTTACTGGATAGAATTTACCCATGGATAAATAGATAGATAATGCAGTCAGATAGCGTCGGCGCAAGTCAGTTTCCAATTATGAATTCCTGGTGAGCAATCATGTTTCGAACCACTGAATGATAATATTTAATATCAAACGATTACAGGCCATTGAAAATTTAAGCCCATTGTAGATATCCCGTTATATTACAAACTACTATGCGTCATATTGAAATCAACCGATTAATATCGCTTTTAAATTCAATTCATTTTATAGTTTTGCCCGAAGTTTGGCTTGAATTTACTAGCTCAAACCTGGGTGGTTTGAGACCCGCGGTTACGTAATTAGTAATTAAAAATGCCATCTATATCGACTATTGAGTATAGACGTAAATAAAAAAATAATAAATGGGAAACTTCTTTAGAGACAAGAAATATGTTTTCTATAAATATAACACAAAATATAAAAAAAAACATTAGTAGCGTATTCGATAACTATTGTTAAGGCACATTGATATGCTATGGTGTTTATTTAAGGTGTCGACATCCTTATTAGAATGCAATGCAGTTTTTTGTATTTATAAAACATCTTGATATTTTGTATTTTTTATACTCCGAAAATATAAAATATATTTTTTTTGTAATTTTATATACTAATTGTCCTTTATGGTTTGAGTGAACTAGCGAGTTTTTTGTTAAACTGTTCCTTATTCTTTCTCTGCTGAAAAAATAATACAAACGGGTTTTTGGTTTCCTTTATGAATAAAAATCAAACATACATTTTGAGATGGAAATACACAATCCATCATATAAGCGTTCGAAGAGTTGCCTTACCTAGGACTGACTAGTCTACAGATTCACAATTCATCGTAAAAAATATCTTTAAAAACTTAAATTATTACAAGAACTAGGTTCAAAAGCTTTTGGTACAGTTTCTATATTGAGTTTGTGCTGTCATGTCGGGCAGCAGCGTGTTCCTGAGATTCCAACCGCATACTGTGACCGCCATCCCGCCTGTCAAGCGTGGTGATTATGGCAAAACCCCTCATGGTTATGAAAACCTTGAGGGAGGCCTGTGTCCTGCAGTGGGCGTCAATGGGCTGATGATGATGTTGATTATGATGTCATCTCATAGTGGCTTAATTTCGGGAACCTTAATATTACACCTTGTGGTTCAGGCACAGTTATAAATTTTTTTGAGTTTGCCATCGGCATTTTCAGTAATATTTTCTTCCCCGTATATACCACTTCTTTAAAAATAACAGTAGATAACCGACGGCAAGAGCACAGCTTTATATTTCGACCCACATCTTTAATTGAGACAAATAGGTTTTCCAATATGCATTGTTCTCGCTTAATTGATTAATTGACTATGAAAATGCTAAAACTTTCGTAAGCACCGCACAGTCACTATAAATGTGTATCTGGATCTGGCAAAGACTTAAAACATTTCACGGAAAGCCATTCATTAACGGCTTTCTACGTATAATTATGTGACACTTGTGGAACATATATGGCAACCACCAGTTACATCCTTAAAACAGCGTATTTTCTGCTAGAGCCTCTAAATGTTGTTTCACACTGAATACACAAGGGGTAGGCAGAGACCAGGACTTGCCACTTGCCACGCTCCTGACAGACCACTAATCTGTCTATCAATCTATCTTTTCAGATCAAAAAATAACGAGGTAAAACGGTCCTTAGGTATTTACTTAATGAAAATCTCTAATTCTAAGATTGATGGGACTTAAGCCTTGTGCAGGGTGTAATAAAATTCTCATATAAATCCAACAATGGCGAGTTCAGCACTTGTTCTAGTTAGATCTGAGATTTCCACACTTTGCCTCATATTATTATTATTATTATGAAAATTCGGTATTGTGTCATAAAAAAAATTAAAATTGGCGGGCTTAATACTACATAGTATTTTATTCTAGCCAACCAACAGGTGACGTGGAAAGGGTAGGGGTAATGCCAAACGGTGTAATGATATTTTAATGTACTTAATTAGTTTTCAAATTAAACAATATACTTATGATAATACATACATATATACAAAGATAACAAAATAAATAATTGCACTGACTCCATCTAGCGGTACGAGTCAAGTAGATCTAAGTAATGGCCACTTTGTTCTACTAAACGATATATAAATGAATTGTACACGACACGTAGGTAATTACAGAGTTACAACCCTCGCCGAGCCGACATGTTTTCGTTGCATGCGGTAGGAGCGATTAATATGTGGGGTAAGGGTGCAGATCTCTTCTTTAAAATACAGAACAAGCACGCAAGGATGCTGTCGAAGTTTGCTTAGAATCAAAAGTTGAATAAAAGCCTACAAGGTAAAGTACGTTCTCACAGAGACGGACAAAAAACCACCTCGTTATAATCATTGAAAGGTTTCACAAAACACGATGTTTACCCTCGACCACTTCATAATAATTTGAGACTGCTGAAACACCGTGACGAGCAAAAACGGCTCCGCTTTTAATGCGAATGATAAATGAAAGCTCTAATGAATACTCCGTATCTTTTTTCACTGACTGGTGACCTCGAATGCCCTTCGATTGCGAGATATGGGCGATCACCAGGGGTATCTTTTTAGCTGACAACCATAGTCATCTGTTCGCCATTGCCTATTCATTTCTGTCATGACCCAATTATAATGAATCTAAAGAGTATACGCGAATTAACTTCTCAAACTGTAAATGGTTTACTTGCGTTTAATTATCAATTGTTGATAGAATATTCTAAAATGATAATTTGGAAATGAATATGCACTTATTTCATATAACAAATTTTATAAATTCAGTGAAGTTTGATGTTGACGGACATCAGCTTCTCAAGTTAAACTCAAAGCGATACAATCTGATAAGGTACAATGTGACGCTGATGGGAGATAAAAAAAATATCTGCGACATAAACGTGCTGTAAAATAATTTTAATTACAAAATAGGAAAATATTTACTTCTAAGCTCTTACTTTCGTTTGAACTGCGTCGATTTGAGCCAATACGTGCGTTTGGTCGTAAGGGAAGACTTAACTTACAATATAATAGAGAAACAGTGACTTAAATAAATGATTAAACAATGGCACCCTACTCTGACAAAAGTTTGCGCTTTGAAGGTTAATATTTCGCAAACGGAACACTTAATCGAAAAAGTTATCTTCCTACACTCACTATATTTTTAAACGACCAATCTTACCATACCCCACACTATGGTACAGTGAAGTGAGAAAAAAAAATGCATCCCTAATTAAGGTGTAGGGGAAAATTTTGTTCTTCTACATTTTTATTCTACCGTTTTGTCGGCGTGATGTGTGTCTATGCCTAATTTCAGCTTTGTGCACGACTACTGTGCATCAGGAATTGAGAATGTAGAGTCTTTTTGTTTCCAGTGGTTATAAGTTCATAGACCTTTTTTCTAGGTGCTTGGCAACATTTATTTGTAAAATATGTATGTCAGATAATTCTAATTTGAACGAAGTAAAAAAAAACGGTGAAATTTTATTAAAATACATTTGGTAAAGCTTTCATCTTTCATTTTAGTATAGCTACGAGACGACCAAAAGCTTTCTAGTACTAATCGTCTCTGAGCTAGGCCGCGGACAGACAGACAGACCGAGAGACATAGACGGACGGACATGGCGAAACTGTAAGGATTCCTTGTTGACTGCGGAACCTTAAACAAACACTACTTTCTACAAATTATTGCATGAATTACTTCTCTAGGTTCATGTTGTCAATGGAAAACTTGCCCCAAAAGAAAATTTTAATCTCATAATAGACACCATGTTTAAATATAAGTAAACGTTGTTAATTTTTTCACTTTTTATTTAATATACCAGCTCTTATTACTAATTTACCCTACATTACGAACATAACATAAACTCACACCTGTATATCGGAGGAGTAGGCAGAGACCATGGTTTGCCACTTGCCACGATCCTGACGTCTTTCGCTTCATCAACGTTCGTAATCGCTGCAAGCAGCGACGGTTTGGGTTCTTTTTATCTTGCCCTTTGCTAGTACTATTGGTGAAGCACGTTCGCCTGGGACGTCCCAGATAGATAAATACATATAGATAGATAGATATACATACATAGTTTATTTCAGACACAAAGCATATACACACACCTATCACAAATAAATATTAGGGGTTAAAGTATGAAATTGCCGTTTTATTGCAATAGGTTCTTTGAATTGACATAGAATCTTCATGGTTTGAGGTTTTCGAATGAAACTTTTTTCAAATGGTTTCTATGATGTTCTTTTTTTAAAAAATGTGAAACATTTGAATATCGACTTTCAATTGTTTTTGTTATTCAATTTAGACAAGAAAGATGGATACTGCGAAAATTCGAGTGATTTTTGAATACGAGTTCCGACGCGGAACTAACGCGGCAGAAACAGCCCGCAATATCAATGCTGCGTTTGGAGAGGGGTCTACTAATGAACGCACCGTGCGATTTTGGTTTAAACGCTTTCGTGATGGAAATTTCGACTTAAAGAACGAGCCACGAGGAAGACCGCCCACACAGGTGATTAACGATGAATTAAGAGAGATAGTGGAAGCCGACCCTAGTCAAACTACCCAGGAATTAGCGGCATGGTTTAACGTTACCTTACCCACAATATTGACTCACTTGCGTCAAATCAATAAAATAAAAAATACGAAAAATGGGTGCCTCATGATTTGAGTGATCTGCAGAAAGAAAAGCGTGTTGAAACTTGTGTTGCCTTGTTGATATTCAATATTCGATATTCAAATGTTTCACATTTTTTAAAAAAAGAACATCATAGGAACCTTTTCAAAAAAATTTCATTCGAAAACCTCAAACCATGAAGATTCTATGTCAATTCAAAGAACCTATTGCAATAAAACGACAATTTCATACTTTAACCCCTATTATTATATGGATGACCGTATTGACCGTATCCACCCACCGACAAGCGACGTGATTTTAATGTGTTACTTTTCTCTTTGTTCCAGGTAAGTTTCATCTCAAAATGACGACCGACTATACTTATCCGACTTCGAAACGAAAGGTTGGTTGTGTTCGCCCAGCAGTGGGATACAGAATTTGCTATTTTAAGTATAAAAAACTGTTCCGTTGTGGAGTTTCTAATTTCTAAATCCTGCAAACGTGAACTGGTGTTCCAGAATTTGCAAAGCTCACTTACTGGATGGTTATATTATTTTTGTGGCATTAACCCGTGCTGAGGACAATTTCAAAAACCTATTTAGAGGCTAAAATCCCACCCATGCCGGGACTTGAACCCGCGACCTCTGGCTAACCTCGGGGCTGCAAGTGATGTAAATTGCTTCTGCCAGATGTCGCTGCCTGTAGCTAATACGGAGAAGTTTGTAAAGAGGTTCGAAATTTTGCCGATGCCTGCACTTGCCCATTAACTCAGATGGCAGAGCGCTGGCACGGTTAGCCAGAGGTCGCGAGTTCAAGTACCGGCATCGGTGGAATTTTTTTTCACTGGATGGATGGATTTTTTCACATTTAGTAATTGATAATAAAGCCACTGAAAGGAAATGCAAAAACTCGTTATGTCCAGCAAATTGTGATAATTCATTAACGAATCTTACTTTAGTTTATAAGCCAGATACTATTACCTATCTGCTATCTTTTTGCTAATATTATAATTTATCTGTAATATAGTAGTAGGATAAATTATTAAATGTAGTTTATTCCTTATTTATACATAGTTGTAAGTAAGTAGTTTATGTAATGTTATTTGATTTATTTTTTGTTTTTCTTTATATTATGGTATTTAACTTTTATGTGTATGTTTACATTGTTATTATTATATTATTACATTTTTTTTTAATTCGTTTAATGTGCACACATTATTTCCCTACCTCTTTAAAATCATGTAATTCGGTGTTAGGCTAGATTATAAGTTCTATAATGTGTCGTCTGTCATATTATTTAACTTAACATCCGTTGTCTGTGTCTGTTCAATAATACGTTCATGCAAACTGGCAATATCTCTGTGACACCGTAATTCACTAGTAAGCTTTAGGGAGTCTTTAGCGTTAGTTAAGCCTTAACAAGGCAGTAATGGGTAGTAAGAATTTTAAATTGGTTTTACACTTTATTAAAGGTGATAAGATTCAATTCAAAGTGGAATCTATTGCACCATAACCTGGTTAAAGGTAAGGTAGGTATTACCTATATTTGATTCCAATCACCTTTGGTTACGTGTAATTAATCTTTTAAAAAGGAAATTCTCTTAATAATTACTAAAGCTTTTTTTCAACGTAGCCCTATGGTCTTCTCTCAAAGAGAAAGTATGGGCTTAATTACTACGCGGATTGGGAATTTCAAGCGTTAATGTATGTGAACACCTCAGACGCTCAGGTTTCCTCACGAAACTTCATATTTAGTGAGTGGTATTCCGACAACAACTTAACGAATGTACGTAACTTAGAAAACAAAGTTGTTGCTACATGCCGGGAGTCAAACTCACGACCTCCCGAATAAGAAGTCGGCGTACTACCGCTGCGCTACCACCGCTTACACTAAACCGAAAACTAAAGGTAAAGCTTAATTAAACAAAATAAAGTTCTAAATATCTTGGTAAAAACGGCGGAAAAGCATCGGTAGAACCTTTGCCTCACGAGCAAGGAAGCGACCTCACGGGAGGTCGTGTGTTCGAATTCCGAGATGTACTCGAGAGGACTGGAATCTTAGTGGATCAATATTTTTATTGGCAATCATATGTACCATTTTGGTGTCCATGTCAAGTTGGCGCTTAGAACTTCTTTGTCTTTTACAGGCCTTGCAACATATAAAATACACAAATTTATCTATCTATCTACTTTAATAGGTACCTTTAAACGAGCAATTCTTGTATACATTTATAATCTGAATCTCGGTAACGGCTCCAACGATTTTCATGAAACTTAGTATTCAAGGGGTTTCTATGTTTAGCTATGTTTTATTTTTATAAAACGTTGTTTTATCTGTATTTTCAGGCAATGAACAACTGCTACAATATCATTAGAATACGAAGGTAAATTTCGCCACGATCCACAAAGCTGTAATAGCTCAGGCGGGAAGTCGGGCGGCCCCGAAACTGAAAGACCCCGGTTCGAGTTCAGTGTCCAATAAATTTTTCACCTTTTTTTTCCTTTTTTCCCCCTTCGTATCTAAATATTATTTGAAAAAGGCACAACTAACAAAAAAAAAAAACAGTTACTAGTGTATTATATGCTTTATATATTGCCTTGTTTAATTTGTGATAACAATACCACACGCTAACCGTGAAGGGAAACCCCCACCAACCTTCGCATGTATTGTTATTTTTTGCAGTCAATTTAAGCCTGCTAAGTTGAAAAGATGTTATAGATGCTGGGCAAGCCTATCCATCTAAAATATGTCCCAGTTGTAGTCGACAGCACATCAACCTTTACATACATGCAGCCTAATCGGTTACGATAAAGGCGACTATGCAACAAAAGTTTAAAGTTTGACATGCTTTCGACTTGACGACAGCGTCTAAATGGTAACTTCCGAATACTATTCGGGCAATGCTTGCACAGCCAAAGATTATTAATTAAATATACATAAGCAGCCTATATACGTCCCACTGTAGGGCACAGGCCTTCTCTCAGGGAGAGAGTAATTAAATAATATCTATTAGTAGCATCTTAGTGTAGGATCAGGAAGTGATTATGTTTTGAGTTAATTTTGTTTGCTTTTTTTAAACAACTTCCAAAAAGGAGGAGGTTTAGAGAACCTCGGAATCTTTTTTTTTTTATTTTGTTTTTTATGTATGTTCCCCGATTACTCAAAGACGCCTGGACCGATTTAAAAATATTTTTTTTCTTTGACAGGGTATACTTCACATAAAAAAAATCGGGATCTATTGATGGGATCCTGGAGAAATCGAGGGAAGTCTTCAAATTTTAAAAGCGCGCTTCAAGCGATTTGGGATTTACGCTTTTACAATACCTTCATGTGCTTTGAATTTAAAGGTCATATTGGTTTAAATTATTTCTATGTTTTTAGCGCTGTAGTATTTTAAAGTAGGTTTTTTTTTTATTCTTAAGAGCTGCTGTTCACAACCACTAGCAAGAAACAAGGTATGCCACTAAGGAAAAATTGCACTTATAGTCCTGTAAATTATGTCACTTAATTCGCGTTAAGCCTTTGCATCAAACCGCCAGTCCGGCGACACGGAACGCAACTAAAGTATAGATTTTACGACCGTGACGTGCGTAACGGAGCGATGCGAGACAAAGTCGGCTTAGACTGTGTACTCATAGGAAAATTAAAACTTAAAGAAATATGTTTAAATTGTTTACTGGAAAATAAAAGCTTACCGCCACGATTATATACTTTATTGGGTCTAACCACGTTTTTTTGTTAGATAAAGTGGATTTATTTTTTTATTTTGATTTCATTTTATTTAGGACACAAACAGTCATACAGGGAAAAATTAAAAAGTATATAGAGGTATACGAAAATAGACCTGGAGGTCCCTTAAGTAAAGAAAATTACAATATTATAGATAAACAAATACTTACACCGTTACTCCGGCGGGGAAGACAAACTTTATTTAGACAAACGGCAACCCCTCTTCGGGATGCATGTATGTATATATTTTATTTATCGTCTTGCCAAATTTTAGTGAAATCTGTTGAGAGGCTTAGGCGTGAAATGGTCCAGGTTCCAAACTAGGATACCCTGTGTGTACCAGGCAAGGACGTCACAAGCATGGAAATGCACCCAGACTGAGGCCATTTGTACAAATGTATGGCGGCTCAGAAGGGGATCGTACCCACGACCTCCGGCGTGGATACCGCTAGACCAAAGAGGCAGTCTAGTTACTTTCGCTATTATCATATAAGTACGGAATTTGAAAAAGAGATTCTTCTTCTTCCTGTATCTTCCCACTCACGTAGGTTGGTCGTCAGCTCGCCATACTCTTCTTAGAGAATGTTCAAATTCCCTCTCAAAAATCTTCGGCTATTTTACGCTACTTTAAAATCCCCTATTACTATCTAACGAACCTCTCAAATCCTGGTAGAAACTTCATGTAACTTGCCTCATTGTAAGCACGTTCTTGCTTTATGCGACGATCGTCAATTTTGAATTTACTGCTGGTCCGGTCGTGGCGGTAATAAAATTATGAGTGGTCTTAAAGTGTGTCATGTGACATATTGAATGTTACATTTTTGGCACGAAAATAGTTGGAAGTCTAATAACATTTTTTTTAAATTTACGTTTATTAACGAAATTAACAACTTGATTTCAACTTGTATAAATTACATTTTAAAGCTAATTATATTCATTCCCACAAAGTAATACATCTGTGATTTCAATTTGGTAGTGGCAATGCCACTCGTTAACCGCGAAGGAAATCATCGTGAGGACACCTGAGCGGTTGAAATCACATATCTGGTACGCATGGTGACTAAAGCCCTCTCTCCCTCATCTCTTTCTCTGTCTCTCTCTCTCTCGTAGAAAAAGTCTGTGCATACAGTGGAACGTATATTATAGGCTGCATTATTTGTACTGTCATAGAAAGATAGATAAATAGAGAACACTTTACTGTACATAAAAATGGAAATAACACATATAGATGGCAGCCTTATCACTCAAATACAATTAATAATTAAAAAAATTGGAAAAAAAATAAAAAAAAATATTGACAAAAAGGTTACAAAAAAATGGTTACTGGCTCCCAAACTAGGATTCCGCGTACTATGGGTAGCCAGTCTACTTTCAAAATAGTGTTTTATAAGAGTTACTAATAGCTAAACGTTCTTATACCGTAACGTAAGTAACGACTACAGGAAACAACACAAATAGCAAAACCAGCCTACAGTTTTGGATCTTCGATGGACAAAGTTATTTATAAATCAATGGAGGTAAATTTATTATGCATGTGGCATCCTAATACGGTATTCGATAGGACTTCATATGAGTTTTAACTTTTTTAGTATGAAAATATTGTTCTCGAAAGTCGCATTGAGATTCGACTAAAAATACGGCCCTTACCTCCAGTTTCTCTTAGACTAACAGTCGCTTAATCTTTTGTTACCAACTGTTAGTTGTTTTTGCTGTACGCACTTTTGCCAACAGACAGACCACTTGTATACGAGAAATGGAGGGTAAGTATTATTTAGTTTTCATTACTGTAAGAATTTTTGATGTTTACTAACAAAGTGAAGGCAAAAAACTTTACTAAGCTAATAAAATGTGTAAGGTTTTAAGACGGTGAGTATTCATATGAAGCTGCATTAAAATACGTTTTAACAGCACCTGTTGCTCTCACATGAGAATTTTTTATACTCTTTTTTATATTAAAACCTACACATTTGGGCTTGCCATAAAAAATAAGACCTAGTCTCTCAGGCCATAAAATTTACTTTAGTAATTTGGCAGAGTTACGGACCACAATAGAAAATTAATCCTGTTGAAACTGGCTTTGGTCTATGCGTATTTGAACCATTTTTTAAAATAGAAGAGGTCTTTTTAATTTTGTCGTAGTGCAAAAAGCGCACAGTGCATAATAATCACGGATGCTATAGGTTTTTTGCCGAGAAAAGAGCTCTTTCTATTTTCTTTTAGGGTACCTTACCTACACCTCATAAGCAGCTTATATACGTCCCACTATAGGGTACAGGCCTTCTCACAGAGAGAGCGTATGGGCTTGATCACCGCGGATTGGCGATTTCAAGCACTGAGGTATGTGAATAGCTCAGACACTCAAGTTTCCTCACGGTGTTTTCCTTCACAGTTAGCGAGTGGTATTATGCTACTATAACTTCACAAATGTACAAAACAAAGTCACAGGTACATGCCCGCACTGGGAATCGAACCTGGGTCTCCCGCTTCCGAGTCCAATGCTCCACCCACTAGGCTACCACCTCACCTACACCTCTGTGCCTACACCCTGTGCCTACACTTAAATTATTAGGGATATGTTTTTTCTCGTCTACGTCACAGTGTGGAGTAGGTATAAAGTTGGATAAGTTGTTAAAAAAAAAATGGTCAGTGTACCAAAACCACACCAAACCAAAAACGTTGCTACTTGTACTTCAAAATTTAAAACATGAAATTTTAATAAATATCGTGGAATCTGGATAGAATTGGCTGATGTAATGCAGCAAAGCAAAAGGGAAGAATGGATGTAGAAAATACTCGCGGAAGTTCTGTACACGTAGAATCTATGTCTTAGATGTCTTGGAAAATCAAAGTTCTATGGCCATATTAAATATTTTTAATGTTGTTTGCGAATGCATCTTATTACTTTAAATTGTAACATAAAATAAACTCACACCTGTATCCCGAAGGGGTAGGCAGAGTCCAGGGTTTGCCACTTGCCACGATCCTAACAGACCGTTTTCTTGTAAATGCCTATACCTTTGCCACTTTTCCTATGAAAAAGGAATCTCGAATAACGTATGTGTGTGTGTGTGTGTGTGTGTGTGAGTGTGCGCGTGTGTGTGTGTGTGTACATGTGTGAGGGTGTGTGTGTGTGTGTGGGTGTGGGATAGTCACATACCTATATACTAAAAACGGGCATTAGTAGCGGAAATACTACGAGTGTCTTGTCACTGATACCCTGGTATCTGCCTACCCTTTGGGATACAGGCGTGAATTTATGTAATGTGAATTTTGTAATGTGTCCTATGTTTGAACTGGTTGTGGGTCGTAAAAATCACAATTTACTAACTTGTTGTAAAAAGCATCTGTAAAAGAAGATACGATATTTTTTCTTTGGTAGTGGTATAATCGGACTGAAGACAGGCTCGAACCTTCTGACTCCAGTCTTCTGGTTTCGGGACCGCCCGATTTCCCACCTGACCTATCACAACCTTGTAGGTATTGGAAAAATTTACCTTCGTATTCTAATGATATTTTAGCAGCTTTTCATTGCCTAAAAACACAGATGAAATGACGTTTTCTAAAAATGAAACCTAGCTAAATGGATTTATCGCCCCCGAAACCCTCTCCACACTAAATTAAATGAAAATCGTCGGAGCCGTTTCCGAAATTCAGATTATATTGTATTGTATTTGTATTTAAAGATTTTATTAAAAAGAAAATAACAAATAGGTTGACAGATTTGCCAAACTGCGCAGCAGTTTATCGGCAGTTATTGACATGTATAAGTGGCATTGTTGTAAACAATCTTTTCTCTGAAACATGATGGCGAATTAAATAAGTTTTATATATTACAAACAAAATTGCTCGTTTATAAGACATGCGTCCGAAGATTAGAATAATCTCAAGAAGTCACTATACTCGTAAATAGTTTTTGTTTTCTACTCGCAGCGTTAAAACAGCGACATCCATATATATCCTTACGTCCAGAGCTGCTTAATGTGGCCCCACAGGGGCCGCCAGCAAACACCACTCTAGCCAGTATATTTTATCAACTAATCCTTGCCAAGAGCAAACTGCAAATGTTCTGGAATTAATGGAATAGTTGATCATCTGCAGAAGAGCGAAGACCGTCTCAGCAGACAAAAGGCTCGCTCACACAAGTCGAGCTAACTCGCGCAACTGTCCCGTTCCTCTTAGCTCTCTTTATCCATTTACTGGAGATTAGAGAAGGACGGCTTGAGAGCAATGACGTCACTAGCACCGTACAGCGCGTCTAGTGCAAAGCCTAATGGAATATTTTAGCAATTTGTCATCTGCACTGTGAGACCGTTTCAAAGGTTTTGCCGCTGGATTAATGCCCAGTCTGCACACTGCCAGGCGACCGAGCCAGAAAACAATGCCCGGTGAACGTAGATTTTGTAATAAAAGAATCAGCATGCGCTTGGCAATATAGGTAGGTACATATTTATTTATTTTATTTTTATTTATTAACGAAAACACACAGTAGTACAATGATAACTTAACATATTTTTTTAATCATTTAATGTTTTACGTATTTGGCCAGTGGATGGAATGATGTAAGCGATAGCGAAAACATATCTAACTAGCTGTTGCCCGCGACTTCGTCCGCATATTAATTTTGATGTGTATTTTTCCGAAATAAAAATAGCCTATGTGCTAATCCAGACTATAATCTATCTCCGTGCAAAATTTCATCCGGATCATCCGATCAGTAACAAACATCCATCCATACATACAAACTTTCGCGCTTATGTTAGTAAGGATTGCATAGGAAACATTATTTGCTGAGCGTATAAAATCTTCTAGGTTAAATAGTGATATTTCGAAGATAAAACAATTATAACGTATGACGTAGGTTACCGACGGCCAGCCCACAGCCTATTACGTTTATAGAGCAAAATAGCATCACGATATCCTAATTACATTCTGAGTACGATAGCGGGTAGGGTGGATAGCCGATACACAGAAATGTGTGCCGAGAGATAACACACCAAAGCATAATTTTATTTATTATTGTTCATCATCATCATCATCAGCCATTTAACGCCCACTGCAGGACATAGGCCTCCTTCGTGGTTTTCATAACCATGAGGGGTTGTGCCTTAATCGACACGCTTGGCAGGCGGATTGGCGATCGCAGTATGCGGTTGGCATCTCAGGAAGACGCTGCTGCCCGTCTCCTGGTAATAATTGATTTCCTTAGTCGCCGTCTACGACATCCACGGAAGGAAATGGAGTGACGCTATTCTTGATCCGGCGCCACACGGAATACCGGAATTATTATTGTTACTACCATATTTTTTAAGTCACTATTGTTACTAACATTATATGGACACTTCCTACCTAAAATAAAGCATGTTTAATTTTATAACTAAGACTTTCGTAAGCACTACACATTATTAGCTCGATTCCGGATTCGCTTACTTGATTTTTTGTCGAAAGAGTCCGAGAGCAAGTGAACTCACGTCTGTGTACCAGAGGGGTAGGCAGGGATCAGTGACTGCTACTTGCCACGATCCTGACAGATCACTTTCGCTTCCTCAACATTCATTAGTCGTTGCATGCACGCACGCTAAATAAATAATGAAAAGTTATTACAAAATTGAGCTAATAATGTTTTTTTCTTTTTATATATATAACTGAATAGAGTGCATGTATGCAAAGATCGATATGTTGTAGACTGTACCTATATTGCTTCTCTGATTTGTAAAGTCAATACGGTGCAGATTGCCGCGAAAAATGTATGACTTTTCGAACAGTGTTTCGCTTTCGCTTGTTTGTCACCAAATACTTAACTCACCGAGGGTTGTTCTTAGTCGACGGCATGTATTTACTTCACTCAGATCTGCCCCTCTACTCTCGACCCTAATTTATCCAACTTGCGTTACAATTGAGTTCATTCATTAAATAATTTAGCCAAAACAAGCTTTCAGTTTTTTATTTCATTTTTTTTAAAACTAAAACGTTTATTGAGTCGTTATTTCTGACTTACTGCGTTTAATTGTGATGCAATTTAAACACAATGACGTCGAGAGTAGAGGGGCAGTGGTCAACTTTCTTTATTCAATTAGGTTGTGTTTCGATGCTTTGAGGTGGTGGCTTGAGAGCAAAGGGAACAATATTTGTATACTAACTTGGAGGCTTTTTGTCGTCTTTTATTCTACGAGTCGTTCTCCTTCTTCCAGACTGATTCTGACCGCATTTTATAAAGATTAAATGAATTATCTAAAAGAAATGAAACGAGCTAAAAAAAAAACAAAAGTAAAGATTTTATTTTTCGTCAAACAGAATTTGTTTCTTAATGAACAACAAAATCTAACCATTGCACAGTTCAGTTTTAAGAACTCAAAGCGAGATAAGAAAAAAAAAATTGAAATGTTTGTAAAATGTTGATATCATATTACATTTTTGCTGTGCCCAAGGCATCGCTTGCGTAAAATTCAGCGATAATGTAGATGATACGGCTTGTAACTACCCTAAAGGTCTTTATCTATTCTACATATTGCTTTGTAATCAGATAATCCTAGTTACGGTGGCGGGGTCGCTGGATGCGGGCGGTACAAGACCGGGAAGCTTGGAAAACCATAAGGGAGGCTTATGTCCTGCAGTGGGCGTCAAATGGTTGATGATGATGATGATGAATCAGATAAGTAGTTTCAGAGATTATCTCCTATATCCAACTCTTACTTGACTTATTTTAGTGTTGATTTTAACTTCATAGTGGGCAGGAGTAGAATAACCTTACTACGGCGAGGCCGAAAGCTGAGCTCCATTTAGGCCGAGGCCGAAGGCCAAGACATAGTTTTCCCAGGCCGATAATTTTTTTAATAATTTTGTTTATTCATTTTATATTTATTTACGATTATTAACAAATTGTATACCAAACGTTTACTGCTCTTGCATCTTGCTCAAGTAAACTCAAGTTAAAATAAGTAAAGTCAATCACAAACAATCACTGCGTGCAAAATTATATTATACTAAAGGTTATGTGTTTCTATGTTTATGGTGTTTTTTTTTTCTTTTGGATTAAAATACATATATCATTGGTAGGTATAGTTGAATAATAACACTACAAACTCATTAATACAATACCGCACCTTTTAAACGCATCATTGACTACGAAGTCCGAAAGCACACAAAACGACTCGCTCTACCCAAAAGCTAAAACAAGAAAACTAGACAGATGGGCTAGCTTCCCACTGTCAACAACAGACTATATTGGTTAGCGCGCGCATCACTTATTGTCAATATAAATCCTTTTCCGATACAAAACGGTCCCCATTTCAATTTGGCTCAGGTATCGTTGCGAATCGCTGCTTCATTGTCGCTCTTATTTACTGGGTGTGAGTTTTTCTAAGCCGATGGATAGCAGGTTGGTACCTACTTGTTAAATAATAAAGGCGATTGAGATACAAATAAAGTGGCACTAGCTTACGTCTTCCAAAGAATCCACGAGTGACATGCTACATAGATTCTTCAGTCAGTAACTTTCAGTGTCAATTCATTTTCTTACGAATCGTCAATAAGGCGCGGTATCAATAACTCTAAGTTTTATAGCGATAACAATTACTAAGCGTACTGTGTTTTGTCAAGTTAAGTGACACTTACACCCTAGTTCTCGTACACGAATTACCTGTTGATATGATGGTCAATTTGAAAACAACAAAAAAACTGACAGCTGTTAAGAATAGATTAACCGATAAGTTTGTGGAGGAGAAATCAGGCATGACTCTTTGTAATTCTAACACCTAAAGTCGCATGAACTATCTGTAACGAACGGTTTAATTAAAGTTGCATGCAGTAAGTTGAATGGATTGCTAAGGATTGAAATTGTACGCAAAAAATATGCACCAAAAATATACAGGAACGATGCAATGAATAACAAAGTTTGAATTCAGCATTTACGGACAGCTCATTTCCTATGGACGTCTTTGTGGGTGAAAAGTCTTTGCAATCGCGTGATGGAATTGAAAATGCGAAACGGATCTTATTATGGGAAATGTAATTAGAGGGAATTTCCACTGGAGCGAATTGAGATGTATTAACTCGATGTAATCGGATTAAGCCTGTGTAACCGTGAGATCTCAAGAGGTTTTAGAAAACATTCGATACCTTTGTAATCACAGGAAGCTGAGTGTTGTGATTGCGATCTAATAACCAATTTTGCTTAGATGTACATTATTATTATTATACTTTATTGCACACAAGATATTTTTTTAATTGTATGCCTTAGATTGTGTTGTATATAACTGCAGGGTTATTTTTTATGTAACCTGTATACGTCCCACTGCACGGCACAAGATTTCTTTCAGAAAGAGAGTATGGGCTTAATTATCACGCGTACTCCCCGCAGATGGGCAATTTCAAGCACTATTTTTAAAATGCTACAAACCGCTAATTGGAGTTTGTGTTTATCAATGACTTTTGTACCATGATTTTTTTTACAAGATTATTATTTTTAAAATATCAGAGTTTATATCATCATCATCATCAGCCATTTGACGCCCACTGCAGGACATAGGCCTCCCTCGTGATTTTACTAACCATGAAGGGTTTTGCTATAATCGCCACGCTTGGCAGCCGGGTTGGCAATCACAGAATGCGGTTGAAATCTCGGGAAGACGCTGCTGCCCGTCTCCTGGTAATGTATTTCCTTAGTCATCCACGGAAGGAAATGGAGTGACGCTATTCTTAATCCAGCGCCACTTGTTGACATAATTTTATTAAATTAGCGCTTTGCGCACTCTATTAATGTCACAGTAAATCATTCTCCTGCATAGAATAATGGCCATTCTATTTAACATTATGTACTTTTCATCAATATACGTCAAACAACGCCTCCCCGAGGCAAAAAACCAAAGCGAAAAAACCGTACAAAATGATATCTCAAAAGAAAAATTTTCAAAAATCGTAGAACCAATGTTAATAAACACTAATCGAAAATCAATTAACAAAACCTTATCTATTGTAATCTAATCTATTAACAAAATGTATGCTCTGGTTAGTGATCTTTATTTCCTTCTAGTCCTCGAAATCCTAAACTCGCAATAAAAAAATTAACTGGTTCCCGTTAGCAATTTCACTTCCGTTTCACTGGTTCCCTCCACTTAGGGTATCCTAGCGAGGGAACCAGGCAAACACTTACGCACTGTTCTGGTTGAACTCAGTAGGCCATAAATTTAATATTTAAGATAAGATAAGAATACCGGAAAAAAATGTTACAGAAACAGCAATGACAAAAGAAAAGATACAATTGGCGGCCTTATTTAAGAACATCCTTTTCCTTTGTAATAGGTACCTATCATTTTTCGGCTTACTCTGTACCTATTTAGCTAAGAACCAAACAAATTAATTAAGTATTAAAATACATTATTATTATTTTTTGCTTGGAAAGTCAACTGAATCGTTACTGAGCAGAGTTTACACATACAAAGTTCCTTGCGCTGTCGACTGTGCCGCTGAGATTTTTAATCGTGCCCTTGTTATTTTATGCAATGAGACAAATCGCGGTATTATCTCCAACGATGGTATTGCCAACACGTTTAGTCACCCATACGCTCACAAACACAATTATTTGCTTCAATAAACAAGCAGAGATCTTATCTAATTCCATCGGACGTACTTTATCCACTCGGTGAGCACAAAATAGGACGGGTGCAATGATATTTTATCAACAACGAAGTCGTCAACCACTTGGTATAATTTTTAAAGGGTCACAACTCGTTTGTATTTTCATATCTTTATCTCGAAAGGCATTAAAAATCAGAAAGGAAACTTAATTAAGCAGTTTGGGAGGACATAAAAAGTACTATAGATTTTTTTTGTTTGGTTTACAGCTTTATAACACGCTCAACTCGACTTGCGTTCGAGTGCAGTCTGTATATAAGTTGTGATGAGCTTAAATCGTCTTTACGAACTAAGTTTTTTTATTGCTCAAAACATGGCAGTAGATTAATATTAAAGGCAGCAGAAACAAATTCGTCGTACGTACGGTGTGCTCCAAGCTGGAAAGGACTTACTCGGATGTACACAGTTTATAAGTACGGAATATAATATCTGTGTAGTTATTTCCGGTTTTTGCCCAAATTTTAAGGCCTGCTTAGCCCGGAGACTTGATAGCTATGCGGGACATTAGCGGTTGGTTAGTAGAATATATAATAATTTGCACACAACGCAGTCATTTGTCCTAGTCCCAAACAAACATATAAATACACCCAGACTGAGGACATTTGTACAGATGTACGACGCCCCCCACAAGAAATCGAACCCACGACCTCCGGCATGGTAATTAAACATGATACTGCTAGACCAACGAGGCAGTCGAAATCAGTAAAACGGACTCATGACCATCTATTTATTTCAAGATTCAAGATCTATCTTCTATATGTGTATATAAAAAACCGGACAAGTGCAAGTCGGACTCGCCCACCGAGGGTTCCGTACAAATTTTTAGGTGCTTACATATTATAAATAGTTCAGGAATAGAATGTCGCAGTTTTTTCCGAGGTTTTTCCAGAACTTCAAAGACAATTTTTTTAATGATTAATTAACAAATGTATAGTTTTCAAATTTTTCCCTGTATTTCTAGTATAAGACGATATTTCTTGCCATATTTCATATTTCTAGGTCAACAGAAAGTACCCTATAAATTTTGATACTCTTGAATGTCTAAAAAATACGTTTTTCGCGGCATGCACGGCCGCATCTTTTCAGGGTTTCGTACCAAAAGGGTAAGGGACTCTATTACTAAGACTTCACTGTCCGCCTGTCTGTCTGTTGTCTGTCACCAGGCTGTATCTCATGAACCGTGATAGTAAGACAGTTGAAATTTACACAGATGATATATTTTTGTTACCGCTATGACAAAAAATACTAAAACGGAATAAAATAAAGGGGGGCTCTCATACAACAAATGTGATTTTTTTGCTTTTTTTGGTGGATATAAATAACGGCTACAGGTAAACGCTTGAAATATTCAAATATTATATATATAATGGACGAAAAACGTCGGTTTTTTTTTACGTTAACTTTGAAGTTTGATTTTTTCACAGCTTCAAGGGACTGTAGACCTGAGTATATGGTTTTAATTTCAGCTCGATACCATCAGGCGTTCCCAAGATAAAGGGTCTTGACATACAGACGGATGTATACGTCCGTCTGTATGTCAAGCAAGACCTTTAATCTTGGAGAGTAGACCTGAGTATATGGTTTTAATTTGAACTCGATACCTCCACGCGTTCCCACGATAAAGGGTCTTGACTTACAGACGGACGGACAATAAAGTGATCCTTTAGGGGTTCCGTTTTTTTCGTTTGTGGTACGGAACCCTAAAGGTGAGTTGCTTTTCATTAATCTCGCTAAAGCTCGAAAATGACTGGAACGATTTGTCATTTTTTTATATTTGTGGAATTCCAGAGAAAGTTTAAAGGGTGAAAACAAAGTAGAAGATAGACGTAGGTGATAAGAAGTTCACGGGATCATCTAGTTAAAAATAATAAATAAATGGCTGAAGGGAAGGTTTATCTGATACGGAGTATATATCTCAAGTGGGGTCGTTGACGCGATAATTATATTTGACAGCGTTGAATAATTTTACGCGTTGCATTTAAAGTGGGAAGTTTTCCTCCCTTTCACTCCCATTTCTGTGAGCGCTCAGTGATAAAATGCTGTTCGCATTTCTGCAGCAAACATTTTAGAATTTAATCGCAATTTACCGACACACTTACGTTGATGCAAAAAAGCACGGCTTTATCCCAGGGCAGTTGGAACTAGACAGAATTCATAGATTGTAGTAACTTACGTACCTAACTTGACTTCATCATCAACCCATTATGTCCCCACCGAGGGGCATGGGTCTCTTCCCTGAGGAAGGTATAGGCCATACTCCACCACGGGGGCCAAGTCCGGATTGGTGGTGGCTTGTAGACTAGTGGCTCGTCTGCTGTCAGAAGTTGTCAAGCCGCCCTAAGGCCTCTGACTTGGCTTAACGACTGCCATCTATCGACGGCAGCCGGCACCAACAGCTTAACGTGCCTTGCGAAGCACTTGTAACTTGACTTATCTTTTGTTAATTCATTAACTTGAGTCAATTGACGCTTATTTCATATTCGAGAAGTCTTGGGTGTACCATGTAACGATTTGGTCTTCGTAACGTACATTTGTGAAGAGATCTGACATGATTGTGGCAAGTAGCAGACCCTGGTCTCTGCCTACCCTTCCGGGATACAGGCGTTATGTTACATGTGTGAATTTGTAATAGCAAAATCGTTTGCTAACTATGAAGAAAAATACAGTGCAATTGTAATTGAAGTAATTGGGAGTTTTTTCGGCTGTTGGTTGTTGTACATTGATAAGAAGACGTAGGCAAAGCTACCTAAAAACTAAATTATATTAATTTCAAATGTTACATAGCTAGGTACTAGCCGCAGGAATATGCTATTGGAACCGACAATTTCCCAGGTCAATGCATCTGAATTGACCGATCCACGTCGGCGCGGATCAAAAAGATCCATATCATGAGGTCCTTTGAATCGAGCTTCATCCGTTTTGCGGGATGTTCGTTCAATTCTTTCATTATTTGTTTGCGCATTATGAAAGGAGTTTGGAATCGTATTGCGGTGGATTGAGCGTTATTTTGCTTGGACATTTGTTGCTTTGATGGTAATTTCGGGGTCTGATTAGAGTCATGGTAAGATAAGGTGCCTTTGGAACCAGTCATTGTGATTGAACGATCACCCTTTCGAAGAATATTTATCAATTATTTCCTCTGAGTAGTGTGAAGAGCTCTCCATGGTGGCCGTTTAAATAATTTATGTAAAGATACACTCTTTTGCATTTTTCTCGTTCAACTTTCTTTTGACTGACTCACACATGAAGAAAGAAAGAAAGAAGACATTTATTTAAATGGTCACAGAAACACAAAGTAAAGACGAAGGTACACAAACAAAATACACGGACGTAAGAAAACAAAAATAGAAGCAAAATAGTCGTGAGGCAAATAGAGTCGAAGGCAGACGGGTACCATACGTGACGTCAGGATTGCAGGTTCAAAATCGTAGTTTTAAACTCGCTATAACTTGGTGTAGATAGCGTTCTCATTTAATTACTTAAATCCTGTTGTCCATCGTCAGGGACATAGGGCCTTTATAAAAGATCTCCACTTGCTGCGGTCTTGAGCGGCGACTTCGTGGTCTTCCCATCCCAACCCAAGTGTTTTCGCCTCTGGCGTGACTGGTCGGTACCAGAGGTTTTTGGACGCCCCCACTTTCTCCTTCCCGGAGGTTGCCGGAACGTGTGGCCGAGCTACCGCCACTTTCTAGACAGGATACATAACATAACCAATGTCGTAATATGAAGAAATGTGTCAAATGTCACTACTGTCACTGCGTAAACAAAGCTTGTCTATATTTTTCCAATGTGCAATTCTTTTAGCTTATTAAAGCCTAATTAAAGGTTCTACTTCTTTTCTATGTCCGACAATTTAATAAGCTAAAAAGTTCTGAAGCAACAATGGCTAATAAAGGAGATTCGGAAGTTCCACCAGTCCAGAACATGTCACGGTTTTTAAGACCAGACCGATTTGAGACTGACCCCAGCAGCGTCGGCTCCGAGTTAAAATGGAAACACTGGTACTACACCTTTAATAACTTCATATCTGCCGAATTTCCAAATTCCACTAACGAGGTAACCAAACTCATGTTACTCGCAAACCACCTATCGCCTACAGTTTTCTCATTGATATCGGAATGCCAAGACTTCAAAAGTGCCATTGTCCAGTTAGAAAAATCGTATGTGAAAATTAAAAACGAAGTACATGCGAGACACATACTAGCCACAAGAAGGCAGCACGAAGGTGAATCGGTTGATGAATACCTGCGTGAACTGAAAAATCTATCGCAAAACTGTAACTTCAAAGCGTGCACAGCCGAGGAACATAAAAGTGAGTACATACGAGACGCGTTCATTAGAGGACTATCATCGAACGCTATCCGACAAAGGTTATTAGAGAACCTCATTTTAACGCTTGACGGCGCACATAATCAAGCGTGCTCCCTAGAAATGGCCGAGAGGAATACAAAGTCTTACACTGTCCCTCACATGAGCAATTATTCAGCTAATATCAGTCAAAACAATGAAACTCAAGCGAGACCTTCAACTAGTTCAGAGGGCATCGCCGTAGCCCTGCATAAAGTCTCTCACAAGAAATCGTGCTTTTTTTGCGGAAGCCCCACTCTGCACCCCCGATTCAAATGTCCAGCCTTCAAGGCCACTTGTCTGAAATGCGGAAAGAAAGGCCACTTCGCTAAAGTTTGCAGGAACGACGGTAACATAAACTTCATGCAAGACGTCACACATAACAGTTCAGAAAACCTGATGGCGATATCCGCAGCAGCGCCGGGCGCACTCTCAAAAGCAACAACTCCAATTACGATAAACGAGCATAAAGCAGAAGCACTCATAGATACGGGGAGTACATTGAGTTTTATCGACAGTAATCTGGCAAGTACTCTAAAGCTCAAAAGAAAGCCTTGCAACCAATCTATAACTCTCGCATCCCACGACCACACATCTATTGTCAGAGGTATGTGCTATGCCACTCTCAAGATTCAGTCGCATGTTTACAAACAATTGCCTCTCCTGATCGTAAACAATCTTTGCGCTGACGTCATCATAGGGCATGACCTTTTAAAGGATCACGAATCATTGATGCTGGAGTTTGGAGGCCCTAAAGAAGCTCTTAAAGTTTGTAGCGTCATGGCCGCTACTGTACCCGCCGTGTCTGTCTTCACAAACATGTCTCCAGATATACGACCTATTGCCATCAAATCAAGAAATTACAAAAGAGATGATGAAGAGTTCATCAAGGCTGAAGTCACTAAACTCCTGGAAGACGGAGTAATAGAACCGAGCATATCACCGTGGAGAGCGCAAGTGCTAGTAACAGGAGGAGACGGCATTCACCGTAGGAGAATGGTAATAGATTATTCATTAACTATCAATAAATATACATTACTAGATGCCTATCCCCTACAGAAAATAGAGACTATCGTGGCAAAAGTTGCTAAGAACAACTTCTTTAGTCAAACTGACCTGAAAAGCGCTTATCATCAAATAAAAATCCTAGAAAAGGAAAAAATATACACAACATTCGAAGCTTGCGGGAAGCTTTACCAATTTACAAGAATCCCTTTTGGCGTGACAAATGGCGTAGCCGCATTCCAAAGAGCACTACAATACGTAATAGACACGGAGAAACTAACAGGAGTGTACGCCAATGTAAACCAACCGAAACTATTTACATCTACGTAATGAGAAGATTTATACAGCGTCCGGTGGCACCTTAACTTACACTAGATGGGTGAAGTGGCCACTCGGACGCTGCGGTGCCTGGGTCATTGTTTTTTAAGATGGAGTAGGCTTTCCCAGCACCTTTACCATCCTGACAGCTTCGTCGGCCTAGCCCACAGGAAAGACAAGTCAATACGTGCAGAGCCAACCAAGTCGCGGGTTTCCTCACAATGTTTTCCTTCACAGTGAGCGTAGTAATGGTAGTTTGAAGTAGGTAGCGTCAGCAATATTAAGCTAAAATTTTTAGCAACGCGCGGTTTTTACGTTCTCCGATGCGTTTGACTGTCCTGTAGTAACAGAGGCTAACACGCATGCTAGTTCGTACTGTGTAACCAGCCTTTGAGGCTTGAAACGAACTGCAATTTTCGAAATGTCCGAGTAGCCGTGATGTTTGCAGCCGCCATATTGCGAGCCGGCTAATAATTTATCGGACCGCATCGCTCGTTTATTGATAAATGACGCGGTGGTCTGTAGCGAGACTCATTCAAAGGAAGACACAAAATGTCCACTTTAGCGTCCTGCTGGTGGTTCACTTGGCTATTCTGACTATATAAGCCAAAGATTTACAATTCATTGCACGTTTTACTTAATCAGAGCCAAAGATTTGTCAGATTCGGCAATAGATGGTTAATATTAGCAAAATACGTAAATACTAGTTTCCAAGTGACGCATCGTCATAAGCAGCCAATTATGCTAGGTAAACTTTGTTGAAATAACGCGTGGCCTGAGAGCAGTTTAAATAATTGATAATGAATGAATAATTTAATCAGCGGTGGTTTAAGTAGCGGAGCGGTAGAACGTCGGCTTCTCATTCGGGAGGTCGTGGGTTCAAATCCCGACATGTACTAAGTTACGTACATTTGTGAAGTTATAGTAGCAATACCACTCGCTAACGATGAAGGAAAACATCGTGATGAAACCTGAGTGTTTGAGGTGTTCACATACCTCAGCACTTGAAATCGCCAGTCCGCGCTGGGCACGTGTGGTGATTAAGCCCATACTCTCTCTCTGAGAGAAGGCCTGTGCTCTAGAAAGACCTCGATGTTGCCGCTCGAGACCGCAGCAAGTGGAGATCACTTATTAAGGCCGTATGTCTCTGATCAGGGACAACAAGATATAAGTAAGTAAGTAAAAGTAAATGACTGCCTCGTTGGTCAACCCGTTAAGGTGCTTAGGTAGGTAGGTGCAAGGTAGAGGTCGTGTGTTCGATTCCCACTTGGGGCCGCCGTACATTTGTACAAATGGCCTCAGCTTGGGTGTATTTCCATGTTTGTGATGCCCTTGCCTGGTTACCATAGCACAGGGTATACTAGTTTGGGACCAGGTCAAGTGATTGTATTGTGCGGAAGTTATTATTATTATTTATTAAGTCTTGGTCTCTGCGTAAACTTCTTTATGCTTGACTATCTGTCTTGCTCTATAATGGATTCGCGCTGCAATAAACGCTTTAAAGCGCTCGTGTAATCACCGTGGTTCGTCCGTTGAAGCTGATTTATTATCGGTTGCATGTACTGACTCGTGCTTTTTTCAGCATTCGACGTGTTGTATGACTTTTGTTTTGGTTGGTTATTTAAAATTTCGGGCGCGCACTGTTTCTCACAGCGGTGGTAGCCTAGTGGGTAAAACATTGGACTCGGAAGCGAGAGACAGGTTCGATTCTTAGTGCGGGCATGTACCTATGACTTTGTTTTCTAAGTTATGTACATTTGTGATGTTATCGTAATAGTACCACTCGCTAACGTCGAAGGAAAACATCGTGAGGAAACCTGAGTGTCTTAGCTACTCGCATACTTCAGCGCCTGAAATCGCCAATCCGCGGTGGTCACGCGCGTTGATTAACCCCATAACATCTCTCTCTGAGAGGAGGCCTGTGCCCTACAGTGGGACGTATGTATATAGGCTGCTTATGATATGATACTGTTTGTCACCCCAAAACTCTTTATTGCATACCTACCAGATATCAACCAGGTTAATCGTTACAGGGTTGTTTTGGTTTCTTTATTATCACTTTTTTATTTGCATTGGCTTCTTAGAGCCCTTTTATTTTTATTTTACGTTGAAAGGAACGTTAAGTTACGCAGAATATCAAAGAAAAATTTAGCATAAATTATTTTTTGGCTTAAAAAAACAAATTTTACATATATACAAATACATACATAAGCTCAAGCGGGTAGACAACACCAGTGTTCGCCACTTGATATTCTCCGGACAAACCTCGTTCACTTAATCAAAATTCGTACATTCGCTAATTTCTGTTTCTTTTGATTGTACTTGCAATATAATGACATAATGTATTGTCGACATAATGTCTGACTATAGCGTTCCTTAAGGTACCACATCAGAATCATGATTAAAAATCTTTAAATTTACAGCAACTTATGCGACAATTCGACTGAGCATAATATCAGAATCGTTTCGTAGTTCCTGAAGATGGGCGGGTATGAAATGGGTTTTTACTGGATTATGGTTGAGTGAATCAAAGTGTAAACCAACCAAACATGTTTCATATTATAAATCTCCCAACCATAATTCAGACTAAAAACCCTTTATCCTATCCTATCTCCAGAAACAACAAAACAGTTTGCTTAAAATACGAATCCCACCAAAGCGCTCCATCTGGATAAGACCAAGCTTGCATGGGGCTTAGACTGGTCGGGGTAAATGGCTCGGAAGACCACACCGTGCCTGTCTTGACCATCGGCTGTTTCAGACAGCGCATTTTGTGCTTTATGTAGCAAGATTACTTGCTAGACGCAAAATAGTTGAGTAAGGGACACGCCCGTATTTTCCTATGTTTGTCTATAGAAATAGTCGCAGAGGTCCCTGTTTGATATAAAATACTCACGTTTATATTTTTGATTGTCACGTTGTTAGAATTTTTACAGTGAATAATCCGCAGAAGATAACAAAATTATTACTCGAGTAGTTTACTTTACAATATTACAACTACGTCCTTCCCGCTAATAAACGACAATCCAAGGTAGCGCCTCCCTTTCTTTTTTACAGTGATGTCGTTACATGAAGGTTTCACACCTTCATGTTTATCTACATGACCCAGCAAATTTCAGTACTAGAACATTAGTCATATTGAATATTCTTAAGTTGTTACGAATACAATAAAGTTAAACCACTATTAACTCCTGAACTGCCCTCGCGGAACGCAACGTATAGGTGGCCCATCCTAAGTTGGACACAGATCTGTGTCGCGGCAGACGAGTGGTTAATAGGCAGGTATTCAAGTCCTATAGCGTCGCTGACAGTTGTCTGTTGGTGCAGAAGCCTTGCCAAAAATGTGTGATGGCACTGACTCTTTATTCAAAAGCAGGTTAGAATAAGATAAATATTAGATCACGTTCGTTGTGATTAAACAAAGTGATCACGCAAAGCACGAACTAAAATCTACAAGTAAGTAGATATCGTTTGCTTCATGTGGCGTTTCTGTTTCGAATTGATAGGTGCATAGTTACCGCTGCGAGAAAGGTTTCGCCGCGATAACTGAAATCTTTAGATATTTTCTCAGATTATTAGTGCAAGGTTATTATTATTTATAGCAAATAGAAAGCCCTCTTTCAGCGACAATTGAAGCGAAATAGGTTTGTCGTGATCATGGCAATTGGCACCTGGCAAACTCTGCCTACTCTTCCGTGATACAGGCGTGAGTTCAGCTATGTACGTATAATAGGTCTAATAGCGATATCGCTCCTCTGCATTGAGCACGCGTGGCAATTTAGCCAACACTTTACTGATACTTGTGCCCTGCGGGACGTATAAAGGCTGTTTAATGCCTATCCTATCTCTGGGAACCAATATAGCGCTTAATACTCTCAGAGACGACCTGCTCAGACCGCAAGCTGCATTGGACAGGCTGCGGCCGTCTGCGGCTAAGCCCCATCAAATCTTACCGGGATGGCCGTCGTGAGGGACTAGGCCTTAGGCGTGGGACACATAGGAAGGACGTGGGACGAGGGCGCGGAGCAGATGTGGCATCCTTTCAATTCACTTATGTACAAAATGCACGGAAGCTATGGGACCTAGCCCACACAGATAAGTCGGGGCAAGGACGTGAACTCCCTACTACGCATCGCGTCTTTTCCGTGCTCGTCTCACGTCCTTCCTGTGTGCCCCACGCCTTAGATGTTTGCGTTTGAAATGCGGATCGCTCGTCTGAGGTTCTGATGCGTGGTATTGGAATAGCTGGTGCGGACTCGAATAAGAGAAATTCAATAATATACAGAAAGTTGAATTAGCTGTCAGTATTGCTTACATGTGAACAAAGTCTACCATCCTCCATACCAGTAGGAGCTGTATAGCAGCAGGGTAGTATCACGTCTCTAAAACAAATAGTTTTTCAGCCAAAAACCGTTTGCCTGGTAGACAGAGGTTTCACAGTCTTTTAAGTAGACACAAGAGAAAGTATAAATTCTAAGACGAGCAAAAATTAGGTAGACAATTTCAAAACACTAATCCGATAAAGAGAGAGATAGAGAGCATGGGTTAAATCTTGGGATTGGATTAATAAAGCTAAATTGAGGCCAATCTTACTTAAACCTGATATCTAGTTAATTCCTGTTTCAAACTCTAGACAGGTCCCACAATAATGGTAATACGAAATAGACCCATTACACTTCAAGGTAGAGTTATCGGAAACATGCCAAATGTACTGTATAGCCTCCATTACAATGTAATTCTGCTTTTCCGTTCATGCCACCTGTCTTTGATTGGAACTGTGGCATTGTGGGTGCGGTGACCCGAGGTATGAATTCAAAACTTCGTTCCTGTCCCTTATTGAAAGAACAGGATTGCGTGCTTGTTGCGTTCAAAACTTCGAACTCTTCAAATCTTATTTCCGCAATTTACGATAAAGTAAATACAATATATTTATCATTGTGGATTTTCTCCTCTGAGTTTCGAAATCCGAAAAGTTATTTTAAAAAAAAAGTGCTTTATATATATTTTCCGGATTCTCTTACAGGTAATTTTGTTGCAAGTCCAACTCAGTTTTGCTCTAAGACAACGTGAAAACACCAAAAAGACGCAGCCAAGAATTGACAGAATTATTCAACTTCATTCGGAAAATGTCGTATCATTAAGAATTCGTGTTTATTTAACTCTAGCTGTCCATGACTTCACCCACAAATTCCATGTTTAATAATTTTGTGAAGTTATTTACTAAAGTTATCTATCACTAAACAGTTTACGTTTAATAATAAGTAGAATTTCCAGTTATATGAAAACCTTTTTAGGTTTAAAAGCTCTCACGACACCGGGATTAATAAAGTCAATTGAAAAAATATATTACATTCGAAAACTTCGCAAAATGTACTTTAAATACTTTTTATCTTATATATTATTAAAGTAACTATGTGATTTTTTTTAAACAAAAAATTGTAATTAAAATATAAAATATCTTTTTTACTTTTGTTTGTCACAAAATTAATTGTTTATAATAATAAAAAATAAATAAAACTTTATTTCGGACTAAATTTTCATACAGGCAGGTGATTCAACATAAAAATAAATGTTATTATAACTATTTACTTGTAGGATATTATTGAGGTCCCAAAGTACGCATTCCTGTTCGATACTACTATCGAATCAAATGACAGTCGTCTACTCGTCTCCGATGCGGTCACCGTTTGGACGTTTACATCGAATTGATGGCGAGGCCATGGATTGCCATTGAGTCTTCCCAACGACTCGAGTTTTAATTGACAGCTCTTGTCTTGTGGTTTTAAGGACTAATTTGCCATGCTATTTTAATAGACCTGAGAAACTTGTAACGGAATTGGGTCAGGTACTTACAGGTGTAAGTAGATAAACCCCAGAAGGCCTTATTATGTTGTTGTAGCTTAATTATGTTACGTATACGTTCTTACCTAAGAGAGGTGTATTACTTTAGGTATCTACGATTCTCTAGAGAGATATTTATTATTGGTTGTGCACATACATAAACCTTGGTGGGGTAGGCAGAGGCCAGGGTTTGCTCCTTGCCACGATCCTGGAAAACATCAACGAAAAAACAAAATGGCGGTGATTAGGTGGTATAAAAATAAACTTTTTATAACAAAAACCAAAAAGTAATACTAATTTCAGCAGGCGGGAGTAATAGTTGATTTTTTTGTAATTGAGTTGGACCGTGTTACGCAGAAACATTCTAACCTATACGTAAAGTGTTAAAAACGCTTTTTTACGTATTGGATTGTTTTGTTACATGTTTTTTTTTTCAGACGTTTTATATTGGTAATTACTGCAACATTAAACACAGCTGAACAAAAATCATTGAAGCAAAACAATCTATTAAAATAAATATCCTCTTTCTTTCTTTCTTTTCTTTCTTTCTTTCTAATACATAAAAAAAAAATTACGTACAGTGGGTTAAAATGTTTCTGCGTATCACTGTCCAGTATGGTTCCGCCTACATGCGGGTTTTTTTTATGATAAGTATCGTTGGTCGTTGGTTAGATTTGTCTATGCCAGTGAACGCTGTCCCAATCAGAATTCGTCTCGACCATGCCAGGTGTCACTTTGTAGGTTTCAATCCAGGCTCGCGATTGATCTGCCAAATTGGATTGAATTATTGATCTCGCTGGTGTACCTATTACATTAATATGTTAGGTACTGATGTCGTAGGTACACCGAAAAATATACTACTAATAATGATATTGATTAGAGTGATGGTAGCGGAGCGGAACGCCAGCCTCGCATTCGGGAGGTGAACACATCGTGAGGTAACCTGAGTGTCTAAGGTGTTTACATACCTCAGCGCTTGAAATTACTAATCCGCGGTGGGCACGTGTGGTAATTAAGCCCATGCCCTCTCTCTGAGAGAATTCCATTGCCCTGCTGTGGGACGTGTGTAAGGTACATAAAAAACTATTTGCCGGAGGGAAGGCTTTTGCTCAGCAGTGGGACAAGAAAAGAGCTAAAGTAAAAAAAAAGATTAGTGCAAGAAATTGCGGCGGTAGTGATGGTAGCGGATAGAACATTGGACTCGGAAGCGAGAGACCCAGGTTCGATTCCCAGTGCCGGCCTGTGCCTAGGACTGTTTTCTAAGTTAGGTACATTTGTGAATTTACGGTAGCAATACCACTCAATAACGGTGAAGGAAAATATCGCGAGGAAACCTGAGTGTCGGAGCTATTCACACACCTTAGCGCTTGAAATCGCCAATCCGCGGTGGGCACGCGTGGTGATAATACCCACACTCTCTCACTGAGAGGAGGCTTGTGCCCTACAGTGGGATGTATAAGGCTGCTATAGGATGTATTGAAATTGCTAATACATAGGTATCCTAATTATAATTTATTGCACACGAAACATTGAACATGATATTACACAATCTTGACCCTCTTTCGTTTTGTCCACATTTATTACTCATTGTACGCATGCGCAACTATCGAAACAGATAATAATAATAACAACATACATACATAAACTCACGCCTCTATCCCAGAGGGTTAGGCCAAGACCAGGGACTGCCACTTGCCACAATCCTGACAGATCACTTTCGCTTCCTCAACGTCCATTAGTCGTTGCACGCAAGCAGGCCGGTTTCGGGTTTTGGAATGATCCAATCCTAAATTGAGTTTTCACGGAGCTTTCTGAAACACCAGTATGTCATTACTGAAGTTTTTCAAAAACATATCAGGGGCCTAATTATGCGCGCCAAATTCTGTCGGAGTCCTGAAGCTTGCGATAGCAAATTACCGTGGAATTCGCGAGTTACACGATTGGAATCATTCAGAATTTGGTACGCGCAATATAGGGGCAGAACTGTCTAAAATGAATTCTATAAGGATGCTAGTAAAGATTTCCGAGCTCTTCTTTATTACTTTGTGGAATAGTATACAAATGGCGAATTTCTTACTAAGCTTATTGGAAGAATAATTTTCTTAGCAAAGCATATCCAGGTCAAAAACATCCTTGCGAAAAACCTACGAGTATTCTATTGGGAACCAACATTCTACTCACTCAGCATCATAAATACAGGAAACTTTTGAAGGCGAATAGAAAGGCTATAAAAAGCTGTGAAAGGAAACCAATTACATTACAAATCAAGGCTCTATGCAAACGTTTCCTGTGAGAAGAAACGTAGTCCGAAAACCGCCCAAGTCCGAGTCGGAATCGCGCCACGAGGGTTACGTACGACCACATAATATAATTTTACCGACTTAGCGCAAATTGTGTTTTCGTGCATTGAGTTCGGGGCCATTAGCGGGAGTTCGACTCACAATTGGTCAGTATTTTTTTTTGTTGACATTTGGATGTCATTGAGTGGCGATTTTAAGCGCAAAACGATCAAATTATACGATTAAGGACCAATTTTTCAATAGTCAGATAAAACTTAACTTGAGAATAAATTGCATGCTATCACTGTCTATCACAAGACAGTGACAACATCAGTTTTATTCTCCAGTTAAGTTTTATCTGACTATTGAAAAATCCGGTCTTAAGCATTTGCTTTAATCAGTGGCGGTTATTAAAAAAATTGTGACATCCCGCAATAAGTTTTCTTTTTTCGGCAGAAACTGTTTACGAAATTTAAAATTGTTCTTGTCTCTCGTGTAAGGTAGAGCAAAACGATTGAGAAATGATGGGTGTTGTTTGCTAAGCGACGGTGTTACCACTGTACCATAGAGCAAAAACTTTTTTTTTATCAGCGCCGCCTTGGTCTACCTTTTTGTATTTTTTTAATAATTAAAAGGCAATCCGCCATCATCATCATCATCATCATTTAGCCACAAAAAGTCCACTGCTGGACATAGGCCTCCTATCATGGCAATCCGCCATGATAACACAAAATAATAATAAACATATTCTGTATAAATTTCAACTGACTACACGGGTGTTTATATAGATCAGACACTCATACAGACAGACAGACAGACATTGTAGGCGTAGTAATAGGATCCCGTTTGGACCCTTTGATTACGGAACCTTAAAAAGAATCTGACTAAACATACTGCTTAGTCGGCTGTCACGTCTCCAATCTAAGTTAGTGCGACAAAAAACCGGGGATTGCCTGAGAGGGAATGAGATGCAAATGTTAGTCGTCCCATCCATCCGTCATTCCTATAGTCTAAGGCCGAAGGACCAAAATCCGAACAACTCGTCTCCAACAAAACCGTTTTACATATCAAAGGGAATAATAAGCCCGGGTCTTAATGAATTTGTCATTTCGGAGTGCGAATGAGGTGTCCCGAAACAGTGGTGAAACGATGACTTATTGAGTTTGAAAGCAAGAAAATAAGGGGATTTTATTAAGATGACAACTTCTTCAGGTGAATTAAAGAACTGAAATAAAAACAACCAACAACCCGACTACTGAGAGGGTTAAATATCAAGCAGGCGGGACCTCACATGGATTTAGGGTCTGGCCTGCTTAGTAATTAATGCTCAGCAGTCGGGTTGTTGGTTATTTTTATTCCAGTATTTTATTTTCATTTTTTTAGTGTATTAGGTATTTATAATATTTTTCTTAGATTTATACTGATTTAATATAGCCAATACTCGCGCAAATACGACAAATCGATTGAGATCTCATTTGTCAAAATCTGAAAATTAAGGAGTTAATGGAGAACATAGCATCGGACATAAGTACTTACGTATAGACCTACATACATACATACAAACAAACATACATACATACGAGCCAAACACATTACCCTCCTTTTGGGCTCCGCCGCAGTCGGGTAAAAAATAAAAACTTAATTAACAGGTATGTGTAGATTTACGAGGACGGACTAAGCCCCGTTTTCTCGTTTACCTACCAACAATCAATCTATTGATCTACAGTTAACAGCTCTGAGTTGGTGAAAGTGCATACAAAAAAAGATTTAAGGGGGGTTCCCATACAACGTGGTATTTACCGTTTTTTCTCGACCTTTGTTTCTAAATGTTGTATAGAGTCCATCTCGCCCGGTTTCTCTTTCTCGCAGTCATGGTATAAAGTATGCAACTCGTGAATAAAACGGATTCATATCGAGTGCCATGAATAAGTCGCAAGTGATGGATTCTTACACTTGAATCCCTACGGTCGTGATTCAGTCCTTAGAATCCTTCACTTGCTCGTGATTCATCTATCGGCCTCGTTTTAAATCTAGGATAGATTCACTAATTGCATAATATACTCTTATGTTTGCTTTTCTCTGGTGTACAATAGAGAATATTCTTAATATATCTCAATCGTCCATTGCTGGGCATAGGCTTTGGTGATTAAGCCAATAGTATCTCTCCGAGAGTAGACCTGTACCCTGCAGTTGGTCGTATAAAGGCTGCTCGTGTATATACATAGCATCGCGAGAGTAGACTCTTCACCATCTGCACACAACAGTTGGCCTCAAAAAACTCATCTATGAAGGGGAAGAGGAGTCGAGGACGCATGCCAACGAGGTGGACCGATGCAATCACGGCGATCACCAATATAACGCTGCAAGCTACCATCCATCGAGCTCAATATAGAGTGGCTTGGAGAGTGATATTCAACCAATCGGGCAACTTATAGTCACGTCCCTTAGCTACAAGGATACGACAGAGTAGAAGCATCGCGAGGAATTCTGAGTATCTGAGGAATAACAAGAAAATCAAGTAGCTTGTTAAATCTCTCTTCTTCTCTATGAGAAAACCCTGCAGCGGAAGCTTTATGAACTGTTTTTTTTATATATTAAGCGAACTTCACTTGGAAATAATCATTATCGGGCTGTTACTATATTCAAATCATGTCAACCAATCAATCGACCCGTATTCGTCAACTGCTAGACATTCGCCTTCCCTTGGAGTGGCAATGAGCTGGTCATATATGCCGAAGAACTATTGAGAAGAAATATTGAGTGGAGACCACGAACTGACCAACGCAGCGTCCACCAGTTCACTGGGCTGACCATCTGAGGCAGATCGCTAGTAGCGGTAGTATGAGTATGGCTGAGGACCGAAGTGGCGTGCTTTGGGGAAGCGCTATGTCCATCAAATTCAATAAAACAATCAGATCTAGGTACCTTTATCACTAAAGTGAGTTTCACTTAAGGCTACTTCCACATTTTTGAACGCGGCCAAATAGTGTAATAATTCCAATGAAGCATTATGCGCGCCTGTAAACAATCAACCTGCAATGACATCTCTTAATTTCATTTTCTCACAAAATTCTTATTCAAAATAATACAGAGTAAAGTTCATCTTCGTCACGCATGACTTCAAATGAGAGATGGAATAGAACATAATAAGCGAAGGTCGATTCGAATCGCTCGTAGCCCGGCTGCCTGAGTGATCTTAAACGATCACGAAGGTTAAGCAACACAGGGCGCGTTCAGTGCATGGATGGGTCGCCGTCAATGCCTAACGCAAGTGGCATTTTTCCGAGCAGTTCCGTGCTTCGCAAGGCACGTTAAGCTGTTGGTGCCGGCTGCCGTCGATAGATGGCAGTCGTTAAGCCAAGTCAGAGGCCTTAGGGCGGCTTGACAACTTCTGACAGTAGACGAGCCACTAGTCTGCAAGCCTCCACCAATCCGGACTTGGCCCCCGTGGTGGAGGATGGCCTGTAACTTCCTCAGGGAAGAGACCCGTACCCCTCGGTGGGGACATAATGGGTTGATGATGTAGCTAAGGTGAAAACAAAAAAAAAAAAAACAGAAGTATCATTTTATTTACTGCGGCATTAGAAACTAAATCCGGAACTAATAAATTAATAATAAATCTTATGTCCTACTCGCTAGCACAGGCAAGACGTTTTGTACCAGTCAGTGACGTCACTCTTCGTGCATTTTGAATGAGTGTCATGAACCCTTATCTTAGAAAATGTTTACAATGTACAGTCGACAGCAGGTCAATATATAATAATATACCTTTCTGTTGCTGAGTCGCCCCTAACGCAACCGAGAAGAGTACACGCGTGTAAAGGGTCCTATATAGGTGCTGGTCTTAAATTATTAAGAAGAGGAATCGAGGGGAACATTTTGCTTGAATAAATGTGAACTTTCCATTTATAATAAAAGCGTTTTGAATTGACAATTGTTCTTGTTCTTACTCGGCGGCGCGTTCATAATTTGTAATTTTGCGTTTTATGTGGATAATACCTGTGACGTTGACATGTCTCTTAATGAAAGTGATGTGCTTGAATTGAAACATTTGTATAAAGTCTTTAAGGCTGGGTTCTCCGAGCGTACGGATTTGTATGGGACTTGGGACTATTGCGCAGCGCAAGCGAATAGTTGGGGATAGAGTAGGCATTTTCGAGATTACGGAAATATAAATCCTTTAAATAGACTTTTGACGACCGACATCACTAATACATTCAGTGATAGACATTTTGGTGGTTTTTACTATTCAAAACTCACTACACCTCAAATAAAAGCATATCTAGTGATAATTCAGAGGCATGTTCGCGATTTCTTTTACGCTTAAAAGTTTGAAAAATCAAAAAAATTACGACCGAAAGCCCTAGATAAGACATCGAAAAGTAAATTTTTTTCAGATTTCACGTACTAAGCGTTAGAGAGTAAAATGTATTTTCATCGTCATCATAAGCAGCCTATATACGTCCCACTGTAGGGCACAGGAGTATATTAGAGTCAATATAGTACATTTGGCCAATTCCCCAGCATTTTTCACAGGTACGTAGTACTTAATATTATAAATAAGAGACAATAATGCCAACATGCAATCATAAACCACTACAAATACACCCCGAAGGCAGCGGCTAACATAGCATCATAGTACATTGATATTCAGCAAACAGAATGTAAATTCTTTACGTTGAAATAAATCATTGATTTCTTATTTCTTCATTAGTTTATTATTACAAAAGTAGGAAAACAGGAATACCGCGGCCAGGCATACGGACAGCACCCGTAAATTATCGTTGATAGAGCTATAAATTTTCGATTTTGACGGAATTTAGCAAAGTAATTTTCACATTTTAATGCTATCAACAATTTCTAAATCACGTTGTTTTCGAATCACCTGTCAACGATGAACTTCACGAATTTCTACCCTACGAAAATATAGAAGCGAAATTAAACCCTAATACGTACCAACGAACGCACACAACAGTCTGAATTACACGGGAAAAAGCATTATATGCGGTGAAAATCTCTAATCCCGTGGATTTTTCTAAATTTTTCATTGCGGCGAGAGCTTAACCAAATTGGGGCGGATCGGAACTCGTTTTATGGCGGCAACTGCGCGGCGAAATTGAATTTGAACAGACGTAAATTGAGACGGTGAGCGGTGAAGTATATAGAGTTTCGTGTCATAACTCAGAAGGTCATTCACTTCTCGTTCTAAAGAGTGACTTCGAATTCGTTCACCGTTCACCCCAAAACATGTGTCGCCAGTTGTCAAAAAAAAATAGCGCATAAAAAATTGCTACCGAAAATAACTTACCTATCTTTAGCACAAATAAACAATACAAAAGAAGCAGAAGAAAGACTTTTATTGGGACAAATTAACACATCACAAGAAATAAAGGCATAAACAAGTACGAAAGAAAAACAAGTCACATAAATACAAAATATAAGCAGCCTATATACGTCCCACTGTAGGCACAGGCCTTCTCTCAGGGAGAGAGTATGGGCTTAATCACCACGCGTGCCCACCGCGGATTGGCGATTTCAAGCGCTGAGGTATATGAATAGCTCAGACACTCAGGTTTCCTCATGATGTTTTCCTTCACTTTTGGCGAGTGGTATTGCTACTATAACTTCACAAATGTACATAACTTAGAAAACAAAGACATAGGTACATGCCCGCACTGGGAATCGAACCTGGGTCTCCTGCTTCCGAGTCCAATGTTCTACCCACTAGGCTATCAGCACCACCAAATACAACATAATACAAGACAAAGTCAGAGTGTCAGAATGCATCCTGTGGTGTGTCAAAGTTGCCACAAAAGGCATCTGACTTAGCATTGTGCTGAGGGTGTGAGCTCTCAGCGCTGGTTTTCAGTCAGTGCCAATACCAAGGCTTTATTTCAGTTTTTCTTACGAAAAGTAATAAAATCGAATAAAAATATTATGGTTCGAGCATCTTATGGATGGGGCCGGCCAACTCAACAGTTCTTTTACTAGTATACAAATATGGATATTAGACTGGGCAGGCCACGTCAGTGGCATGGGTCCAGTCCAGACAGATGGCAAAAATTGCCACTGAATGGGTTCCACGCAACGGATATCTTAGACGTGGTTGGCCAAGGCAGAGATGGCGGCATGATCTTATTTTAATATACTAGCTGTTGCCCCCGACTTCGTTCGCGTCCTTTTACGTATTAACTTGTAAAGCCTACTTAGCCGTGATGGTTTTCCTTTTAAGTTTATTAGAGAAATAAAATTGCAACCCTAATATTTAGGTGTAAAATCTTAGAATAAAATGTTAGATTATTTTTTTATGGTCCCCCTGTATAAAAATCTAAGATTTTCATGTACCACTTTGTTGGTGTGACAAATATGTACGTCTATGCCAAATGTCAGCTTTCTCGTACTAAGCGTCTCTAAGCTAGGCCGCGGACAGACATACGGACAGATGGACAGACAGACAGACGGATGGACATAGCGAAACTATAAGGGTTCCTTATCGACTACCGACGAAACCCTAAATATGAATTACAGAACATAGTAATTTATTGAGAACGGGTGGACTAATTTAACTTTTTTTAAGCTAGAATCATAGAATCCGGTTTTTATTTAATATTATTTGTAATGTAATGTTTACAATATTATTTTCTCTATGTATGTGTTCTTACATCTATTGTCAATTTGAATTCCATATATTTTTTAGTCATGGTGGTTTTTTGTTAATTGCCGTTAAAAATAATATGCTTTATGTATAATGGCAATTAACGAAACCTTAAAAATGGTTTTTTATGATTACATTTTTTCATTACATGATTATTAGTAGATACAGGATACCTAGTAATTACTACAAAATTTAATGTAGAATAAAAAGATCCTACATTATTCTTCTATTGTGGAGGTACCGTACATAAAAGAAATGGCGGTTGAGTAAATATTTCTTTTGAAAATTTATTTATCTCCGTTTCTACTAGCATCTCAAGTCCTCTTAATTGAAAAACTTTTCGGGCCACGAAGGGGGCGGGCTTACGAGGGGGAGGGCAAACACTTCGAGTGTATATCGAATGAAAAACTCGAAACGTAAATTGTTTTTGTTTGTAAGGGCGAGGTGTTTCTTTGGGTCTGGCTTTCTGAACCAATCGTAACTTTTAATGATACGCGATAAACCTAGAATAAAAAAAGATATATATTTAGAGGAAAATACCACATCTTAAAAATACCGCAGTTAAAAAGCATGAATGAATCTCTATTTTTTTTAACAAAACATTTATTTTTTAGGGTTCCGTTCCCGAACGGTACCAGTACCGTACCAATTGGGACTCTATTACTAAGACTTCACTGTCCAGAAAAATTGAGACTTCCATAGAGGACCACTGTACAGTCGACAGAAAGTCAACATTTACATTTTAGTTAAAAACTCCTTAACGTTATCGAGTAGAGTGTACGCTTATTATGGACAGTGTACCGTATTTAATTTTACCATATCGGTAGTGTACATTATCAGTAGAGTATAGTTTTTTAAGTACAACAAAAGTTGTGTGTGTACTGTGTGCCGTTCAGAGTGTGTGCTTGGGATAGTTTTTTGCCATGTTTTTCTAAAACAATTTATATTCCATTCCACGAAATGAGCTCCCAAAGACAATCATCCATGGGCGCCGATTGGTTAATGTGCACGACCTTCATTGCATGTACACCTACCTTATGAAGCGGATCATCATCGCTTATTATTTCGCTTATCTCAGCCGCGCGCACTGACCAATGTGATGCGAGTATTTAGTTCCCTAGAGTTCGACTCGTGGAACGGAGTATAGATCTTAAAATGGATACCTAGTTTTTACTTATAATGTTGAAGAAGTCACAGTTTTTGTGCTATTTCGAATAAAAAACATTTGGCTTTGACTTTATTATTTATTGTTAATGGGTTCAAAATGTGGTATCAAAGTGCAACAATACGTTCTACGTCCCGCTTCCACCTTTAGAAACGTGACATTGTTTTCCACTTTATGGTTTCCAACAGCGGCGCCAGTGAACCGTTCTTTAGGTCACAAACAAGAAACAAGCTTGAACAATATGCAATTGTTATTTTGGAAACATAACAGGCTCACTGATGAGTTGATGACAGTTGTCAGATTTTATTTGTAAGAAATGAAAATGAATGAAAAATGTTTATTGAGCTGAACAAAACTTAACTTGGGGCACAGAGATCCCATCAGAAATTTAGCAAAATGTTTGTTTGTAGCTGCGTAGTGGTAATAAACGCTTTCAATTTTCAGGGTGAACTGACAGCTGTTAATATAAAATATATTAACATATATTTATAATACATGTATATCTATGCACTACCTGCTACGACTTTGTAAATCTCCATGCCTTTTCAGTTCTGATGACAATCACTAACATAATAGAAATGTGCAGCCAGGGTTGTCTGCTCACGAAGACACTTTTCAATAGTTAGTAGCACGGATACGAAACTTTGCGTATATGTTTAATTTTGAAAGTAAAACATGGTCTTTACTAATAACTGATGCTGCCGGGATTGTCCACTTATAAAGGAAGGGCTACTAATAACATTAAAGACTATTTAGGTAGATGATAGAGATGTCTGGAATTAAAGCCAGTTAAACGCATGGGGTCTAGGTTTTAGCATAGTAATTTAAAGTGTATTAATGAAAGACTTTAAATTACTATACTAAAACCTAGGACTTAATTTGTCCATTTTTTGGACTTGATTTTGAAATGGACACCTAGATTACCTTATAACGTTTAATTTAATTATGGGGCCGCTGAGAAGACGTTGGCGGGAAGATCTCGACAAACTCTTGTCGAGTGGTCAGAGATGGCAAATGACCGAAAATCTTGGTCTAAAAGGGCAGTGGGACACCCATGTTATGGAAGCTACATTGAAGCTTCTTGAGGTTCTTTTTGTATAATAATAATTGATTCATAAAATAAACTCAGTAAGTATTCCATTGCCCTGAAGTGGAGTGTTCATCCTAAAAAAAAGGTAAAACATATTAATTTTGTTGTAACCCGGTGATTAAGTAGCGGATGCTGCTGGTCGTTAAGTTGATAGGTCCGTTCACACAATATGTACGCAGCCTAATCTCGCCCGCACATGTGCCCGCCGCAAAGTAACAAACGAGCCAGAATGCCGACTACCTAGTACCAAACTTGCAAAAGGGTCAACTACCTGCAAACTTATGGTTTTATTTATAAAAATACGATTCCTTAAAGCACTCCTTAGAGACAGCTTCTATAGTGTATGGTAAAGGGAAAGACGTACCCATAGATTATTAAAACTGGCTCTGAAGAGTGTTTCACAGGAATCGTGCTTTTATATATAAGACCGTTTAATTTTGTTTCTGAGGCTTTATAATTCATCGTCATCATCATCATCTGCCATTTGACGCCCACTGCAGGACATAGGCCACCCTCATGGTTTTCCAAGCTTCAGGGTCCTGTGCATGTCCATATTTGCATGCTTACTAGGCTGTAGGTCCTCTGACAATTTAATCCTTTTGTCCTGCCACTTTACACGTGGCTAAACAAAATTAATAAATACAACATACTCTGCGGATGAGTTTGCATTTAATTAGGTAGGTAGGTACGAAGTATGACTATACACACTGAAATCCGTTTGGAAGCCGCTGTAAAGGAATTAGTAATTAAAAATGGCATCTATTTAGACTATGGTCGACTTGCACCACTTTCTTAAATGTGGCTTTGACAGCTGCATCTGCAGGTGCCGCTGCTGAAACGGCGGCTAAACTTAAGGTAAGGAAATATAGCCAGCTTATGCTTCATTATTTGTTCGTCCCACTGGCTGTGGAAACGATGGGAGTATGGGGGGATGAGGGAAGAGTTTTCGTAAGGGAAATCGGTCGACGCCTGAGAAGTCGTGGGTATGACCATCGTTCCGGGGCATACCTGATGCAGAGGATTTCCCTGGCGGTGCAGCGGGGGAACGCTGCTAGCGTCATGGGAACTTTTGGATCAGGCGTGTCCCGGGGCGGTATATTTAATTAGTTTAATTTAATATTTAGTTTACTCCTTAGCCACAAAATGTATGTGTGTAATATTTAGTTAAGTTATTAAAATGTAACAACCCTAAAACTTGTGAATTCTGGAATAAATGTCGGCATTTAACTAAAATTCTTCATACTAAAATCTATTTAAATGGCGACTTAAGTGACATTTAAGAAGTGGCGCAAGTCGGCCTATGACTTTTAAATATAGACGTAATTAAAAAAAATGCATTGGAAAATCTTGTCTTGGGATAAGAAATCTTAAAAAACCTATTTAGAGGCAAAAAATTCCAACCATGCTCAGTTGGGAGAGCGCTGGCACGGTCAGAGGTCGCGGGTTCAAGTCCCGGCATGGGTGGAATTTTTAGCCTCTAAATAGGTTTTTTAAAATTGTCCTCAGCACGGGTTAGTGCAACAAAAAGATTATATAATAGCAAATCTTGTTTAAAAAATGTGCGAGCAATTAGTACCGCCTCTTCGTCTATCAGAACAATATCCCGCGGCCCCGCGGCATGCACGCACCGCACTGGCTGGCTACTAATGGTTCGATTCTAACAGATTGGAATTAGAGTAGAGATATTTTTGGAAACTACCTTTTAAAAAACTAACTAGCGTATTCGATAGCTATTGTTAGGGCACGTTCATTTTACTACGGCTTTTAAGCCATCCAAAATTCATGGAGAGTATGAATAGCTTAGACACTCAGGTTTCCTCACGATGTTTTCCTTGTCAGAGTAAGTATTAAGTATTAATTTTGTAAATAATATAAATTTAAACCATAAATAGTCTTTTCGCACAAAAACAGCAAAAAAATCACGTTTGTTGTATGGGAGCCCCCCTTAAATAATTATTTTATTTTGTTTTTAGTATTTTTTGTTATAGCGGCAACAGAAATATATAATCTGTGAAAATTTCAAATCTCTAGCTGTCACGGTTCTTGAGATACAGCCTGGTGACAGACAGACGGACGGACGGACGGACAGACAGACAGCGAAGTCTTAGTAATAGGGTCCCGTTTTTACCCTTTGGGTACGGAACCCTAAAAAAGTATGTAAGCTAAACCTAAAAATACTATAAAATACAATACATAATATCGGAGAGTAAGGCAATGATACATAATAGTTTGTAACGTCCTTGTCTGGTGACCATAGCACAGGGTATCCTAGTTTGGGAACAGGGCAAGTGATTGTATTGTGTGGAAGTTATATATCATAAAATGAACTTATCGGACAGTTCAAACTTTACTTCGTGGAGGGGTTATAGCTGGTATTAAAAGGAGAATTCTCTTTAAACTCGTGATTAAGTGTTTTAGTGGAATCGACTTTTATAAAAAGGACAGTAGGTCCTCGCAGCTCCAAATAATTTAGGATAACATTAACATAGGAATGTAAAGTCGGGCAGGGTTGGTTTCGGAACTCATCTCAATCAAGACTTACATAACTCCTCGGCTCAGGTTCCCTATTCTCTAATTCCAACGAATTAATATTAAATATTTTTTAAACTCATGATTTTCAGATTTCTTAAATACATACGTTCTAACGAAATTAAGAGTATTAACCACTATAGTGAACTAAAAATAACTTTTGAGAAGGTTTTAAAATCTTTGGTTCACTAACTTCTTTAGTATTAGCACTATAAAGGAAACTTCGTATTTATTATAAAAGTATTAAAGATAAAACACACCAACGTTGTGATGGTGGCGGTGGTGGTGACGGTCTATGCACGTTGGCCACGTTTTCGGTTTTTTCCGGAACGTTTTCAATTCCAATGTAAAACTGGGCAGTTACTTCAATTCGAAGCTTAAAATTTGGCGCTTGAGTGCAAATTCTCTAATATCGACGATCCTATGCATAGCGTTTTGTGTAATTTGGCCGACCACGATGGGAACTCCGGAATCGCCCCCCGCTACGTGTCCAGTCGACAGCCAGTACGTACGGCAGATGTGCGGCGAAATTTCAATTTGCCTAGTGGTTTCATATTTCAAGCGGCTCACCGCCGGGACAACGGTATTGGTACAGAAGTCCATGGTGAATAAACCTTCGCACCGGAAATAGGTAAAAAATAAAATAAAATGTTATTAATTGCAGAAAAAACTATGGAGATAGATCTTCCGATGTCTATAAAAAATCATAATATGAAAACTTAAGCACGAGAAAAACTTACAACACTAATGGACCAAGCAATTATTAATTTATATGATTTGTAACATGAACTGTGTGAATAAACAAGAAAAAATCTTTCGCTTAACTTTTGCGGTTGTAAATAGACAAAAAATATTCCCAAAATATCGGAAACTAAAAAAAAATCATGGTGAGAATCCTGTTTCTTCTATTTATTGTCTAATCTTAAAACACAATCAAAGTTATTTTTATAGCCAGTCGAAGCTCATGTAACAAGAAAGGGCGTGCGTGTTGAACAGACTAGAAAACTCCAATGAACGTCTCTGATAAACTTGAAAACAAAAAGTCCAACTAAACACATAATACTAAATAAATAATAATAACTTCCACATAACACGACCACATGTTCTGGTCCCAATGAAAACACACCAAAAAGGCTGGTCCTTTTGTCAATTTCACTTCACGAAACTGGTCACGTTCCACCATAAATTGGTTGGTTGCACTGGCCGGTATAGCATTTGATTGATTTTTTTTAGGAAAAAAGAAGATTTTTTTAAAAATAAAATTCTATTTCGACGCTATTAGTGGTTATATTCTCTTTGCTATGCCGTATTGACGCGTGAATCGCTGTTGACAGTGCAGATTTTTACGGATTTTGGGCGCTCGCTGTGGCAAAATTTGGGTCAAATGTTTTTAGAAAACAAATAGGTCAGTGATATATGTGCTCCTCTACTCTCGACGGTAATTAAGCCCACATTTATACCTAATCCTTTTATTATCATAGTACTTTACGATCAATAGACAATTAAATTTCGTTGCTCATATTTTATATCCCTGCACAATAATAATCTAATGCAGACCACACACCCGCATACACATACAAAAACAACAACCTGGGATTTTTACATAAAAAAAAATACTCTACGTACCACTATCTGCCATTATTAGCTAATCTATGAGCACAGCAGATTCCTTTCCAGGGACCAAATATATTATTTCGGTTTCGTAAGTTTCATTTACAAACTAAGTTTCACTTATAAGTTTTTGACCTATGCCCGCGGTGGGTTCTATACATGGGTTGCATAGACATAATTTTTAATTTTGTGTGGATGTAAATTTTTGGTATAATGCCCGGAAGAAATCTTGAACAAAAATCCACGCAGTTGGATAAGTTTGCAATGAACCATAGAGCATTTTTTTATTTTACTAAACTGAAGACACATTCCGCGTCGCCCCTCTAATATATCCCGAAACACGTCCATGCAAGTTCAAGTTATTTGTCGGGAATTATAGGGCGTTTTAAATACAACATTCAGTTTCTCCCAGGGAGATGTTTAACTGAAGAATTAGGAGAACATACCTTGTTTGGAAAGGATAAAGTTTTAATTCAGTGCAACTTGAAATAAAGAGAGGCAACAAAATATTTTTAGTACCTACCACTGACTGTTGAATCCTTTACTTTGCAGCATTGCTCGATCTTGGCAGCGATTTTCAGACGAAGCAGAAGTCTTTACAGTGATTTTATTTCACCTTATTAGTGGGTCTAAGAATTAATCTCTTGTATTGTAATGGCTTTTTAAAATTTGCAGTATTTAAAATTTTTAGTTGACTTAATGCACTTAATGTCGACATGTGCATCCTGCCTGTCCTCACTTACGGCTCCCAGACTTGATCATTGACCGAAGAACAGAAGTCCAGGCTCAAGGTTTGCCAGCGAGCTATGGAGCGTAGCATGTTGAGCATCAGAAGGATTGGCCATATCCGCAACACTACGTTACGCTCAAAAACACGCATAGCTGATGTGGGTGTCCAGACTGCAAGGTTGAAGTGCAGCTGGGCAGGGCATATCAGTAGAATGCACCCGGATAGGTGGGCGAGACTTACCACCGAGTGGGTGCCACAAGGCGGTCGTCGCAGGAGAGGCAGGCCAAGAAGACGTTGGCGAGACGACCTCGACCGACATATGCCGGAGTGTCCTGAGGTGGCACAAGACAGAAACATCTGGTCTGAGTTGGGGGAGGCCTTTGCCCAGCAGTGGGACACAAACAAGGCTACGTAAAAAAAAATGCACTTTACTGCGGAATATGACATTTGCCTAAGCTTTTCCATCTCAATAGAAAGTACCGTAAGACACTAAATCAGGGTTTTAGTGATAATCCGGGCCCAGATTCTGTTAATGCATACGCACTACGCAATGCTTCGATTTCATTTCATTGCCTCATCACGTCTACGCTCGCCGGACGTTGGTTTAACGTAAAACGTCTATAAGTAAGCGTTAATTTTTAGCACAAGCTGCGCAACGGGTTGTACGCCACTCGCGCCATCTAGCGGCATGATCAAGAGGATTTGTATTTGGTACACGTAGAGTGTACAGAGTTACAGCTCTCGCCGAGGCAATATGTTTTCGTTGCATGCGGTTTTAGAAAGTGGTAGTGGGGGACTACCGAACTGAAAGGCGTTTTACGGAAAAAAAATCATGTCACGTGATCCAATCGTGAATACTAAAGTGCACTGACAGAATCGAGGCCCAGTGCTGTAGCCGAAAATCACACCACAACAAAAAAAGCTTCAGCCATCGCTGTCGGTGTAGATACGAGTGAAAGAGAAGTGAGATAGGGCGCGCCACTGAAGTTAAGTGAAGATAAAAACTATTGATTCACTAAAAGGGTATGTAGTATATTAATTGAAAATATAAATCGACAAAGTTTTTTTGTCTTAAAGTTTATTAAGATCTTATGGATGAAATTAAATAAATAACAGACAATATTATCACAAAAGTATGGTTATTTTAAGGGGCAACTTTGGCATTCTCTGTCGTGGGTTTTCGATTATAACGTATTAAATTATTATTATTGTTATATACTAAACAAGTTTGGCTACACACTTGTTCAAGCGCCTTTGTGGCTTTAGCTGACCTAACTATTATGTTTCTTTTTCCGTTCAGTTACAAAAAGATTATAATTATATAAAATATTAACAGAAATCAAAAAATATCAAATCTCCACGATATTATACCTAACCAATTAACGACACGCGTATGTATATCTGATCACTCCTACAGAGACATTGCGTGAGGATATACCATGTTAATTCTGCACAACAATGAGCTCTCGTATGCATCCCTCAAACGTAAATACAGAGAGTGGCAAGTGTGTATCAAAATTGGAACGCTGGTTGCAGAGACAGGGCACATTTGCACACGTAATGAACGCGGAGATAGGTTCACGCCCGACTGAGCAACAATGCTTGCTTACGGCAAGGGCAGAATCAGACTGAGCATTCTTCATTCCCACTGTGCGTTAGCGCGGTAAATGTTCTTAACATCTCGCTCTGTGTATGGAGTATGGAGATCGCTAAGCTGCCTACGCGGACGTGATATAAGATCCAGTGATAAGGGATAAGCTGAAAAGGTGGGTATCCTATCTGAAGATGCAGAAATCTCGTGCCGATGTAGGGCTGTACAGATAACATCGCATTCTACATCGGCACGAGATTCGCAGATTTGCACGAGAAGTGCAGCTGGCAGGATCTCATAGATGCATCACCCAGTAGCGCGGTTGTAGGCGCGGGATGTCTGTGAAAGAATCGAGGCTTTCGACACGAAGGAAGATGAACATTATTATTATTATTAAATCCTTTATTGCATATAAAACAGAAAGTTTTGCACATAGGCGAGCTTAATGCTACTTAGCATTATCTACCAGCTAACCTAAGAACATCTTGCTTTATTTCACTACGTTCGCAAGGTAGGGCGATATAAGGAGATACAAAACATTTATTGCGGCGTCAGCGAAGGGACGATATTTAAAATTGTTAATGATTAAATTTTATGTAAAACAAATGTATGTATACACATACAGACAGTATCCCGGAGAGGTAGCATTTACACCGTTCCTGATGAACCTCATCCAGTTCATCAATGTCAAGCAGAACTAGAAGTAGTACAGCGGTGGTAGCCTAGTGGGTAGAACAATGGACTCGGAGGCGGGAGACCCAGGTTCGGTTCCCAGTGTGGGCATGTATCTATGACTTTGTTACATGCTCGCACTGGGAATACCACTCGCTAATCGTGAAGGAAAACATCGTGAGGAAACCTCAGTGTCTGAGCTATACACATACCTCGGCGCTTGAAATCGCCAATCCGCGGTGGGCACGCGTGGTAATTGAACCCATACTCGGTCATCTGAGAGAAGGCCTGTGTCCTACAGTGGGACGTATATAGGCTACCTATGTAAGCAGAAGCAGAGTAAAACGGGGGTAGTACTCGCAGCACCCTTAGGAGTCCGTTACAAACTTAACATTGCAGGCGAAATAATTGACCTCCCATAAAACGCAACGGCAGAGGTAAGTTTGTATTAGTAAAAATATATACCTATAACACTTAACTACAAATTTAAAACAAACAGATTGAAATTGATTCTTAGCATGACTCTCGGTCAACAGAAGGTGTATGAAAGATATGAAATCAATTGTCATGTCTTTTGAAGTTGTTTACTTAAAAGCTTGAGTTTGTCCACTTTTAAATAAGCGGTATCCTTAATATATATGATGTCTTTAACATTAACTTGATAGCTGATACATTCTTGAGAAGAGGGGTCTTGACAGACGGACCGACGGACCAATGGACTAACAGACAGACAAACGAACGTATGGACGGACGAACGAATAACAAAGTGGTCCTAAACAAGTTTTGTTTTCCTTTTAGAGTACGGAACCCTAAAGTACTAATTATGTATACTATAAATTCAAACGTTCCGTGCGGCGCCGGATTAAGAATAGCGTCACTCCATTTCCTTCCGTGAATGTCGTAGAAGGCGACTAAGGAAATACATTACCAGGAGATCGCATACTGCGATCGCCAACCCGCCTTAAAAGCGTGGCGATTATGGTAAAACCCTTCATGATTATGAAAACGATGGAGGAGGCCTGTGTCCTGCAGCGGACGTTGAATGGCTGATGATGATGATGATGATGATGAAATTCAAACGTGAATTGTGTTATTAGTCTATTAGCTGTTGTCTGGGACTTCGTTCGCGTGGTAATTTTGATATGTATTTTTCCGGGTCAAAAAATAGCCTATGTGCTAATCCAGACTATAATCTATCTCTGTGCAAAATTTCACCCGGATCCGTTAAGCCGTGTGAGAAAGAGTAACAAAAATCCATCCATACATACAAATTTTCGCGTTTATAATATTAGTAAGGATAAGTTGATACGTAGCCTGTTGGCGTTTCTAAATAAACTAATGCATTACCTACAGCAGGGTATTTAGACATAATAATTTAATTCGCCATCAACATGTTTCAGAGAAAAGATTGTTTACAACAATGCCGCTTATACAAGTCAACAACTGCCGATAAACTGCTGCGCAGTTTGGCAAATCTGTCTACCTATTTGTTATTTATTTTTAATAAAATCTTTAAATACAATACAATACTTATATATATTTTATTTATTTATTATTTTTTTTTATTTTATTTTAATACAAAACCCACAGCACAAGTTAACTTTACTATGTAAGTACTATGTGTACTTAAAATTAAAATAATAAGAGATAGAATGAATAGGTGATGTTTAGTTTTTTTTTTCTCTAATTTATTGAGCTTTATGGGTCTTCTCCCGCTCTCTGTTTTATCATTCAGAACCTCTCTTAGGCTGGCTGGAAGAAATTTCTTTCGATGTAAGTCCGCCTTTGTACATCTACACTTACCTGTTATTAAGTTTTTAATTATTTAGTTTTGCAATAAAGCGTAACAAACAAACAAAGGTAATATTTAGTGGTAGCTAGTTGTATCTATTTATGTATAATCCTGTCCTGTGCAGAGTGTAAAGTACGTATAAACAGTCAACAAAATAACGGCGAAGCGCCGTTAACTGTAACGGCGCTTTGCCATTATTTTGTTGACTGTTATTACTGAATAACTCGAATAAAAACTACATCGGTAGTTGACGATAGTTGATAACGACTATTGGAGTTTGTAAGTAAATAAAGGCATTACAGCAGAGTACTTTGAGGAATGAAGATAATATATAGTACCTTGTGTCTATTTATGTGAAACCTTTCCTGTACAGAGTGTAAAGTGAACAGTCCACAAAATAATGGCGACGCGCCGTTACAATAATAACCCGTCGGTGGTACATATAAAACGAGACCAAACAACACTCGCGAAGGGTAAACAAGAATAAATAGTGAGTACTCCACCGTTACGGGGCTGTGTCAGTGTTTGCGAGGTCAGCTTGTTCCTAATGGGTGCATTCTTTGTTCTCTCAGGCGCACATTTGGCATTTTAATGTGACTGCCGAAACGAAACCGAGTTTTTCACAGTGTATATGTATGTTAGGTTAAGAATTATCTGTGTATTTTCTTTTTTTAACATAACATAACATAACATAACATAACATAACATGACATGACATGACATGACATGACATGACATGACATGACATGACATGACATGACATGACATGACATGACATGACATGACATAACATAAACTCACGCCTGTATCCTAGAGGGGTAGGCAGAGACCAAGAACTGCCAATTGCTGCGATCCTGACAGATCACTTTCGCTTCCTCAATCATTAGTCGTTTCATGCACGCACGCCGGTTTCCGGTACTTTTTATCTTGCCCTTTGCTAATACATCCCCTATTTGGTCGAAGTATGTCCGTCTGGGTCGTCCCTTACCGGCTCGTCCACCCACATTCGCCAGATATATTCGTTTCGTCAATCTTTTTTCCTTCATCCTCTCCACATGTCCAAACTAAATAAAGTGTTCTCTATACACCATGAATTTTTCCTTTACCATAGCTATCTAATACGTTGGTTGTTTTTTTTACAAAAGGGCACTTTCGAAAAATATCTCGACACAAACTCGAATCTATGAGAACCATTAGTAGCCGGTCAGAGCAGTGCGCGCGTGCCGCGGGTTCCTGGGTTATTGTTGTGATAGACGAAGAGGCGGTACAAATTTTTCGCGATTTTTTTTAAACAAGATTTCTCAGTTAGAACAAGATTCCTCGAAACATTTTATTTTTCATCTAACACTAATAACACTAATCGCCTACGCAGTGTATATCGAATAGACATAATAAACTATAATATTATTATAGTTTTATGAAACCGGCATGTACCGATAGTTTTTTGTAAATAACGTAAATTTGTGAATTTGTAGTAGCAATATCAGCCGCTAACTGTGAACGAAAACATTGTGAGGAGACGTGAGTATCTGAGGTGTTGGCGTACATAAGAAATCGTCAATCCGCGGAGGTTGTGATTAAGCCCATACTCATTGAAAGAAGACCGTGGCCCTATTTCATAGAACTACAATTCATGGTCAAGTATGACAATTTCATGTACTTTGCAACGTCGATTGACCCACAGATTAGCATGTAGGAAGACTCGGCTGGGCATATGACATCGAACTATCGTAATAAACTTTGAATTGTAGTTTTATGATACTCGGCCCAGGATTTTCGGTTCTAGTGGCTACCTTAATCAAGATTTGTCTATAAAAATAATTGCACTTGAAATAGCCAACCCACAGTGGGTCATTAACCCCATACTCTCTCACTTTGTGTTTGAACCGATGTACCAATTGGGATTAAGCCTGCTATTTTACGTGTGTGTGTGTAGGTACAAACATTTGTGTGAGTCGGCACATTTTTGTATGTCGCTGCTCAAATTGTTTTTTACATTAAGTGCAGATAAAAAGTGCAGGTTTTTAGTGCGGATGCTTGGCTTAAAGCCAATTTTGGCGCTTTTTACAGTGGCTACACAAAAAATCACATTACACCTAATTGTATAAACGCAAACTTGACTCCCTCATTGGTCTAGCGGTATCACGTCTGATTACCGTGCCGGAGGTAGTGGGTTCGGTTCCTGCTGGGGGCCGCCGTTTATTTGTACAAAATAAATGTTCTCAGTCTGTTTGTAACGTCCTTGCCTGGTTACCATAGCACAGGGTTTCCTAGTTTGAGACCAGGACAAGTGATTGTGTTGTGTGGAAGTTATTTATTTATTTACTAAAGGCTGAAAACGTTTCTTTTGATAATTGGGCATTTGACAAAATATCAAATAAGTTACTTTTAAAACGGAATTTTGTATGAAAATACTGGCTTATGACGTCACATTTCAGAGCACTCTTTTTATGTTTAATCTATTTAAAAATTGAAATAACTAGTAATTGACTAAAAGAGATACATTTTCCGAGATATTTTGTAATTTTTGTTTTAATCGAGCATTATGAAATAATTTATTGTTGATCGTGTCAAATACCGAATTGACCTTGTCTACGGTCATCAACGAAGTCTGCGATGGTTAAGTGTATGATAGTTAAATAATTCAATTCCTTAAAATTTCTTATAAGACGTGCGTCCGACCGATCACTTGCAATCTAAGTTAGGTACCTACTATAATAGGGTAGACTTTGTGCCGTTCATGGGTACAAAACATACAATAAAACATACCACTGTTTAGATAGAAACGAGCGGAATGGCAGTTACAATACCGTACAATGCACAATACGCGCTGATGGCAGCGGTACACTATGGCCATAATCTGCTCGCAGCAAGATTGAAAACGACCTACGGCATTGTCACCGAGATTGTCCCCACGGGAAATAGAGGCACATAGACACGAAATGTTAACCTACAGAAGGATACCTAGTTCATTTTTTATGTTTGTTCTGGGACCTTGCTAGATTGTATAAAAGTTGAATGGTACTTTCTCTCCTGTTATTTTATTTTTATCCTACATGTACAAAATTGCAAGCCACAGAATATTCAGCATAGCTATCAAACTTCATACCTTCTACCTTCATAGATATAAATTACGCAATTCTTAAAACATGTCGGATAGAGTTCATCACTATAACAACTTTCGTTCTTCGACTTTAAATTAAAGTATGTATTTCCAATTGGAAATAATTGCACACTAACTTACGTTTACGACAACATAAATAGTGTAATGAGAAAACGTTACCATACTGATATAAAACCCTATTTACTTCTGTATGTTTAAGTAGTAAAATTACCCGAGAGCCAGCACAGTGCATAACGTAATGTATTGTTAATTTGACTTTCAAAGCTTTTACTAACAAGAAACCCTCATTTGTTTCAGGTAAGCATCATAATGGCATTTTACAAATACGCGACCTGCAATTCTGTGCACCCAAAGCACCTTTTCCTGTAAGTAACAATGCAAATAAGAGGCAGAAGACCGGTTTATGTGTAACAACTAGGGCCACGGAACAAAGAACATAATACAAATTGTAATAAGATCAAAGATGATCTACTGACTATTCCTCATATTTTCGACTGTACTAAAACAGTTTTAATTTGTAACGGGGAAACTTTGATCGTATTTGCAATTACGAATAAACTCTATGAAAATAGAGGGGTCTTTCAAGTTGAACTTATTGCCAAGCTTTGTTGCGATCAATAATTTTGTTTGGAAATTAAAACAAAACAACGTTTATCTGGGAGTCACCTCACGCAGCGTCCTCTTAAAGCATTTTTACAACAAACTTCGTTTTAGGACATAAGCAAAATTATGCTTCTGTAGTAAAAATTGTCTGATAGTGGTAAAACAACGACGTGCGCCCGGTCGAAATGCAAAACGTACTCGCCTAACATGCACTTGTTTCCCTTTAACTTGTTTGCAAATACTTTCCTCTTTGACCGTAACTACTACACGGTAAAATAAACCTTTGCACGTAGGTGGTAAGAGCGGCAAAATACATTTCGGCAGTCCGACGTGGAATTGGTCCGTTTGGAATTCGCACACAAGGTACGGGAACATTACCAAGCAAGCACGTACCGGGTAGAATTTCAATTGAAATATTTCTCTCTTCTCTCGCTCGCTCGACACTTGGCGGTCCACGAGTGGCTGAAGAAATGGATGAATTTGAAATTCGAATTTTGTTTACGCTCTCGAACGAGTGTGCGGGTTCTTTTTTTAAATGTATTTGTCATGTTACTTTTTTCATTGCATTTAAAGACTGTGAAGGAATTAAACTGGCCAGTAACTTATATCCAGTAGTAGCTATAATAACAATGAATCACCTATATCCAGCAGTAGATTATAATAACAAAGAGGTCAGTGATAATGAATATAGTAGGCCGCCGCCTGTAGGTACTTATAGGTTAAGAAATATCTGTGTCGTTTCCATTTTTATGTACAATAAAGTGTTCTCTATAAGTAAATTATCTTTAGCTAATTTACTTTTTTTTCTCAAACATGATTGCAAATTTGAGCATTATTTTGAAAACCTTCTTCGAGATAAATTGAAATTACTGCACGGGCCAAATACATGCGAGCAGCGGCCGGCAAAAGTTGTATGAAAATCCATATCTGTCGTAAAAACCTAATTAGAGGCTAAAGATTCCACCTAAGCCGGGACTTGAACCTGCGACCTCTGGGTAACCGTGCCAGTGCTCTCCCAACTGAGCTAACGGGCAATTGCAGGCATCCGCGAAATTTCGTACCACCTTACAGACTTCTCTGTATTACGTACAATAGATTTTTTAATTGTCCTTAGCACGGGTAAGTGCAACAAAGAATATAATCATATCTGTCGTGTTTTAGCGAAAAATGGAACGATCTTTTACTCCAAAACATGGCAGACAAGGTGGTCAAAGGATTTATTTAAATTTCAAACTTGTTTGCAAATAGAAATCTGTTTATTGAAAAAAAAAACAAATGAACATTTTAACGCGGGAATAGTTATTTGTTATACAAAAGTGCAAAGTTGCTTTTTAACCGCGTGCTCAATTTTGATGACAAAGCAAGCGAAGGATTCTACGTGATTCAAAAATTTGAATCCTGAGCGTTAGCGAGGGAATCAAAAGAAAGAGCACGAGGTGAAAAAATTTTGCGCTCGAGTGCAACACGTAACTTTTCATCGCACCTCAGCGAGGAAATGACTAAATGCAAAAAAACACAAAGGAGGTTCCGAGTCTGAGTTTATAACAAATTTAAAAAAGTAGTATAATAAATTCGGCACCATGGAGGTAGAAGTAAATAGGTTTAATGATGTTTTGAATTTACAAACTTAGTGCACTCGATGTTCTAAATTCAATTTACTTTATCCTCTAGCGGATAAAAATGGCTTTCGCACTCAGATATCGAAGAGCAAAAATACTCTTTCCGAGATGGGGGGATGAAATAGTACATTGTTCACCGAGAGGAGAAAGTGACCGATTACCGTCGAGGGTGTCGTTTGAAGCCCGAGCCGTAAGCGAGGGCTTTAAAACACCCGAGATCGGGAATCGCAGTTTCTCTCGAGTGATACATAGTGCTTTAATTATTATACTTTATTGCACACAAGACTTTTAACAGGACATTACATAAGAAATTACATGTACAAAGGCGAGCTTATCTCTGTAAGAGATTTCTTCCAGCAAACCTTCGGGTATAGGAGAAGCAGTAGAAAAACGGGTCTATATATGTGCACAAAATAAACTACAAAAAGCCTAAATAACACAAAGTAAAAAGGAAAACAAAAACTACATAAACTAGATATCAGAATAAAAATACATACCTACTTAGATATACATAAATAATATATAATATATAGCTCAATGTATATCAATGTATATATATATATATATTATATATATATATATATATATATATAGCTCAATGTTATTACAGGGATAGATAATGCTCTTTCAACCGCTTCTTAAAGGTACCAATAGTGGGACTGGCGCATATGTTCTGTGGCAGTGCGTTCCACAGCCTAACCGACTGGACCGTGAAGGAGTCACCGTAAGCTCCAGTATTGTGAGCAGGAATTTTAAGAAGATGGGAGTTAAGTGATCTTTTCGATCTTTCTCCGGAGTACAGGTATTGAAACCTTTCTCTCAGGTATGCGGGAGATGCGGGATGATTAAGGATTTTGTACAATAGTGACAGTATATGTGCATTCCGGCGAAGACGAATTGGGAGCCATTTTAACTCTTGTCGGAAACGAGACACATGATTGAATTTGCGTAATCCGTATATGAAGCGGATACCCAAATTTTGTAGACGTTCGAGTTTGTCTAGCAGCTCCTCATTGGCGTCCAAGTAGCAAACATCCGCATAGTCAAGAATGGGAAGAAGAAGTGACTGTACAAGAGTAACCTTAGTTTTAATTGGGAGAAAGCTTTGGAGACGCCGCAGTGAATGGAAAGCTGCAAAGACGCGCCGACTGACTTCACTGACATGCGTAGACCAAGAGAGATGGCAGTCAAAGAGCACTCCCAAGTTCCTGGCCGTTGTCGCATAGACAATGGGTGTGCCGTCAAAGAGGACTGCAGGAACCACTGTTTGCTTCATCAGCAACTTGTAGAAGTGCGGACTGCCAATAAGCATTGCCTGTGATTTTTTGGGATTCACTAAAAGTCCGAAATGCTGAGCCCAGTTTTGAATGCGCGCGAGATCAGTGTTCAAAGCATCGACAGCAGAGACAAACTCATCCACTTCAAAATGCCTGTAGAGCTGCAAGTCGTCTGCATATAGATGATAGTGAGACGATAGGGAGTCAGTGACGGAATTGATAAATATGGAAAATAGGAGTGGGGAGAGGACCCCGCCCTGAGGAACGCCCGCAGTGAGGTCACACCAATTCGAGGAAGTCTCGTTGGAGCGTATGCACTGCTGGCGACCCCGAAGATAGGTATCGAACCATTCTATTGCAAGAGGAGATACGTTAAGAGAATCAAGGATAGCAAGGAGGATATCGAAGTCGACACTGTTGAAGGCACTGCTGAAGTCGAGAAGTGTCAGCACTGTGAGCTGCTTATTGTCTCTGGCGAGGCGTATGTCATCTGTGACCTTCAACAGTGCCGTAACTGTGCTGTGACCAGAACGGAAACCGGATTGGAAGTGGTTAAGGAGGTTGTTATGGGACAGGAATGTCGAAAGCTGAATGTTGACCAGAGATTCGAGGACTTTGGATAGGAAAGGAAGTATAGATATTGGACGATATTCTGAGAAGGAGGAGGGATGGGTAGTTTTGGGGAGCGGTATTACGTGAGCTTTCTTCCAGGCGGCTGGAAATGAGCTGGTACCCAAGGAGAAGTTTATGATGTGCGTGATAGTTGGAACCAGCCCATCAATGGCCAAGAGCAGCATTTGAGAGCTGACCTGGTCGTCTCCTACCGCTTTGGAAGAAATGGAGAGGATGGATTTCTTAACGTCACTCGTTGTAACAGATTTGAAAGAGAAGGGAACACAAACGGGTTTTCGCTGCAAAGAAAGATTTTGGAGAGTGACTTTTTTGGTGTAGTCTTCTAAAGTGACTGGAGGGATTGAGAAATGTTTATTAAGGGCGTCGAAATCAATATTTAAGGGGCTTCTATCAGGAGATTTGCCAATCCCGAGTGTATTAAGAAATTTCCAAATTTCAGCTGGGCTGTACTTTTCAATTGACTCGTGAATATGTCGCCTTTTGGCATCCCTACACATCCGACTGCAACGATTACGCAGCATCTTGAAGCGGGAAAAGTTAAGCTCCGTGGGATCTTTCTTATACTTCCGTTTGGCGTGATCACGCTTAGCCATTAATTCCTTAATGGCTTGCGTGAGCCAGGGTGCAGGTAGATGCCTGACTTTCACCCTTTTAACAGGAGCATGTTTGTCAAAAAGGGCCAACACAATGGAATTAAAGCGAATCACCATCTCATCACAGGTGATGCTGTCAGTGACAGGCGACCAGTCAATTGCAGCCACATCCTCCGCCAGAGCATCCAAATCAATCCCTTTAAAACTACGAAGAAGAAGATATTTTGCCTTACTTTTGGGGGGGCGAACTTTATAAGAGAGAAAAATAAGGTCATGGTGAGAGAAAGGAGCATCAAGCTGGCCGAATTTGGCCACCTTCTGCAGTCGTGAGACAAACATGAGGTCAAGTAGTGAAGGTCTGCAATTAGGCGCATGATGAGTTGGAGATAGGGGCATGATATTCAGATTGTATGAAGAGATGAGGGACTGCAGTTTGGAAGTGCGGGAATCATTTTTAATAAGGCAAGTATTGAAGTCACCCATTATTAGGATATCGACATAAAGGGGACAAAAGGTTTCCAGAAGGGATTCAAAGGCACTGAAAAAATTTATATGGAGAGATGGGCTATAATAGACACCAAGAAGTAGTTTAGAATGGCGAAGAGTGATTTCTAAAAATAGGTGTTCGGGTGATTCAGTTGCCTGACTAACCGATTGGCTGATTATGGTGCAAGGTATGTCAGAGCGTAGATAGATTGCGACTCCACCACATGCCCTTACAGTCCTATCATTCCGGATAAGTCGGAAGCCAGGCAAACTGACCATCGTAGAGGGTAATGTGGGCTTAAGGAAGGTTTCAGATATTAGTATAGCATCTATGCGTAGTCCGCCAAAGGACGCCAAGAAGTCGGAGTAATGAGCCGAAATGCTTTGTGCATTAATATGCACAATATTAAGATTTGGGTGAACACCTTGGAACACTGAATCCAGTCGGTCGTGAAGTGTCAGCCCAGCAACAGAATCATCGCTGGCACTTTCAAAATCGTCGGTTGAAGAGCAGGAGAAAAAGCTATCATCTAAATGCTGGAAGCTATTCATAGACTATAAATTAATAAATATATAAAATACTGTAAAATAAATAGATAACCACTATAGTTAAACTAAAATAAACTAACCTATAAATAAACTTGTTTACCTCTCTACTCAGTCCCAGCAGCACCACTGTGCCTCTGGAAGAAATCTCGTACCAAAAGTAACAAAATATCACAGAAAGAAAACAAACATCAAAGTACGATAAACATGAGAAGATAACAAAGTCAAAATTAAATCACTGAACACAATAGCAGAGAAAAAAAAAAAAGTTGAAAAGAAAATTATTTTGAACGCATCCAAAAGTATTTTCTGTGAATGAGCCGTCAACAAAGTAAGTGTTCATTCCTAGATTATAAAAATCGTCTGTGATAAACCGTTGCTGTCAATGTCAGACAAAAAGAAAACACGATTACGCGAAAGGAAATTTAAATTATCCTACCCCATTGCAAACTGAACAGGAAAGTGAAGTAGGTACCTCCAAAGAATTCGGTACAATCCGGACAATTGCAGAAGGTCTAACATAGCGAGATGGGCGTACATAATAACCGAAGTGCTTTATACTACACCTGCTTAGTTTTATTTTACTTTCTACGAAAACTGAATCTTCAAACAACACACAAATTGGAAATGGCGCCAATGGCGTCTGCAATTTTCACATGTTCTTTTTTCAAATTGTTTATCCTGCCGCCGCAGGGTCGCACTGCCCCGACACCATCCAACACACAGCTAGTGGCCAGTGTCATTTTGCGAACTTGGAGATAAAAACTCACTGTAAAAACTTTTTGGCTGATATTTAGGTTACCGGCGCATAGTCTTACCCAAAATTAAAAAAGAAAAACCACGTAAGAAATGGATTTTCATACACTTTTCTCTCCCGCTCAGATGCGTTTTCTCCCCGCATATTTGTTCGATATGCAATGACGTACTTTTTACCGTAAATTTGATAAAGTATCAAGGTACTTTCCAAGCAGGTGTAGTATAAAAAATATTGTGGTTCGTTGTTCGTCATTGATTTTGAAAAGTAAAAAGTTTTTCCCAGGTACTACTTAGTTTTAATTTCCGCGTACTATAGATGCCTTGGCCACAACTAGGCATTAATGGACTTACGTATGTGTGCCTTGGCCTACATTTACACGTTCGTCCATCAATGCCTGTTTTGCTGGCCGCTGCAGTAATGTACTATAAGATATTTGTTTAAGATATTTGTTTATTTTCTGTCCACAAATTACATTCACACCCGAAAATTATTGTGAGAGTTGGGTTGAGAAACAGAAAAGGGTTATTATCACACTTCAAACATGAGAAGCTTATTAGCATCACTTTTTACCTTAGCTTAGCTTGATTATTATATAAATTATTGGCAGACTGCCTAATTTTTATTCACCAATCGTCCTTTGCCTAAACTATGTCCAGTTGAACTACAAGCCGCAACCAAAAGGCCACGAATAGAATTCACCAACAATGCTATTCAACCTCTTTGCAACTCTTTGTACAGCGCTTTTCTTTTGAGCGCTCTGAATACCCAGAGCCGTTGTAAAATGGGAATTTGTTGCTTTGACGACGATTTAGGAATTGGTTCTAGAGAGTTCTGAAGTAGTTTTTAAAATTTCCTGCAGCACGTTGTCGTCAGACGGAGAAAATATTTTTGTAGGTAGGGAAATCAACAATGAACTATATTTACTGGCCTCTTATAACGAAGCAGCGATGTGTTTGGAAGGGTCGTCAACGTCGCACTTGAGCCCGACAATTCACTCGAATCTAGCGACAAATACGGTTCTTTTTTTGAATAGTTTCAAAATTTCCTGCCGCTGAGTAATGAACGCTAGAAATGCATGGCTCTTTATTAGCCCAATGACTTCTGATATCTTGAAATACGGATTTGCGACCATCTCGCTGCTTCCAATACTGTATCATTTTTCATAATAAGGGCCCTGTTTTAACTGGTATCTAAGACAATTCAGGTATTTAAATAATGTTATCTCTTAAGAACCCAAACTGGCGTGTGTGTATGCAACGACAAATTAATGTTAATGAAGCGGAAGAGGTCTGTCAGGATCACGAAAAGTGGCAAACCCTGGTTATCTTATCGTATACCTAATGTTATCTTCTGTTATCGGCGGTAGCGGAGCGGTAAGACGCCGGCTTCTCATTCGGGAGGCCGTGGGTTCAAATCCCGGCATGTACCGATGACTTTGTTTTCTAAGTGACGTACATTTGTGAAGTTATAGTAGCAATAACACTCGCTAACTGTAAAGGAAAACATTATGAAGAAACCTGAGTGTCTGAGGTGTTCACATTCCTCAGCGCTTGAAAGTGGGCACGCGCGGGAATTAAATTAAAGAAACATCTGTGTGAGAAAGCCTGTCTCTGTTGATGAATATCTGGACGAACAACAGAGTTGACGTTAATTCATTATTACTGATGTATTATTTTAATTGTTAATTGATTTAAATGTATTTATTATGGAATGTAGGAAGAAGCTAGATGCAAGCCACTTCCAACCGGTCTTTTTGGAAATCCATGTATGAGGCCTATGTCCAGCAGTGGACTTCTTGTGGCTGAATTATGATGATGATGATTATGGAATGGTAATTATATTATTGAATCGCTCGTAGCCCCGGCTGCCTGAGTGATCTTAAGCGATCACGAAGGTTAAGCAACACAGGGCGCGTTCAGTGCATGGGTGGGTCGCCGTCTATGCCTAACGCTAGTGGCATTTTTCCGAGCGGCTCCGTGCTTCGCAAGGCACGTTAAGCTGTTGGTGCCGGCTGCCGTCGATAGATGGCAGTCGTTAAGCCAAGTCAGAGGCCTTAGGGCGGCTTGACAACTTCTGACAGTAGACGAGCCACTAGTCTACAAGTCTCCACCAATCCGGACTTGGCCCCCGTGGTGGAGTATGGCCTATACCTTCCTCAGGGAAGAGACCCGTGCCCCTCGGTGGGGACATAATGGGTTGATGATGTGGAGAAGAAGCTAACAAAGAAACTCCACATTTATTCTTTTCAAAACACGTTTTAACTTAATTAACAGAGTTTCCAACTTAAAATATTAGTCATGAATGTGTTGAACACTAGTCACAATCGTCCGAATTATATTATTGTGTAATTTAGGCTAAGCCTCTCCTTAGGTTTTATACTAAAAAAACAATTTAACGAGGTTGTAACCTAAACTGAATAAATGAATATGAATATGATTAAGCCCATACTCTCTTTTTCTGAGAGAAGGCTAGTGTCCTACAGTGGGCTTCATAGACTGCATTATAATGTTATCTTTAAGGTGTAAGTACCTACAATACTGGTTTATTACAATAGGCCACGCAAACAATTCCATATAATCGCATGAACTTGGGGAATGTGTGCCAAAGTTCCATTTCGGACTTCAAGCAAACTACAGTGGCAGTATCTGGTGACCTCTGCAACCATTTGAAGCGCATTATACAGCGCTTACTATTAGGTATGTCGTCTACAACATTACGGAATATGCGAGATCTAACTTCAGTATTGCCCGACCAAGAATTTGGGATTACCAAGTCAAATACCAGTTATAGGTCGAAGCACAGGGTATCCTAGAGAATATTCTATCTATTTATCTATCCTAGTTTGGGACCAGGACAAGTGATTGTGTTGTTTAGAAGTTTTTTTTAAGTTGTCGAGAACCTACTTGAGATCCTGGTAGACGACATGAGAAGACAGTGGATTAAGACAATGAACAACACCTAGTAGAGAAGATAATACCTTATTGGACACAAAACCTACGAATAAACAAACCATATAAGTATTTCTTCCTACAAAATTCCCACTCAAAAACGGCCCGGCCCTCTCGATTAGTCTTTACCAATGAAATAAGCGCAAGATTGCTTCATTCTGTGCGCCATGCCTGACGTGAACGTTGATTGGGCGATAGTAAGTGACAGCGTAACTGATGGTTGGTTTTATACAAAATTTTGAGTTTGAGCTAAATATTTACAATTATTTATAGACGTTTCACGTTAAGATAAGATAAGACCGCCAATTGTATACCACTACTTAGATATGCATGCATGCATGCGTGCATGCAACGACTAATGAGTGTTGAGGAAGCGAAAGTGATCTGTCAGGATCGTAGCAAGTGGCAGTCCCTGGTCTCTGCCTACCCCTCTGGGATACAGGCGTGAGTTTATGTTATGTTATGTTTACTTAGATATAAGAAACTATTTGTAATATCTTTCACCTGGTTGTGCAATAAAGTGTTCTCTATCTATCTATCTATCTAAACTAATGGCCGTGTAACCCGACACCGTACCACACGCTTTTTTTCGAAGAACTTCTCCACAAAGATAATAAGTATAACAAAAAGCTTTGCCATTGCAGAACATTTTATTATTACAAGTAGCGTGAGCGATTACTCACAACGACAAACCAGTCTTCTTGGCTATCCAAAGCCATAACATTTGCAAATCACGTATTTTTACTTACCCCGCACATAACTCGGGCCCGGAATACGATTCGTAGCTCCGTGTGATTGGTAACACGATCAATTTAGCCCAATTGTCGGAGAGGAATTGCCCGCCATTGTTCCGTTCGCTCATTGTTGATTAACAAAATACTGCTATCTACTATTTGGCCGTGTTTCGGATAGAATGGATTCTACTCATTTCTTATGTTTCAACATAAATTATAAGTGGAATAACAACGACGTAATATTGTTTTGTAATATATTGTAATATTGTGCACAAAATCGTGTACCTAGGTTCACAGATCAGCGACAATGGGGATTGCAATCAGGAGGTAATAATAAGGTCCCAAATAGCCAAATCCGCGGTAAAGAGACTCGAGAAGGTGTGGAAAGAGTCATCAACCGCAAAACAAAGATCATACTAATGCGTTCCCTCATCTTCTCTATCTTTTTATATGCCTCTGAAACCTGGACACTTAAACCTCGCATTCGGCGTAGAATAGACGTATTCGAAATTTAGTGTTGGCGCAGAATGATCCGCATATTATGGACAGCGCACCGCATAAACGAGTCCATTCTCATAGAGCTCAACATCAAGAGTAGACTCTCCACCATCTGCACACAACGACTCCTCAGCTTCTTTGGACACATGGCCAGGACGGGGCCAGATTGCCTCGAAAAAATCATTTTCACAGGCCGTATGGATGGAAAGAGGAGTCCAGGACGTGTGCCAACGAGATGGACCGATGCAATCACGGGTATCACCAATGCAACGCTGAAAGCTACCATCCATCGAGCTCAAGATAGAGTAGCTTGGAGAGTGATGATCAACCAATCGGGCAACCCATAGTCACGTTCCGTCCCTCAGCCATAAGGATACGACAAAGAAGAAGGAGAATATTGTTTTTGCAAATTTAACAACAGAACATTTCGTCGATATTTTTACAGAAACTAGAATGAATCAGTTTATAAATCATAGTGCGTGATTTGACTGATATGAATAGAAATTCAATGGTGTCGATGTTCCCCATGTTTAACTTCCCTTTAGGAGTACTTATGGTGTGCTATACTTAGGTAGCCCATTTCAAAAGTGGAATTCTATCGTTGTTTGCTCCGGGTGAGCGATATTGTATGCGAGCAGTGTATGTGCCTGTATGTAAATGTTTATGTTTATGTTATTCTATTGGTAAATTCAGACAACTTTTATTAAAAGACCAACTATGTAACACAGAAAAAACATGACATTTTAATTGCTTTTTTAAAGTGTCACGATACCTTTTTGAAACACCCTATAAAATTGTACCAAAAAACTTCTTAGTAAAAAGACATGCCCGATCTTCTTTGTAGTTAATATTTCCCTGTAAGCCTGAGTAGCGTACACGTTTCACTGAAGGACACATGCCTTCTCTCAGAGGGAGAGCGTGGGCTTAATCACCACGCGTGCCCTCCACCACGGATACCTATAGTACTTAGATATCCTCACAATATTTCTTTCGATCTTAGCAAGTGGTTACTACAAATATACGGATGTCACTCAAAAAATTATGTCAGTGGTACATTAGCAGCCTGGCTCTAATATTTGTGTTAAAAAGTCACAAGACGGAGCTCTGTGTGCTGTCTACTGTACATACGGGAATAAAAGCCGCAACCTCTAGAATTTGAGGAAAGCGATTTAACGATACGCTACAACCAGTGCTCAGATGTGTAAAATATTAATTTTCCTAATGTTTATTCCCGAAAATAGTACAATACTAAGTAGGCCCCTGTAGTTTCAACATTATAGCTCTGTGTTTCCTTATTCCTATTCCCATCCTGTTCCGGCATGTTCTTATTTATCTTTTATTATGAGGGGAAATATAAAGGGAGAGTGTGGATTACAAAAGTTCGCTGGTGTTTTGTTTGGTTGCTTAATTTTGTCCTCTATTGGTTTCTACTTTATTGCACACATAAAAGACATGGGGAAAACACAAATTTACAAAATAAAAAAGTGTACATGGCAAGCTTATTCCAGTAGAAATCTCTTACAGCTAACTCTTGATGTGGTGATACGAACATTATAAATGAGGGAGGGAAAGTGTACAATATTTTTTTTTTTCTTTTATTTAAGCCTATATACGTCCTACTGCAGCGCACAGGCATTCTCTTAGAGATAGAGGCTTAATCACCACGCGTGCCCACCGCAGATTGGAAATTGCAAGCGCAGAGGTGTGTGAACAACTCAGGCACTCAGGTTTCCTCACGATGTTTTCCTTCACAGTTAGGTGGTATTGGTATTGCTACTGTAACTTCAAAAATACGTAACTTAGAAAACAAAGTCATTGTTACGTGCCGGGATTAGAACCCACGACCTTCAGAATGTAAGGCGGCATTCTACCGCACCGCTTCCACTAATAGAATACAGTTAATTTTCATTTCAGAGATATAAGCTTAATTGCTCATTCAATCAAACTTGCTTGCTAATGCTCACGTATCTTAAATCATCATTAACCCGACTAGGCGCAAAATTGTACCCACTCGAATTGTCAAATTTAAATAACCTATTCCATAGAAGGATATTGTCAATATTAATTAAATGGAGTGTTAGCAAATATCTGAGCTAAGGGAAATTATTACAAAAACTGGAATATATAAATAGAAAAAAAACTTGCCAAGATACTCAATAGCAATTGTGCGAAAATCAGTTATCTCGTATCACATAAAACGCGGATGGGTATTCAATTAACAATTAATAGAATTAAACTAACAATAGTTCGAATAAAAATCAACAATCGAAGCATTAGCGAATATTGCACGGATTCGAAGTTGAAGTTCAACGAGCGGTGTCTATAAGTATTAGGTAGACATTCTCATATACATTATCAATATTAACAAACATAACATAAACTCACGCCTGTATCCCAGAGGGGTAGGCAGAGACCAGGGACTGCCACTTGCTACGATCCTGACAGATCACTTCCGCTTCCTCAACATTCATTAGTCGTTGCATGCACGCACGCCCCCTACACATCCCCTATTTGGTCGAAGTATGTCCGGCTGGGTCGTCCCTTACCGGTTCTCAATATTATCATGTATAAAATAAGCGATGGTAGCGCAGCGGTAGAACGCTGGCATCACATTCGGGCGGTCGTGGGTTCGAATCTTGGCAAATTACATGACATGACTTTGTTTTGTAAGTTACGTATATTTGTGAAGGAAAACATCGTGAGGAAACCTGAGTGCCTGAGGTGCTCACTTACCTCTTAAAATTGCCGATCCGCGGTGGGAAAGCGTGGGAGTTAAGACCACACTCTCTCTTTGAGAGAAGGCCTCAGCCACTGCAAGCAGTGGGACGTAAAATAGACTAAATAAAAATCATGTAAGTAGATGAAAACTTCAAGTACCTTACATACTTATACCCCGAATGGAAATACACGCATAAGAGGCGTTTAAGTACTAAGTTTAAGTAACAGACCGGACGCAGCGCCGATTGTTTCATTTTAATTCGAATGTTGTCGAATGATCGGCATATTTGAATTACTCGATTTTTAGGGTACTGTACCCAAAGGGTAAGGGACCTTATTACTAAGACTCCTCTGTCCATCCGTCCGTCCGTCCGACCGTCTGTCACCAGGCTGTATCTCATGAACCGTAACAGTTAGACAGTTGAAAGTTTCACAGATGATGTATTTCTGTTGCCGCTGTAACAAAAAATACTAAAAACAGAATAAAGTAATATTTAAGGGGTGCTCCCCCTTAAACAGCAAAAATATGCAGCAAACGTGATATTTTTGCAGTTGTTTGCTCGATATTAATAACGGCAACAGGTTGACGCTTGAAATATTCAAATGTTGTATAGATAATATTATGGAACCCTTTGTGCGCGATTCCGATTCGCACTTGGCCGGTTTTTAGTAACTCTCACCGATAGGCAATATTTGTACATACTTTGCTACGAATATCTTGTAATTTTATAGTAAAATTCAAAATAATAATAACATCCGTACAACACAATCCTTGTCCTAACCCCAATATAGATGATTTCGAAATAGCAGCTAGATAAGGATATCAGAAAAATGGAAAAAACACCAAAACCGAAGGTATTTGAACCAAAGGTTGGCCAAAGTACGGGGGCTCCCAAACGGAATCGAATCCACTTTCTATCATGGTAATCAAACGTGCTTAATAAAATGACATTAGCATAAATGCGAGAGTTTGACCGCTGCATTAATAGAATGTAAATGAAAATGTAGCAAGCCATTTCATACATTTTATTTAAGCAAAAAAGTTCATGCACCCGCAGCCGCACCCGCAGAAGGATGCGAAAAATCGCCCGCAAGTACATTCAATCCCTTACCTTCAGTTTCTCGAACGTCAACGTCAGTTGACAAAAGTGCATACAAAATCGGATGGTAATATCTTTAACGGGTCTAACAGCGATTATTTATTAGTTAAAATTTAAAGTTACTTTCATCATCAACCCATTATGTCCCCACCGAGGGGCACGGGTCTCTTCCCTGAGGAAGGTATAGGCCATACTCCACCACGGGGGCCAAGTCCGGATTGGTGGAGGCTTGTAGACTAGTGGCTCGTCTACTGTCAGAAGTTGTCAAGCCGCCCTAAGGCCTCTGACTTGGCTTAACGACTGCCATCTATCGACGGCAGCCGGCACCAACAGCTTAACGTGCCTTGCGAAGCACGGAACCGCTCGGAAAAATGCCACTAGCGTTAGGCATAGACGGCGACCCATCCATGCACTGAACGCGCCCAGTGTTGCTTAACCTTCGTGATCGTTTTAAGATCACTCAGGCAGCCGGGGCTACGAGCGATTTCTTTATATTTATATATATGAGCGTTACTTTATATTTTACCTAATAAATAACCGCTGTTAGACCCGTTAAATATATGACTATGTATGAGCATCGCGAGTCATTAAAAATAATAAAATCGGGTAGGTCTGTTTCGGGTTACACGGCCGTTGTGAAACGTCTTTAAGTAAGTGTTAAATTTTAGCTCAAACTGCCCAATTTGTTACGTGGCACTGGCGCCATCTAGCGGCACGAGTTCAAATCAAATCAAATCATTTTATTTTTGACAAAAAGAGCATGACATACTATTACAAAGAGTGTTCCATAAGTAGTAGCTAAATGACAGAATTCTCCAAGCACCATAACGTCTGAGTCACCTGACTTATTATGGTCTGAGTAATCGCTACTTCGTTCTACTTAACGATACATAAATAAATTTAACACGACCGTAGTTACAGAGTTACAGCCCTTGCTGAGACGAAATGTTTTCGTCGCATGCGGTTTTAGCAAGTGACCCCCTACTACCGAACTGAAAAACTCTGACAGCTGTTTACAGTTCTTTTCAAAGCGTCATTAAAAAAAATACAGTACCACAAGTTGCCGATAGATGGTGCTGACGGCACGTAATATGTAAAAATTGACATAACGTCACTGTAGCTTCTCTGTGGTTTAACATTTAAAACGTATGATGACATTTGTTCTCCTTGCAGCGCCATCTAGTTTTTTTTTATGAAACTTAACTGACAGTTGTCATTGAAAGGCCCTCATTAACAGATTTTTAATACACAAAAAACCGGTGGTTAGTCTATCTATCGCAATGAAATATTAAGCACAGACGTCTCCACAATAACAATTTGTGCTAAAGCACTCTCTCATAAGATACGTTTCTATTGTCTTAGCTTCCGAACTAATTGGTTGTAAAGGAGTGGCTTTATTATATTTCTGTTTATTGTTTGGCTTTAATTAGGCATCCTGACTTCCTTGTGCTCAAAGCACTAATTATTACAGAGGGCTGGCTCCCCCAAACTATGCCGACTCACGAGTTGGTCCTCTCGAATCTAATACCTTTAAATATATATGCATATAATATATAATCTGAGTCTCTGATCTGAATGTGGCGGACGTAGTGCGTGATAAGTGATATTCGATAGTTAATAAGACCCAGGGCTCTTATTATGAAAAATGCGACATTATCGGAAGTAGCGAGATGGTCGCTTGTTAGCGTATTAAATATGAAACTATTTAATAAAAGAACCGTATTTTGTCATTAGATATGAGTTCATTCGGTTGTCACTATATTAATTATGCAACTATTAAAAAAAAGAATCGTATTTGTCACTAGATTCGAGTGAATTGTCGGGCTCAAGCGCGACGTTGACGACCTTCCGAACATATCGCTGCTTCATAATAAGGGCCCTGCGCTACAATGATTATAAGTTCTACACCACACAATCAAGGCCCTTATTATGAAGCAGCGATGTGTTCGGAAGGGTCGTCAACCTCGCGTTTGAGCCCGACAATTCACTCCAATGTAGCGATAAATACGTTTTTTTTTAATAGTTTCGAAATTTCCTGCAGGAAAGAGGCAGGAAATTTAACAAAAAAAACCATATTTGTCGCTAGATTCAAGTGAATTGTCGGGCTCAAGCGCAACGTTGACGACCCTTCCGAACATATCGCTGCTTCATAATAAGGGCCCAAGTTTTATTTTTGTAATGTTTTTTTATTGTGCAATAAAACTAAAAAACAAACAATCACTCGTCCAAGTCTCAGACTAGGATACGCTGTGCTATATTAACCAGGCAAGGACATCACAAACATGGATATACACCCAGACTAAGGCCATTTGTGCAATGTACGGCGGCCCCCAATTGGAATCGAAACCACGAACTCAGACGACATGTGGCTAGAAAAATTATTAGGTGGCAATTTTTAATGACTAATATCTGATGATTATGACCTGGTTTGGTTTAATACGAAACAGGCTAGGGCCAGGCTTGCACTTAGTAAGTTTAGTACGTAGTTGGGCGGAGCTTGGATTGAATGAATCTTATTTCAATTAAGGGCATCTCAAGAGGGGTAGGGGACTAACTAGCGCCACCAATGAAAACAAAAATACCTTTTACAGATCCTTTTTGCAAAAAGTGTCTGTACAATTTCTCAATCATGTTAACAGTGATTTTTAGGACCCACAACAAAGAATCTAGGATCACGAACCTGGGACTAGATAGCATCTATGCCAGTAACGGCCGTTTTTGGCGTTAATGGTAGTCCTAGGTGTTTTGCCTCAGCTTTACGGCCATAGTTGAGAGATTGCGCAGACACTGTTACAGATCATCATCATCATCATTCAGCCACAAGAAGTCCACCGCTGGGCATAGGCCTCCTCCATGGATTTCCAAAAAGACCGGTTGGAAGCGGCCTGCATCCAGCGCCTTCCTGCCACTCGGATGAGGTCATCGGGCCCGGTTTTCTGGTTTACTGCCATGAGGGTATTTGCCATACTCGCCACGCTTGGCATGCGTGTTGGCGAGCGCAGTATATCGCATTTCCGCAGAAGGCGCTGGATGCATCCTGTAAAAAAAAAAATCCTCGCTGGCGCTAGTGTTACTCCCTGGAGACCCTTAATTAATTACTACTCTCTTGTTTCTATTTTTCATATAATTTTGTCTCTATCTAGGATTAATATTGTCTACGTTCTATATAGTAAGTATTGTAATTGGCTCAGTGTGTCCTATTTTTTCTTGTAATAGCTGTTATTCTTCTTAAAATCTGAAATAAATAAATGACACGGTTGAGTAATAGGTTGCGCATATAATAATTTATGCTATGTTACATGAGTACAAACACACAACGCTTATCCAAATATCGTAAGTAAACCTTTACTAGTGATGTTGAGTAGTTGGGCCGTGGGTCCAGAAGGGCTATTTTCTGGTGATGTCATTTTTATTTGTTAAATTACTTCGAAAATTGCATGAATTTGATTTTTTTTAAAGCAATTTACACTTACGCCTATATCTTACTCGTATTTATTTATTCATTTCAATAATGGCCTTCAAAAGTGATGTAACTCATACATTTTCGTCAAACCGCCAACGAAAATTAAATAAAAAAATACAAATTTTTAAATAGAAAATTAAGATCATATTTTGTAATAAGACTGCTATTTACTTTTCCGTCACTAAACAAATATACGGATAATATACGGACCCATAAATATGTAGCCTTGCTTATCTTGCTTTTGTGTGTTTCTTATCATCATCATCATCATCATCGGCCATTTTACGCCCACTGCAGGACATAGGCCTCCCTCATGGTTTTCCCTGGTTTTTCGGCATCCATGTGGTGGATGTCGTAGAAGGCGACTAAGGAATTAAATTACCAGGAGACGGGCAGCATGGTGATTATGGCAAAACCATTCATGGTTAAGGGTTTCTTATGTAGGTTTCTTAGGGCGGCTTGACAACTTCTGACAGTAGACGAGCCACTAGTCTACAAGCCTCCACCAATCCGGACTTGGCCCCCGTGGTGGAGTATGGCCTATACCTTCCTCAGGGAAGAGACCCGTGCCCCTCGGTGGGGACATAATGGGTTGATGATGATATAGGAACGAGTAAATATAGGTTAAATAAAAAAATAAAGGGACAAAACTAAATAAAAAAATACCAGCAACCCGACTGCTAAGCATTGACCCGAATCCACTAAACCTGTGCTTAAATTATGTTAACCTTTTTTTTATGTAGCCTATATTCGTCCCACTGCAGGGCACAGGCCTTCTATCACGAGTATGGGCTTAATTACCACTGCTCACAGCGGATTGGCAATTTCAAGCGCTGAGGTATGTGAACACCTCGGACACTCAGGTGGTCTCACGATGTTTTCCTCCACCGTTATTTATGTTAACCTAAATAATTAAAAAAATAATTACCATAAACCAGTCGGGACTAATCTAATGTCCCTCCTTCCTGTCCCTCCTGCTACATTCATACATACATACAAGCCAAACTTATATTTACTCATTAAATTTAGTTTATTATGGTGTTCCTCTATATTTCACACATAGGTATTAATTCAAAACTAATAATATGTGTGAGTATTTTATGACGATATTTTTTACTTTATTGTATGTATGTTATTGCATTTGATTTAATTCTTTTAACTGCACCATGGCACGCACTCCGTAGTACAATTATGGGTTACCGTAGGCACTGACTGAAAATCAGCGCTGAGGGATCACTTCCTCAGCACAACGCTGAGTCAGCTGCCTTTTGTGACAACTTAGATACACCACAGGCTACATCTATGGTCCTGTTTTATTTATTCGTTTTGTCTGTTGTGTATTTAGTTTTCTTTCTGTTGTTGTGCATATTACGTTACTTATCTGCTTATTTTGTTTCTGTGATGTATCTTGTTGGTATTATTAATGTTCTTCTTCTTCTTCTTCTAAACACATTACCCTCCTTTTGGGCTCCACCACAGTCGGGTAATAACGTAATTATGCCCAACATAATTATTGAAAATTATAGTGTTTAAGTTAACCAGCTATTTTACCATTCTAAAAGACTAGCACGAAAATTTATTCGAAAATTAATTCAACACAACTCCCGTTCGGTTTTCAGAAATTTGACAGAAATCGATTAACGAATACGAACTTTATAGGGAACTTTTACGCATAATGCCTGCTAATTTACGCATACCCCAGAAGTTTTTGAGTGAGCCCTCACACATTTCAAGTTTAATATTCAAAATTCATAAATAGAACTCGTGATACGACGTCAATATTACAGGCTCCAAATTTCTGCGGGAACTTGTTAATTTATAATTTGCATTTTCATTCGGTATGTCTTTGAGGTCACCCTATTCTCACGATATGAGGAGCAATATTTTATTGCTCATAAAATGGCTCTAATTTCACCGCAATTAGGCACTTAATGACACCTGTAATCAAGCTGTGACTTTTTCATTGCTATTATTTACAAGTGAGTCATAGGACTTGACCTGATTAACATCAACATGTTACTGTTGACTATGCCGAGGACGCTACCAATCTTGACTGGCATAATTAACCACAGTATACTGACTAACACATTTCCGACTGACTGGAAAACTGCGAAGGTAATTCCACTTCCTAAAATACCTAATCCTATACATATTTCTGATCTCCGCCCTATCAGTATCCTTCCATGTCTTTCCAAGATAATAGAGAGGGCAGTGTGTGATCAACTATCGAAATATCTGGAGGAAAATGGTATACTACCTGATGTGCAGTCAGGCTTCCGAAAAGGCAGAGGGACAGCAACAGCTCTGCTTGATGTCGTGGACAATGTCTTATCTGAGCTTGACCAGGGGAGAAGCACAATCTTGGTATTGCTAGATTTCTCCAGAGCTTTCGACTGTCTGAATACCTCCCTCTTACTATCTAAAATGTCATATTATGGATTTGATAGTGCCACGGTACGGTGGTTTGACAGCTACCTTTCGGACCGTGCGCAAGTTGTTGGATTGGAAAAAAGCGATGGTACCGTGTTGTTTTCCTCGACGAAACGTTTAACAAGGGGTGTGCCTCAAGGGTCTATTTTAGCACCCCTTTTATTTATTCTATATACTGCAGATATCGCCTCGGTCGTGGAAACCAGCATGTGTCATCTTTATGCAGATGACACACAGCTATACATCTCCACTGTACCATCTGACATAAAGACCGCTGTCCAATCCATCAACAGCGATCTAGATCGCGTAGCATCATGGTCTGATAGGAGCTGTCTTGTGCTAAACCCTGGTAAGTCTAAGTACATGGTACTTGGTACTAAACATCAAATCCATAATACGATACAAACCTTAGCCTCCGAAAATATAGTCATCAGGGGTGAACCAGTAGAAAGGGTTATGGAAGCAAAAAATCTTGGTTTACTGATGGATGGTGAACTCCGTTTTGAAAATCATGTCAGAAACGTAGTCAGTAATTGTTTCTATCGCCTTAAGATTCTTTATAATATACGCGATTACCTGAGCACTGATTTGCGTGTCAGGCTCAGTGAATCACTAATATTATCCAGATTGAACTACTGTGACGTCGTCTATGGTGGCTGTATACTTGGTAGGACAAAAAGGTTGATCCAACGTGTGCAAAACGCATGTGCACGTTTCTGTTTCAAAATCCCTCCTAGATCTCACGTCAGCCCATACTTGGACGCAGCAAAGCTTCTGAATATGGAGGCACGTCGGCATCTACACCTTGCCAAACTACTCTTTGGTGTGATACGGACAAAAACCCCATCTTATTTGTTCGCAAAGCTTGAATGGTCCACCAGACAACGGTATGTGCACAAGGAACGGATCCTGACACCGGCGCATCGGACCATGGCTTTCCGTGGTAGTTTCAGGTTTGCGGCGTTCAAGTGTTGGAACGACATTCCCCCTCCAATCCGTGAAGCGTCCAGTGGATGTGCTTTTGGGCGCAAGCTTAAAGCATATTTGCTGGAGCATCAGAAACCACCACTCCCTTCCCTTCCAACCTCTCGCCACAAAAACAGACACGAGCCTGTAATCGCATGGTAGGGCCAGGCAATATTGTATATATCTATATATTTTTATTTATTTTTCTTTAATTAAGTATACCTATATATGTATATATATTTATGTACATATAAATTTAATTATATTCATAATTTTAAACATGCTTTAAGCTGGCTATATACCTTTATTCATTTGTGTATGATTTTATTTGAGTATATCGTAGTTTATTCAGTGACTTAATAAAAACAATTTAAGTATATGTTTCATACTGTATACATAATACGTATCCTATTGTATATAATTACTATTCTGTATTACATAGTATTATACTATATATAGTATTGCTCACGGTTGTACCACACCGCGGTATGTGACGCTCGCGGGGAAACTCCTGGCACTGACTGAAAATCAGCGCTGAAGGCTTGACCCTCAGCATACTGCTGAGTCAGTTGCCGTTTATAGCAGCAGTGACACGCCGTGACCGTTCGTTTTCCTTTCTTTTTTATAACATTTCGGTTGAAATATTTTCTTTGTTGTTTTTTTGTTTTGTTATTGTGGCGTGTGCACTGTTTTTATAATAAATGTTTTTTCTTCTTCTTCTTCTTCTTCATAGGGTTTTTTATTTTATTGGTTGAGTTGCCTTGTTCTTAAAAAAAGGTTCAATACAAAACAGATCGTGTTCAATAGTACAAATAAATTATTGTACCCATTGCTTGCTCATTTCATACAACTTCGTAGATAATTAAATTGATAATTTCAACTTGTGCGTTTTTAGTAAATAAAACTTGCACTCAAATATAACTTTTGTTTTGTCTTTAATAAAGAAAACTTTGAACTCCCCATTTTTTACGTGGCGAAAACGCTATCCACGAAAAGCCAAAAAAAAAGAAACCTCATTCTTTTAGTCTATAACCGATCGCCATTGTTAGATTCGCGCGCATAGGAAAATTGATTAGTTTTTCCCGCCATTGCAAAAAACTTTTCACAACTTTTTCACCGTTGAAATTATAGTTATTTATTTATTAAAATGTGCACAAGTACTAGTTATGAAGAAAACTATTTTTTAATATTATTTTCTTCACAACTGTATTGAAAAACGACGTATGGTACACGTGTGTATTGATGATTACCGTCCTCGGTTCTCTTAAGACCCTCACCTAACGGCTCGGGTCTCAGTGGCGCCTCAGCGGTAATCACCAACATTACACACTTGTACCATAATGTACTATTATGTAGTCAGTGCCATCGAACAGCGGTCTTATTATGCTCACCAAATCCTGTCGAAATCTTGACGTTTGCGACATCGTTAGTATCGAATTTGACAGTTAGACAATTGCAATCATTCAGAATTTGGTGCGCGTAATATAGAAGCCGAAAGTGTGAGGGCTAAAACTCAGTTATTTAGTTTAGTTTGGGGTTATTTAGTTTGCAGTCAAATACCCGCCTTCTTAGTATGAAAATTTGCAGACGCTTGCGCACTTGCTGCAAAGTATTTTCATTTCATTCATGCGCATCCACACGAAGTTACGGGTAACTGTCCGCAAGTGCGTTCCGTCCCTCAGTAAGATCGACTGACAACCTGACCCCGCTGCACGACTCTGCGATAAACATTTCGGCTCTCCCAAAAATTAACACAGTAAGGGACATTTTTTTTCAAAACTGAGATATTTGCCGAGGTAAATACTTATTAGTATTAAGCTCGCTTTTGTACAAGCACATTTTTGTGCAATGAAGAATTTTTGAATTGAATTGAAGGGACCACTCGGACACGGCAGTGCTGGGACATGGTTTTTAGATGCAGTAGGCTATTGTTTTACTAATCAAAAATTCGAATTGAAGACCTCTCGAATGAGAAGCCGGCGTTCTACTGTTCCGCTACCACCGCTCTCACGTCTGTATGCGCCTGTCAAAAGATATGCAACCTTCTTGCTAGTTCAAACTTACTATTTTTCTGTAAATCGTCTTTCGTTTTTTTCTTCTAATTATTGGAACCATAGATTCTATTAAAAAGCCTTCATATTTTTTCTGCGCGGAATTACAGAAGAGATAAATAAAATTTTATTTATGTCAGTTTCAAATTCATCGGCCGGTTTCACATTGGATCATAACTGTAATTATACGCCATCGTTGGACTAGTATTCATACAACGTTCACACAACGTTCGCACTACGACTTTAGTAAATGTACGAAACTACCGTACTTACGATGTCGTGAATTTACGGTTATCGTCCGATGTGAAACCAGTCATCAGTTCACATTTACCCTCCGCTGGACATAAGCGTCCCTCAAGATACACCACTTTATTCTATCCCCGAATATTAACAATCAAAATAAAAATGTTTTTTTTTTTCAAAGTAACACAGAAACTGCGACTTAATTAACGTCACAAGTTAACTAGGTGTCCATTTCAAAATCTAGATCGTTTTGGAGAAAAAATGGACAAAAAACTACAGACGTAGTATTTTCAACTAAGTTGCGAATGTAACAAAATCCCATATTGAACATCTCAGACTCTCAGGTTTTCTCACGATGTTTCCTTTCACAGTTAGCGAATAGTATATCTACTACAACTTCACAAGCGTACATAGCTTAAAAAAAGTCATTGGTTCAAACCATTGCATTCACCATTGCATTGGAGAAGCGGTGGTAGTCTAGCGGGCGTAGTCTAGTCGCAAACGGGAGACCCAGGTTCGATCCCAATGCGGGCATGTACCTATGACTTTGTTTTCTAAGTTATGCACATTTGTAAAATTATAGTAGCAATACCACTCGCTAACGGTGACCTGGGTGTCTGAGCTATTCACATACCTCAGCGCTTGAAATCGCCAATCCGCGGTGGGCACGCGTGGTGACTAAGCCCATACTCTCTCTCTGAGAGAAGGCCTGTGCCCTATAGTGGGACGTATATAGGCTGCTTATGATTGCATTCAAACCTACGACCTTCCGAATGTGAGGCCTACGGCAGCGGCGTTCTACCGCTCCGCTTCCACCGCTCTTTATGAAGTGTGGCGATAAGAAATGCGTTGTATTGTATTAAATGCTCTAGAGTGAGTGAACGTTTTGTGGGGCCGTACTTAGCGGCGGCGCGCGAGCAAAATTATGTTGGAATTTTAATGCCAGACCCAGGGGTCTAATTGAAAAAGTTTCCGTCCTTGCCGCGTACGGCGCTTCAAAAGACGCTATGTGTTTGAATTAATAAGGAACTCCGTCAAATGCTCTCTGGATTCAATTATTTACGTGTGTACTAGTATACTGACGGCGTCTGAACCGCTAGAGGTGATGTTCTAGGCGCTAGCGTTCGAGCGAAGACTATTTTTGGCAGTAAGCTTGCACTTGTGAGCCGATCATTAATAACTATGGTGAGAATTTAACTGACGCTGCCTTTAACTAGACAAATAAATGAAAACACATCGACGGTGGTAAGGAAAAACACTTGAAGCGAGACTTTGGTCGAAATTGAGTTATATACATATACGGAATCAGCGTTTTTTTATATAACGAATATGTACATAACTCAATTTCGACCAAAGTGTCGCTTCAAGTATTTTTCCTTTCCACCGTCGACATCTTGAATTAAGATATTAAAAGGACAAATGTCGTAAATGTATCATCAATGACATTTTAAAATAATTCTTAAATATTTATTCGGTTTTCGTTTTGACAAATATAAACTTTGCAACTCAATACTTTTTAGGGTTCCGTATCCAAAAGGGTAAGGGATGACATTGTTTTCTAAGTTTTATACATTTGTGAAGTTATAGTAGCAATACCACTCGCCAACTGTGAAGGAAAACATCGTGAGGAAACCTGAGTGGCTGAGCTAACCATATACCTCAGCGCTTGAAATCGCCAATCCGCGGTGGGCGAGCCCATACTCTCTCCCTGAGAGAAGGTCTGTCCCCTACAGTGGGACGTATATAGGCTGCTTATGTAATTTGTAGATTAATGGACTAAGCAACGTGTATAGAATTTTCATAGCAAACCATGAATTATAGTTCTATGGAATAGGTTACGTCCATATCAGTTTTTAAGTTAGCGACGTTTTTCTCTAAGAGAGATGCACTCGAGCTTGCAGCCCTCATACTGCTTTGGCTCGCGCTAACCACCACACGCCCAAAAATAATAACTTTACCTTGTGAGAAGATCTAAGTAAAACCCAGCGTGAAATCTACCAAGTCAACGACCACAGTCCACTGACCACTCGTTGGGCTTAGATTTATAAATTTAAGTTTCCGTGTGGCGCCGTAGTGGATGTCGTAGAAGGCGACTAAGGAAATCAATTACCAGGAGACGGGCAGCAGCGTCTTCCTGAGATTCCAACCGCATACTGCGATCGCCAACCCGCCTGCCAAGCATGGCGATTATGGCAAAACCCCTCTTGGTTATGAAAACCACGAAGGAGGCCTATGTCCCGCAGTAGGCGTCAAATGGCTGATGATGATGTAAACTTCATCGCAGACGCGTTTCCTCTATGATTGGCTTCATAATTGGCAGCCGCGTATAACGAAATGTTTACTGTTTTTGGAAGTAAAACCAGGATATTAACAGAATACATTCCGAACGTAACCAATCCTTTCATCCGTTGCGGTTTCAGCACGACTGCCGCGGCGAGAATAAATTGTATTCCATAGTTTGAGCCAACTAATGTTACTCATAGGTAATCTAAAATAGATTGAAAACTCAAACAAACGTAGTTTCCGTTCAATATATTCAAACATCAACCGCATAGTTCGACTGTTATTTTGACAGCGAATGGATTTGTTAAGAAAATACAAAAATGTATTTAGATTTTGTGGCAAACTCTGGTTTTTGCTCACCCCTTTGGGATACAGGCGTGAGTGTAAGTCATCATCAGCCATTTGACGCCCACTGCAGGACATAGGCCTCCTTCGTGGTTTTCATAACCATGAGGGGTTTTGCCATAATCGCCACGCTTGGCAAGCGGGTTGGCGATCGCAGTATGCGGTTGGACTCTCAGGAAGACGCTACTGCCCGTCTCCTGCTAATGTATTTCCTTAGTCGCCTTCTACGAGATCCATGAAAGGAAATGGAGTGACGCTATTCTTAATCCGGCGCCACACGGAGCCAGTTTATGAACGAGCAATTAGACACTTTCTGAGTTGTGGTATAAAGTAATATTTACTTCAGCTCCTGTAGCACAACGCTTTGCGATTAGCGTTTTTATCGTCTTGACTGGAGTCATCTTACTTTCACTCCTAAAAAGGAAGCATTTAGACATGTAAGTACTTATTAATATAAAGCAGCTGTAGCTGCTAATGTTAACCTAAATTCAAGCAATAAAGTTTCATTTCATTTTATTACGCAAAGCAAAGAGGGCGCTACGCGATAGCAAAATAAAAACGTTTGGGCTACCTACCTACTTTGCAAAGCTGTGTTGTGTCTCGAGGGTGGGATGCCATACCTAATAAAAACTTACAACCACTCAAATTATTGGCAAGACAATCGTAAATTCCAATTGAATAATTAAAGCAAAAAAACTGTAGATTGCCACTTGAGTTGGAGCTTAATTCAGTCCATCCACCATCCACCACTTACGCTATCATTTTATTATAGTCCAATCAACGTTAACGTTAGCCAAGGCAATCCTCAGAATGATCTAATCACTCAGTGATTTACTATGCCACAGTGTTTCATCTTACGCTCATTTCATTGGTAAAGACTTGTCTATATTATCTGTATGGACTATTGTCTGAGAACATTTGAGTCCTGTTTTTGACCGTGGATTTTTAGGAAACAATACTAATAGAGTTTCTTTTATTCGTACTCATATTCCGTTTTATCACACACACTCTAATAGTGTTCTGCTTGTATAATAAAAAAATCCGCCCGACTCGCACATTCTAACATAGTTAATAATAAAATTGTAAAATAATGAGTATACAACAGCGGTGGTAGCCTAGTGGGTAGAACATCGGACTCGGAAGCGAGAGACCCAAGTTCGATGACTTGGTTTTCTAAGTTATGTACATTTGTGAAGTTATAGTAGCAATACCACTCGCTAACGGTGAAGGAAAACATCGTGAGGAAACCTGAGTATCTGAGCTATTCACATACCTCAGCGCTTGAAATCGCCAATCCACTGCCCAGGTGGGCACGCGTTGTGATTAAGCCCACACTCTCTCCCCGAGAGAAGGCCTGTGCCCTACAGTGGGACGTAGGCTGCTTATGTAATGAGTATACGGGCTTAATCACTACGCGTGCCCACCGCGGATTGGCACTTTCAAGTGTGAACACCTATGACACCCAGGTTTCTTCACAATGTTTTCCTTCACAGTTAGCGAGTGGCATTGCTACTTCACAAACATACGTAACTTAGAAAACAAAGTCAAAATTGTTAGATGCCTGAAGTCGGATTCGAAATGACCCAAATGAGAAGCCGCATTCTACCCAAGAACATCCTTGGTTCTACCGTACTCTATCTCTCTGAAAGAAGACCCTGCAGTGAGACGTATAAAGGTTACATAAAAAAAATAGTGTACATTTAATAATGTGGTCTGGCACGTCACTAAATAATAAAATTACGGAATTGTATAGATGTTTATTAAATTTTCATACAAGTAAGCAGTTCATGGATGGGTCACCGTCTATGCCTAACGCTAGAGGCATTTTTCCGAGCGGTTCCGTGCTTTGCAAGGCACGTTAAGCTGCTGGTGCCGGCTGCCGTCGATAGATGGCAGTCGTTAAGCCAAGTCAGAGGCCTTAGGGCGGCTTGACAACTTCTGACAGTAGATGAGCCACTAGTCTACAAGCCTCTACCAATCCGGACTTGGCCCCCGTGGTGGAGTATGGCCTATACCTTCCTCAGGGAAGAGACCCGTGCCCCTCGGTGGGGACATAATGGGTTGATGATGATGACGCAGTTTTCCATAAAGAAATATGACTTTATTTAAAACTATGTTCATAATTTTAGTGATCAATCTTTTTCCAAAACCCCACTCTTTGTTCTCCTCTTCGAAACCCCTGCTTTCACTTTCTAAAACCGCCTCAAAAACCGTTTTTATTAATTATTTAACAATCATTAAAAATAATACAACATGCAAGTGATCCTCTTCACTGATGCCAGATGTGAAATGAGCCTCAACTGATCGATACAACATGACTGCACTAAATGAATATGAATCGGATGGCTCGAATTACAATAGTTCTAGCCAGAAATTTTTATTCTCTTAACCGTCATAACCGACGAACCTAGCCACGTAACACGTTATTATCATGGAGATTTTAACACTGCGTTTCTATTCAGAGCAAGTTTATTGTTATTACTGGTGGGGAAGTTTTACTCTGGGCCTTCTGATTAATTAGGCAAAGTTTAATTAACGCCCGGGCTATAAATTCATGGTGTCACCACAGCTCCCCTTTTTAACCGACTTCAAAGGAGGAGGTTATCAATTCGACGCGTATATATATATTTTGTTTTTTATTTGACTATGTTCCTCCATAACTCCGTCAAATCTTAACCGATTTCGACAATTCATCTTTTACTCGAACAGATATAACGTCCCATTGGTCTCATTTTAATTTGGTGAAGAGCTGATGAAGACTTTCAGAGATGCAGAACGGAACTCTTCAATGGACAGCAGTAAATAAGCCCTAATGGGGCCCATTCTTTAGTAATATCCGTATGTTTCATAAAATAAAAAGTAAAAGTAGTCCCAAGTTAATTTCGTGATGTTCTGGTGAAGACTTTCGGAGATGAAAATTTAGAACATCAAATTTTAAAGCAAAGAATTAAGTAGGTTAAATTATGGTTATAAGGGACTTATTAATTTTTCTCACGCTCCCCCACAAAAAATTTAAAAATAGTGCTGTAGTGTTTCGAAGTCGGTTTTTATTTTTTATTTCAAAATTTTTAACTGCTGCTGGCGATGTATAGACAGAATGGAGATGGGTCAACGTACGTGTGTTATGCTAGTGTTTTGTTTGTAACTTGGTAATACGATGTTCGACACTGGTATTTGGTTGAGCCTCTGTTTTAAATTACTACCACATGGCAGCCTTCAAACGTCCCATTGTGAGGCACAGCCCGCGCTGTGCGTAACCTCGATAAAAGTTTTTGTCTTCCTATTGGCTAGAGGCATCTCATTTTATTTCACTCTGTAAAGCAGGATGAGAAGCCGGCGGATGCATATAAGCATAAGCAGCCTATATACGTCCCACTGTAGGGCACAGGCCTTCTCTCACGGAGAGAGTATGGGCTTAATCTGCCCACCGCGGATTGGCGATTTCAAGCGCTGAGGTATATGAATAGCTCTGACACTCAGGTTTCCTCACGATGTTTTCCTTCACCGTTGGCGAGTAGTATTGCTACTATAACTTCACAAATGTACATAACTTAGAAAACAAAGTCATAGGTACAAGCCCGCACTGGGAATCGAACCTGGGTCTCCCGCTTCTGAATCCAATGTTCTGCCCACTAGGCTACCACCGCAGTGCGCCGGTGGATGCAAACGAATAGTAATTTAATGTAATGATTTATTTTTTATTTTTTTATCAAACAATTTTTTTTTGCACTAGTGTCGTGTATATAGGCACCACTGAGTCGGGCGTCACTGAACAAAACCACAGCTTGTACCCACATTTCATTACATAAACTCATGCCAGTATCCAGGGTTTGCCACTTTCCACAGACAGAACGCATCATTTCAATAATTTCTCGTCGCGCTTACGTATCAGAAAAATTGTCAAGTTGGTGTTGCTCTCTGATTTCTCTCATTCGCTCTCATCTCATACTAATGATGATATACCTTTCTTTTAAAAACCTATTTAGAGGATAAAAATTGCACGTGCCCATTAGCTCAGTTAGGAGAGCCCTGGCACGGTTAGCCAGAGGTTGCGGGTTCAAGTCCCGGCATGGGTGGAATTTTTAGTCTCTAAATAGGTTTTTAAAATTATCCTCAGCACGGATTAGTGCAACAAAAAGAATATTACGACAATGTTAGTTAATCATCGCAAAAAGATAGGCAGAAGTTAGGTATTACCACTATGCAGATCCTTCTTATCTTTTTCCGGTGATTGAATTAAACGGCCAGTGTCTGAATGTTTAATCATTTAATTTTGAACCTCAATGGATAAAGTTTGTTCAGCAGCATGAGACGCGGGCAAATTTAATTCATCCCACATAGAATCGATGCTGAAGTATGGAAATCCCAGTTGGTATTATCCAATTTGGGATGGAATATTCCAAGTGCCCCGGAGAGCTGTCTTCCTAGCAGGATTTAATACTGATACACGGCTAGCTAGCTAACTGGAACACCGATCCCGTTATTTATTTACTAAGTTGCTGCTTCTGAAAGTTTTTAAGTGGGTGCGTCGATAAATCATACATTTTATTGCCAAAGGCGCACTAAAGCAATGGACCCGTGCTATTTGTGTTTTTTTTTATTGCGCTGTAAAAAGTCTATAAGAAATACTGGGGACTTTCGCGGTTACCGTAAAACATACGAATTTAAAGGTGTATTTTTCAATGATTATGATTGTGCACTTACAGTCAGTAGATTTAATAATAATGATTTATTTTATTTCAAGTAAGTAACACTAATTTTAATTAGTAGGCTTAAAAACTATGTAGGTATGTTCGTAATAATAGCTTAAGACACAACATATTTTATTATAATAACAGTACACATTAGAGGGTACATGCAGGCTGGCACAGTGACGTATGTAAGGCGAATCTAGGCGGCCCGCTGTCATGCTCAGGATGCTGATTTGCCACAACCAAACGACGTAAGTCATATTATGTAAATTGATTTTTTTTTCCGTTTTTGTCTAATATGTAATCATATCTTTGATAGAAGTCGTTAAAATGCAGATACCAATAATATATATCAAGTTGTTTGCTAGTCCTAGGTAATAAATAAACTGATCTCATTAATTCAAGAAATATCCATCCCTATTTTTAATGTCTCGGCTATGGTAGAAATTTAAAAATATATATTTATTTGAACACAAATAAAGGCTGAATGATATGAAATCAGATGTAGTTGTTATGCGTATATTTGGTTTTTTTATTGAGCTTCTTGTAGGAAATACTGGCCTCTTTAGGGACCACGAAAAAATATGGGTGCATAAGTGTTCCTTTTTTTCAATCAAAAGCATTATTTAAGTGCAGTTGAAGTGCAGTGCAACTGAAAGGTAAGTTCAGCGATCCACAACAAAGCTGAGTGTAGGTAGTTGTTGCCTTGGTAGTTATACAAACTCTACACAGCCTATCATACTATCCTATCAATCGAGTGCACTGCCTCGGACATGTTATTCATTGGAAACCAATAGAGGCAAAGCCTTTGTGGGTACGTCTGACCACGTTACTAGACTTTCGAGCCGACCTGAATTGGAGCGCTCTTGATAAAAAAGCAGCTGTTATAAAGGCTGGATGGTGAGTGCGTTGCGGACTTTTAAATTTTGCAGCTTCACTTTTTCATTCACTCGATCCTGTCCGGGCTTTTTGCGTATTTTTGCATATTTCAGAACAAATTATATAGGCAGCAGGTTACCCTTACATTTACCCGTAACACACTGAGAAGAATGCACGAACGTAAAGTTTTGACACTGTATGTGATGCGCATAGTCATATCAAACCAAATATTTTTGAACTCTGGATCGCGTACTACTCGCGTACGCGTACACTTACAGCTCGGGGCTCAATTTAGCTGGTTAGATGTCACACCAGACAATCTTGACCTCTGAATTGTAAACAATAATTGTAACTTGAGGTCTAGTAACGCGGTTTGGATTGAAGTGTCTAGGAACATTCGAGTGAATGGCGTGATACAGGTGTTGTATGTATGGCTTTCCGAAGCAATGCGGCATTGTTTCCCCAGTTTTATAAGAATAGTGGCTAATGTTTTAGCATTGCAAGTTATTGATTGGACTCGGGAAAACTTGTTAGTTAGGTACTCGTAAAAAATTATGTATTATACTTAACCTTTTCATGCTAAAACGAGACAATATAGCTCGCACTGTCAAAAAGTCTTAAGATCTTATGTAGAGCCAAGCTTCTAACTCTATCTGCCCCAACTCTACAAGCCCCAACTTCACAAACTCTACACCTTAATTAAAATATGTGGCTTGGCCGTTTCGCTGCTGTCACATGGGCGTAAGGTGAAAAATTTATTCATATATTTAATTATTTAACTATTTGTATGTATTTAATTTATTACTGTTAATTATTTTTCTGTCATAGAATATTTTTATAGTAACGAAACGGCCAAGCCACATATTTTGACTATGGTGTAGAGTGTGTGAAGTTAGCCTACTAGAATTAGGGCGTATAGTGTTAAGAGCTTCGCTCTCTATAAGATCTGATAACTTTTTGACAGTGCGATGTATATGGTCTCATCTTGGCAACATTTTGCATGAAAATATTTTTGTTATCCATTGTCCATCACAAAAGATGGATATCATGAATGTATCACATTCTTAAAGTAATGCCTTAGCTATTTGTGATTCGGCATGTGATGTGACATAATTATGTGATAAGTAAATGATAGAGACGATATGACATTTTATTTCATTGGTATGTATTATGCATGTCTAGTTTATTTAATCAATAGTTAAATAATACTATATTTCTTATTTTAAGATACTATTGGTATGTTCTATTTACTATCCACTATACTTTGCTACAGAATATTTAATTAAATTAACACCCAGTTACACGTTTTCCTTAGAACCACCCCTCCGGGATACAAGCGTGAGTTTATATACATCTATGTTTGTTGCACGTTTATTGATCAATGAGAAGAGTCGAGAGCTAGAACGCAATTTGAAAGTTTGAAAGCATTCGTTTAATTTCATTTGTAGAACAGAAACAATGTTCGACGCTGAATTTCATAACCGCTTTCCGTTTGTTACGCGCATAGTATTCCGGAATTGAATTGTAAAATTTCGCGCCATCCCGGCTGTTATGTTCCAAATTCCAGCGTGTTTTGACTTTAAATGAATTGGAAAACTATCCAAGTAACCCTGTATCATCGGGTTAGACAGTTCGTTTCAGCGTCTCATAAAAAAAAAATAGGGCGCCAGTAAACTTAAGCTGGGTTTTTCAATTCAATTCAATTCAATTCAAATATTTTTATTCATTCTAAAAACAGAATGTTTACTTAATGAACGTCAAAGTTGTTAGTTTCACAATTAATGGATTATGTGGAGAAGAAACTAACAAAGAAACTCCACATTTATTCTTTTCAAAACACGTTTTAACTTAATTAACAGAGTTTTCAACTTAAAATATTAGTCATGAATGTGTTGAACACTAGTCACAATCGTCCTTTAAATAATATTAATCTACTGTTTAATGCCAAACATCTTTGTCTTCTAAATAATCCTTGATGTTATAGTAAGCCTTTTTGCACAGAATGTGCTTAACACATTTTTTAAATCGCGTTGGAGGTAACTTTAATATACCTTGAGGAATTTTGTTGTAGAACCTTATACAGTGCCCCATAAAGGATGTGTTAACTTTTGCAAGTCTAAATAGTGGAAATGACAATTTATGTTTATTTCTAGTATTAACATTATGGTGGCCACCAACATTTTCGAAGTCTTTGATATTTTTTCTAACGTACATTATATTTTCATAAATGTATTGACATGCAACTGTTAAGATGTTGGTTTCTTTGAAGAAATCTCTTAGCGAATCCCTACTACCTAACTTGTAAATAAATCGGATGGCTCTCTTCTGCAAGATGAAGATAGTCTCAATGTCTGCTGCCCGGCCCCATAGTAGTATACCGTGGGACATAATACTATGGAAGTAACTAAAATAAACAAGCCTAGCAGTTGCAACGTCAGTGAGTTCCCTAATTCTTTTCACTGCATATGCTGCAGAGCTAAGTCTGTGTGCTAATTTTACAATATGTGGACCCCATTGTAGTTTTGCATCGATTGTGATGCCCAGAAATACAGTATCATCTACAAATTCTAATTTTAGGGTTCCGTACCTCAAAAGGAAAAAACGGAACCCTTATAGGATCACTTTGTTGTCCGTCTGTCCGTCCGTCCGTCCGTCTGTCAAGACCCTTTTTCTCAGGAACGCGTGGAGGTATGAAGCTGAAATTTATATCAATTACTCAGGTCTACTGTCCCTTGAAGCTGTGAAAAAATCAAACTTCTAAGCCAACGCAATCAAAAGATACAGCCGTTTATGCCGCAAATTTTCGACACTTGCAAGGGAATCAAAACCTACAGGGTGCTTCCCGTGAACTCAGAATCTTGAAATTTGGTACGAAGCAACGTCTTATAGCATAGATAAAGGAAAAATTACGAAAACCATAAATTTTTAGTTAAATCACATAATATATTTTTTTTTAATAATTTTAAACTTACTACCCATTTCCTCATAAACGCGTAGAGGTATTAAATTGAAATTCATACAAAATACTCAGGTCTATAATACCTTTAAGCTGTAACAAAATCTAACTTCTATGTCAACGCAATCAAAAGAAACAGCAATTTAAGCTGCATATTTTGAAACTCGCAAGTACTCGCAAGGGAATCAAAACCTAAAGGGTACTTCCAGTCGACCTAGAATCTTGAAATTTGGCATGAAGCAACGTTTTATAGCACACATAAAGGAAAAATTCCGAAAACCTTAAATTTTTAGTTACATTACAAAATATATATTTTTTAATAAATATAAACTTATTACTTTTTTCCTCATGAACGCGTAGAGCTATCAAGTTGAAATTCATATCAAATACTTAGATCTAATTGCCTTTAACCCGTGAAAAAATGTTGTTGACATTGCAGGTTTGTACGGAACCCTCGGTGCGCGAGTCCGACTCGCACTTGGCCGGTTTTTTCATGTCCAATTACTATGTTGTTCTCAACTACTCGTACTTATTCAACTATTATTTTATTCACAAATAAAACTGGCAATTTTATTGTAATGCCTTAAACATGTTAAAAATACTATGTATTTTTTTCCTTTTTCAAAATGTTTAATAAGTGGCCAGCAACAAATCTAAATAAGTTAGCAAAATTGTTTTCTATGTTGGCAATGTTTGTGCTAACCGCCCATGAAGTAAATGGTCTCAATTTTCTGTGAAATAATGCAGTTTCACGATTCCAATTTTTTTTTTGTTCAATTATACACAAAATTATAAGAATAAAAAATGGGTTCGGTCCAAAAAGATTTTAATCTCGATCGCAATGGACGTGCGATTTAATTAAATTGCCTGTTCAAACCGCGCACGTGACAAATAGCTCTACACGTCAGAAACATTAGTGCTAATTAAATAGGGCAATTTTAAAACCTGCAATATTGTGTGCCAGAATTGATGTTGCCTACTTTCACTTAGGCTGCCTGCCAGCTGGGTCGATGACATTGAGAAGGCGGCAGAAGGAAAATGGACGAAATCGGCAAAAGAACGGAGAGGTTGAGACGTGACGGTGAAGAGGTTTATGCCCAACAGTGGGCGACAATCATTCACTTAAAACGCCTGATGAATATTTGGTTGACCCAAAAGTATTTCTATTTACCGATTATCGAACAATCTTTTTACTACAATACTTATATTCTTCAGAAATATTACAAATTTGAAACTTTTTCTTGCCCTGCCGTAGAAAAATTAAGTACAACGCTGACATAGAAGCTACTATTACTCTGGAACTTATCGATGACAACTGGAAAATATCGGAGTGAAAGTCTGGATGTTTGGAATCTGAAATTTGTCTGGATTAGGATATGTTAGTGCAATAAATTGCACGCATATCAGACCTTTTTGACATCAATTTATTGTATAAAATGTGTGATAGGCATGCGAGCACAGACTTGAAGCGGCAATGAAATGAAATCCACGCGTCCTCGTGATTGTCATTGTAATAAAAGGTGTTACCTATATTCTTTTTGCTGCACTAGCCCGTTCTGAGGACAATTTTAAAAACCTATTTAGAGGCTAAAAAATTCCACCCATGCCGGGACTTGAACCCCGACCTCTGGCTAACTGTACCAAGCGTGAGGTAGAGTGCTAAGGTATCCCAAAATTAATGCTTCAATACTGACATTTTGACAGCTTCTTTTTGGACGACCGGTGTGGAGACGTTAGTCTCCAACTGATCAAGTCTCCCTGAATTTTTCAATTAAATTGTTCACAGTTTACGAAGTTAAAACACAATCTAGCCATTTGTTTTAGGTAGCCTCCACAATATGGGTGTCCCACTGCAAGGCAGAGGGGAGGCCTTTCAGACCAGGATTTTCGGTCATTTACAACCTCTGACCACTTCGGCAAGAATTTGTCGAGATCATCCCGCCATCGTCATAGATTACTATGGCCATAGTTCTCTCCGCCGCCACCGCTTGCGGTGACTGGCCATATTTTGTATAAAATTTTCTAGCTGCGGCCGCCAAGGTTTCATTTTTTTTAAATATTGTTCGATAATGAAAACACGCTGTTGCACCCTATAACTCTCAGCTGTGAATTTGTTTTTTTCAAGGTTGCCAACAATTTACTGCAAAAATGGAAGCAAATTCAAATTTTTTGCGTTACTTTTGGGACACCCATTATAATGCATTAATAGAATGAAGATAGAGCTCAGTATGAGGTTTGGGAAGGCTCTTTTTGTGCACCTACTAAAATAAAAGCTTAGAATAACGGACTAAACTGGGCCAATAGCCTAAGATTGCTGAACAAAAATCCTCGCCACTGAAAAACAAGAGCAGTTAAAAATGTACGCAAAACGCTTGTCTCAAAACTCGGACATTTCGGCTCGAGCGAGCGTCAACCGAATTAAAGTTTCAGGTGCCCTCTGGGCGTACTAAGCCAGGGCTCGCCAACCTGTGGCCCGCAATTGAATTTTTACCTCTTTGAGGACCAAATATTACGATAAAACTGTATTAAGTTAGAAGTTAATTGCGAACAGATGATCCTAGAGGATTTTTTCCGCAAACTTTTTATGCACTACAAATTTGATAGCGGAGGTGACCTGCTGCCACTAACTTAAATTTTAATTAAGAGAATCGATTGTTGCGACGGAATGTCTATTTGCAAAGGGCCAGATAAGAAGTCCCCGAAACTGGCGTGCGTATTTATCTATTCTATTCTATTCTTGAGGAAGCGAAAGTGATCTATCAGGATCGTGGCAAGCGGCAGTCCTTGGTCTCTGCGTACCCCTCTGGGATACAGGCATGAGTTTACGTATGCATGTATGTACGTCTATTTGCTGAATATTTTATTTACTTGAAAATGCGTATATAATATAATTATCACTATTCTGTCTCTTGTACACTGGTCTGCCTATTTCCATCTTTTTTCAGTTTCGTCCATCCTAAGGTGGTCTAGAAGCAATTTTATTGATAATACCGCCGATTGTATAATAAAATATAATTATAAATAGACATGTAAATATCACTTAATTATGGTGCCATGATCGACATTATCGTACATCGGTGATATAGAGATGTTTTTCGTATCAACATAAAAACTAGATAATAGTAATGACGACGCCGTTTACGCAAGTAAGGTTACCCACCCCAGTACGTATCTACCAGGCGCACATAAATGCTGCAGAGCTTGCGGGATTTACAGCGGCAGCTAGTGAAAACACGTACCTTTTAGAGTTATGCTGCCCTGGTCGGATTGATTTGTGGTCTCCACGGAAATTGGAATCCAGGCCCCTTCTTTGGTGGTTGATAAATTTTTACTTAAAGTAGGTAAATGCCGTCGACTTGTTTATATTCTTTCAATTTACTTACGCGTGTTACGGGTTACTTAGCAAAAAAAAATTAAAGATGTTAACTTAAGTCCGGATTCACTTTTTTGATTTTTTGTAGGAATAGTCTAGCCATGTTTTATTTTTATATGTCTGTAGTGAAAGTTTTCAAAATTTTTACGCGTTTATTCCACGCATGGCCGTCACAGACCTTTGCTCAGAGAGAAAGAAAGAGACGGTAAACTTCACGAACAAGTGTTTAAATCATAAGCACCGTTTGTTTATCAACGCCGTCACAATAACAAATAAATGACCAACTTGTTCAGACCAAACTAACCTGAAGATCTTGAAATGCGAATCTCATAATCCGCATTGTCGCTCCCAGATTACCGGCTCCACAATGCCTGCAGATATGTATTAGGAGGGGGGGGGGGGTGTAAGACTAGCGCCACCGACGAAAAAAATAATATCTTTTTTTACAGACTGAATTTGCATAAAGTGCCTGTACAACCTCTCAATCAGGTTGAAAGTAATTTTTCGGACCCATAGCCGAGAACCTTAGGCAAAAAACCTAAGACTAAATAGTATAAACGCCAAAAACGGCTATCTAGTCCCAGATTCTTGGTCGTGGGTTCTAAAAACCACTGTTAACATTGAGAGATTGTATAGACACTTTTTACAAATGCGATACATATAAATAAGTTATAACAAACATTAGAACAGTGACAATTACGTAGAAAAAAATGGGGGTACAATGCAAATTCGCAACATCCATTTCATCATCCAGCCAAGGAAGTAGAATTTAGAAGTATTTCTTTGAACGCAAAAAACAATAATGTGATAAGAAACTGATATGGACTGCAAGAGAACGGCCAAACTAACAAAAATAGGTTGCGGTATAAAAACAGTGTTACGTTCAGCAAGGGTAGTACGATGGTACGAGTCACTCGTTTTGTGGCGCTAAGATGTCATAATTTGACAGTTAATGTATTGGGAAGTCGCAACTTTTAACATTTAAAACGCGTGACAGGCCTCGTCGTACTACCCAGGCTGAAGTATATAATAATCATCACGATGTGGAAAAAAAAATGAGCCGTATCGACTTTTGAACCTTCGCTAACATTCCGTTACATGGTGACCTATAGTGTAAGCGCAACTTCTTATTAGGTATACTTAATTCCCACCGCTTAAGCGGTGGTATGCGGGTGGCACAAGACCGGGAAGCTTGTAAAACCACGAGGAAAGCCTATGTCCTGCAGTGGGCGTCAAATGGCTGATGATGATGATGAAGCAGTACGTACGATGCGATGATTTACTTTGAGACCAACAGTCTCCAGTAATTTAAAAATACAAATACCTCATTAAAATATTGTTGTAGCGCTTAAGGGCTAACCTGTAGCTGAATACGGCCCTGGGTCCTACCAAAGTTAGTGCCGAGTCGGAACGGCTAGATAACCGGCCGTCGGCCGCCGGCTGCATAAACTCCGTCTGCCGGACCCGTGCTGTTTTAACAAAGATTTATGCGCCGCGCTGTCTCGCGGCTGGGCTGTTCGGAACCGAACCGTTACCCCTGATGCTGCTTACCATCGACCAGCTGATGTGACCATCGAGCTGTGTGTGACTAGTAATGGGGTAACGTATTGTTTATCTGGTTGACGCGCTTAGTTAAGAAAACTGAGGACGCCAAATGACCTACAAAACGCCTCTTCTTATCCTCTTCTGACTTGTTACCTTAGCAAATGGTATCCTAGTTTGGGACCAGGACAAGTGATTGAATTGTGTAGACGTTATTACTATTATTACACCTTTGTAGAGATCCGTACCCAAAGAGTGCAAATTATAAGCTTGGTGTGATTATAGTACAACCCCTATATTATAGCAATAAATTGTAAAAATCGACAAAGAATGAGTAAGACCCACCGCTTGGAAACCCTAAACACGCTAAGGGTAAACGGATTGAATGAAATAAAACACAGTTTTGATATGAAAATAAGTACGAAATTCCATATTGGACCTCCTCAGTCCCGACCTTGAAAATAACAATTGAAAATCATAGTTATTTGACTACCTGGTTCGTCTAGCGGTATCACGTCTGATTCGTGGGTTCGATTCCCATTGGGGGCCGCCGTAAATTTGTACAAGTGGCCTCAGTCTGGGTGCATTTCCGTGTTTGTGATATTTTTGGCTGGTTACCTATCCTAGTATCCTAGTTTGCGACCAGGAAAAGTGATTGCATATTGTGGTAGTCATTATTATTTTCATCGAGGAGGTTATGGTACGGAACCCTCAGTCCAAAAGATCGACTCACACTTGGCTGTTTTTTTTTTTTTTTTGCGAACGCGTGTTGTAGAGACAAGTCTACCAACTTGACCATATGCGAAAAAACCATCTCTTGATTTAATCCAATGGATCTCAGTGGCTCAGGGCAGCGATGCCAATGACCGAATTCTACCAAGCAAGGCAAATCCCCTATTGTTAAGTAATTGTATCGAACTTAAATAAATTTAAGTCTTACATGATATGTGTTGTAAATACTGTGTTTTTCAGTAATTTTTTTCCCACTGTGGCTTGACTTATTGTGAATTGTTTTTATATTTGTATAGTGTGCGTCTGTTGAATAAATAAATAAAATGTCCAAACTTAACGTTAGTGTAAATTCTTATGAGAACTAGTTATTTGGGAGAAGGCCGCTCTCTAGATGGCGTCAGACGGCGCGTCGCGATCGCAGCTTAGTTTATATTATTGTGATATACGCGTTTTGTTAGAGAGACGCAGGAAAGCTTTGTGCTCGCTACAGCGTTTGTTCCTCTTGTCTCTGGATTGTTTGAACCGCAATACAAACCTTCATCAAGTAATCTAGAGACTCAAAAACATAACATAAACTCACTCTTTTATCCTGGAGGGGTAGGCAGAGACAAGGACTTGCCTCAGTCCTGACAGCACTGTATGCAATATAAAAAGTAAAACTTATGTTATTGTTTTCACTTTCATTTTGTAGACATAATAATGATACTAAAATGGGGTAGAATAGTGACTAAACTGCGAATGACTCAAAATAACGTATCATAAAGTGTAAAATTTGCGACTAAATGCGGAACGTTTAAAATTTTATATTATTTGCTACAAAATGTACGAAATGTTACAACAAATGAAAATTTTGCGAAAGTTTAAGAAATGCTAATAAATCGTTATTTCACTTTATTACTTACTCGGACTACAAAGCGACGGAACGACCGGCCATAAATTTTCGAAACACAATTGAACTTCAATAGTTTTTTTGAGTGTCTCGACAACACTACTTCTCAAGTTCATCACTCCATGTTTGTCACCACATAGTTTTATTATGTTATCATAATATTATACGCGTTCGACCCGACAAGTTAACTTGAAATCTATCGTGATCGCCGATTAAAACCTATAGGGTACTTACAGTTGACCTAGAATCTTGACTTCTGGCAAGAAGCAAAGTTTTACAGCACAAGTAAATGAATAAATGCGAAAATTGTTAATTTGTAGTTACGTCACAATTTTTTTTTTAATTGTTCGTTCCAAACCGTACAGGACTACGATTTGTGCGTCAAGGTCACGTATGTTTCATCACATTTTTCTATTCTATTGGATGCTACGAACTATTCAAAAAATTTGTTGACTCAGCAACATGACTTTTTGCAGTTCAAACGAGGTCTCAAGTTTGCCTTAGGGGTAATCGCCTAGTGTCAGAATCACTATTTACAACGTGTAATTAACACAACGCAAAACCCGAAATCCGTTTCTTCAGTGTCGATTTAAAAGTAAACCACTTCTCAGAAGCAAAAGTTTAAGAATGTTAATTTTATTTCTTTTACTTTTTACTATAAAAAAATATTAAAAGCGTCCTTCAAGAGGTACGTTCATGAATGTACGCATAAAAAATCGCGAATCTCTAGAAAGTGAGACAAGCATTACTTCTACCATCGCTTAGTATAACCATTATCATCATCAGCCATTTGACGCCCACTGCAGGACATAGGCCTCCCTCATGGTTTTCCTAGCCATGAAGGGTTTTGCCATAATCGCTTAGTACAATACACCTAAGTAGTAATGCTTTCATTTAAATATACCCCTATATGTAATACAGCCTATATACGCCCTACTGTAGGGCACAGGCCTTCTCTCGGAGAGAGAGTATGGGCTTAATCACCACGCGTGCAAACCGCGGATTCGCAATTTCAAGCGCTGAGGTATGTGAACACCGCAGACACTCAACTTTCCTCACGATGTTTTTCTTCACAGTTAGTGAGTGGTATTGCTACTATAACTTCACAAATATAAATAACTTCGAAAAGTCATTGGTACATGCTGGGATTGAAATCCACGACCTCCCGAAAGAAAAACCGGCGTTTTACAATACTTTAATTAATAATTAATTTTCCACTGTTTCCCACAAGGGCTGAAACGGAGGTTATAACAAGAACTGACGCCTAGTAGCTGCTAGTTGCTCTGTCAGTGGATTTCTATTTGCATCGCTAACTGCATGTGATGTTTCGCCTTTTGTACGGGACTGCACTCTCAACTACTTTATGTCATCTTTCATCATGCTTTGGGTCGCGTTGGAATGAACAGGATGGCATGTAGTAACAGAGTTCAACTAGGGAAGTTGTAGATTTAACTTTGTTGATGAATTTTAGTGGAGTTTGGAGTTTCTGCGTCTTTGTTGTCCCGTTTGGTTTCCAAACTATTAACGTATTGTTTGTTTGTGATTTGATTGTTGAGTTTTCAGTTTGCAGTTAAATAGTTAATAGACTCACAAACACGCAATTTTATTAAATACTCTTTTCTAGATTTTCTCTGTATGACCCACTAGTTATGTAGAATAATTATTTATAATAATAATAATAATATTCTATCTCGATTTCGTTTAATACAGTTTTGATCTAGGCGTAAAACAAAAGATATATATTTACTATCAAATAATATATGTGTGACAGTGCTTTTCAATCTTTTTGAAGACACGACACCCCTTAAAAGCAAAAAATTCTAGTGACGCTCAAGATACTATTAAGTGTCAGTAATTTCAAAGATGATGTAGTTATAACCTAAAACTAAGTGTTACCATATTCTTTTTACCAAATATCGGGATCTAAATTAAAAAAAGTGGGGCCAGTCCCACTTAAAGTCTTTTGGGGCTGCAACATAAAATGCCCCGATAATCAAAGCAATTACGCGCGGCCAAAAAGTCACTAAATTATCGATGGCATTTTAATTTAGTTTCGTGAAAATTTAGCGAGTTCGAAAATAAAAGATTTGGCCTGTAGACGCGCGTGAGCGCAACCAAAAATTTACTACAGTGGCTTTTTCATTTAGTTCCATAAAAACTTTGTACCTTTAAAAACCAAGTACTGTCTTGAAAGCTAGCCAGAAAATTTATAGTGGCTAAATTGACGGAGTCATTTTTGTTTTTGAAGGCGCAGAGTTTTTATAGAATTTACAAAAACTAGCCAGATAATTTACTAAATATACGGTGGTATTTTCATAAAAACTCAGCACCTACTATTGTAAAAGATTTGTTTTATAGGCGCACCCGAAAATTTACTAAATTAATGATGTCAATTTCATTCAATTCTATAAAAACGTAGCGCCTTTAAAACCAAAAGATTTGTCTTCTACTATAAAAGATTTTTCTTAAAGGCAGCCGTTAGCGCGTCTAAAAATGTACTAAGTTGATGCTAGAATTTTCTTAAGAACTCACATTAAAAAATAAAAGTTGTCTTGAAAATTTAGAAAATTGACGGTAGGAAATTTATTAGTTCATTAAAAACAGATAAATCTTCATGATGGTGCCGAAAATTTTATAGACTGAAATTTTATTATTTGACATTGGATAGACATTTTAACTTCGATATCTCAAAACTCAGCGCCCCCGAGAATAAAAGAATAAAAAAATATATTTTAAAGTCCCGCAAATCCCGACCGTTCCTGACCATTTGTTTTATTCTACCACCGCTCGCCGTTTTGCCACTGTTAACACTAACTACAAAGCTTGCATTTTACTTTTTCCTGGCTGGTGACCGACCCCTCTGAGAAAGACGTCACGACCCTAGCGTTCGCGACCCACAGATTAAAAAACACTGATCTAGGTGATTTAACAAACTCCATAATACATTGCTTCCTATATTTCATGTATTTCTACTAACAGTTTGTTACATGTAAGCCAAAGTCAAATAAAATGACGTATATTATGTCTATCATATTCATCAATATTCACAGAGAAGTATCCGACATTAACTTGCTACGTTAGACCTTTTATATCTATTTTATATTTATACAGGGAGTCTCTTAACAAAAGTTGTAAATTTTGCAGATTGGTAATTGCAAGCGCTGAGGTGTTCACTTAAACACCTCAGACACTCAGGTTTCCTCTCGATGTTTTCCTTCACAGTTAGCGAGTGGTATTGCTAGAATACAACTTCACAAATTTAAATAACCGAGCCAAGCTATATTAAGTCGAGTAATATGATAATATAATCAGTACACCCGTCATATCCGATAAGTATAGTCCAGACTAATCTTTTTGGCGGTAAAGTGAACATAGTCACAGATTGTTTGCACATCGCTTACTGGATTTACAGTGTATGTATGAGCAATTAACATAGTATGAGGCAGTGTTCCGTGTGGCGCCGGATTAAAAATAGCGTCACTCCATTTCCTCCCATGGATGTCGTAGAAGGCGACTAAGGACATAAATTACCAGAAAACGGGCAGCAGCGTCTTCCTGAGATTCTAACTGCATACTGCGATCGCCAACCCGTCTGCCAAGCGTGGCGATTATGGCAAAACCCCTCATGGTTAGGAAAACCACGAGGGAGGCATATGTCCTGCAGTGGGCGTTGATGCTTAGTGATGTGCAAAGTAGAAAATATTTAATCGATTAATAAATTCCAATTAGATGCAAGAATAGTACACTGATAATTATCATAGAGAGATTTAGGTTATTTAGACGTTAATTAACATATAATGTTTACACAATTTCGTTTCCTTTATTAAACATCTAAAATAAAAAGTTAATTTTATAGGCTACCATGATGATGTGGTACTCGTATCGTTGTTTTTAAATCGGAAAATAAGACTTATTGCTATTCAAAGGAGCTTACAGATTTATATACTTGTGTCATATAGTCAAACTAAATTAAATACAGCGGATGGCAGAGCTTTTACCACTTAGGATAAAGGGTTCCACTGAATAAATATATCTCGCTTCCATTTTATCGTAGCACTTTCGTTCCTTTCAACAATCTATCTCCCCAAGCACGTGACGAAGATTGTGACGTGTGATAAAAAAATTTTCAAGAGTGGTACATCCCTAGTGACCCCCCGCGCAGCTCCCTCTTAACACCTAAAATTAGTCATTGTGCAGGAATTGGCGAACTTGACTCAACCGTCAAAAAGATTTACGTGGATTATATACACTTTAATTTATTATCACTAACCACGATACATATTATTATAATATTTATAATATTAGTTTCGTGCAAATATTTATTTATTTTATTTTATTTTATTAGGACAACCAGTAGCTAGTACACTAATGCATTATAAATTTCAAAACTTAAAGGATTTTAAGAAAAGTGCCTAGCCTATTAAGGTTGCCACATTATGCACCTATGCTAGTGATCAAGTTAACTTAAAATTTATGTCTAATTTGATAAATCTACAATTAATTAAGCTGTAAACTAAATTAAGTTAAAAATAAGAAAACATTACGTAGGTACTCCAGATTTAAAAATATGCTTGGTTTTTCCTTAAATGTTATCAGAGAAGATGTCGACAGAGAAGTTAACAATTTATTTTATGTATCATCCGCATCAAAATAATTAATGAGTTACGACAAGGCTTACGACGCGTGATGATATTTTCGACCTTTATTGAATGGTCAGTTGGTCAGTATACAATACCTAGTATCAAATAAATAACTTTATAGTTGCATTTGTAAGTTAATGGGATCACTTATACATGAATATATTCAATATTACTGATATTGTAACTGATATGAATATATCGGTTCCATCTTTACACGTGTATCTCCCAAGAAATAGGGTTCGAGGAAGATAATTTATCACTTCAAACGTCGCGGCCGAAGACTGTGCCATTCAAATAAGTAACCCTTCAAGTGCCGTAGCGGAAATAAGAGCCTTGACATATTCGGTAAGATGGCAGAATTGGGTCAATTCCGCGGTGTGGGGTTAAACGGGGGCCAGCGATCCTTTTGACATTCGATCCGCCCCGCGAATTAAATAAGTCCCCAATTGCAGACTGGACTTTTGGTTTATCTGTAAATGTATTTTAATCATTAACAAACATATAAATTACGCGGTGGTAGCCTAGTGGGTAGAACATTGGACTTGGAAGCGAGAGACCCAGGTTCGATTCCCAGTGCGGGCATGTACATAATATGACCTTGTTTTCTAAGTTATGTACATTTGTGGTGTTATAGTAGCAATACCACTCACTAACTGTGAAGGAAAACATCATGAGGAAACCTCATTAACATAAACTCACGCCTGTTTCCCGGAGGGGTATGCGTTGCTGGTAGCCCCGGCTGCCTGAGTGATCTTAAACGATCACGAAGGTTAAGCAACACAGGGCGCGTTCAGTGCATGGATGGGTCGCCGTCTATGCCTAACGCTAGTGGCATTTTTCCGAGCGGTTCCGTGCTTCGCAAGGCACGTTAAGCTGTTGGTGCCGGCTGCCGTCGATAGATGGCAGTCGTTAAGCCAAGTCAGAGGCCTTAGGGCGGCTTGACAACTTCTGACAGTAAACGAGCCACTAGTCTACATCCACCAATCCGGACTTGGCACCCGTGGTGGAGTATGGCCTATACCTTCCTCAGGGAACAGACCCGTGCCCCTCGGTGGGGACATAATGGGTTGATGATGTATGCGTTGCAGGAGACTGGGGTTTGCGACATGCCACAATCGTGACAGAATAGACCTCTTTCTCTTCTTGAAACAACTAATAATTACTATGTTTAATTACTAATTTTAAGGTAGCTAGGCCGCGTTTCATAAAATTAAAATATATAAACATAAAACAGTTTATTATGACAATTCGATTCAGGTCGCTGATTAGTACAATATTACGGCTTTTTTATAAAAACACGATTCCTTAAAACACTCGGTAAATGGCGATTAAAATAGTCTGTGGTGGAGATTTTATAAGAGAAAGACGTAACCACAGATTAAATAAATCGCCTCTGAGGAGTGTTTTATAGGAATCGTGCTTTTAAAAATAGTTAGTCTTCCTCCTTTTTAATCTGTGGGTCAATCGGCTATACAATGTTTGGACATCGGATTGTCATAGTAAACCATGAACTGTAGTTCAATGAAATTTGATCCTGGTGTAACCACGGAGGTATCATCACTCCCGGTGGCTTCCTCAGAACTTAAAACTGTCTACGCGTGGTGATTAAGACTATTCTAAGGTGGAGCATGTTGTCTCGCTCGCACAATTTAACATTTTTAATGGTTGTAGTAAAATGAGTAACCTTAACCTTAACCTTTTAGTAAATGTGGCCTGAGGCACATGCGAACGTACGTTTACTGCCAAGATTGCCTACGTCAGCCACACTCGGGCACATCAACGAAGCCCAATGTTCCAACAGCAGTCGCCGTAGCTAACTCGGCATGGACGACATCTTCAAATAACGGACATTTAAAATTATAATTTATTTTTGTTTTCCTATAAGATAAGATAAGATAAGAATATTCTTTATTGTATACCGGAAAAAATTTTTACAGAAACAGCAATGACAAAAGAAAAGATATACGTAGTTTTTAATAAAGAAAAGTTGTTTCCTAAATTATTAATTTTGGTATCTATTTTTTTTTCCAACAAAATCGAGGTACAGAACGCAGAAAATAAGTCTTGAATGTCCGCAATTTAATTATGCATCTGTGGCGAGCACATGTCAACTCTGCGCGCGCACTATAAACTCCAACATTCCTACATCGCGCAAGCAAAATGTTTCACATGACATACCATAAATATAACGTCCGACGAACATTAGTCGGACCGGCCGTCCCCAGGCATACGATCTGCCTGGCGGGAAATTTCCCTTTATAGTGGAAGAGCACGATCACCCGCTCTTCCCTATACATCAAACCCTCAGACCACATTTATCAAAAGTTTACTCCTTTTTTTACCACAATTAAAAAAATGATAAATTGTGCGAAGGAGACAGCGTGCTCCACGTAAGAACAGTCTTAAGCCCTTACAATACCTTTTTTCTGTCTTTTTCTTCTGTATCTTTTTCCCGTTTTTCTACTGCTTCTCCTATACACGAAGGTTTGCTGGAAGAAATCTCTTACAGAGATAAGCTCGCCTTTGTACATGTAATTTCTTATGTAATGTCTTGTTAAATGTTTTGTGTGCAATAAAGTATAATAGTAATAGTATAGAGACTTTTGCCTTGCAGTTGAACGTGAAATTCGCTACCTCGATTTTAAATCCCTCATAGTGCGTTAGGTCCTATTACGGGAATGTCCAGTCGGTTCGATAGATCTATTTCCCTAAAAGTTCACTTTATCTGAACTGCCACTTACCTAAACATTCATGTGGTCTAGTGAAAGCGAACTCCCATTGTATTGGTATGGCTATGAGCTTCCAATTTTCCGCCGTTTCTTAGCGATAAATTTGCATCATTATAGGTATTGTGTCTGGAATGGGCTCAGTGTTGACGTTATTTTGAAATATTTTGATATTTTTGTATTTTGAAAGAGTATTAATTATACTTTACAGCAAACAAAGCATATAAGAGGATATTTTATAAATTATAAGAAATAACAAATTCAAAGGCTATCGCTGTTTCTTCCAGCAAACCTTGGTGGATTGGACAGGCAAGAAGAGTGAGTTAGTATAGATACGTGGACAAAATAAACTAAATAAACTACAAACACCTTAAATAATAATCTACTTTTAACAACAAAAAAGTAAATAGACAGACCAAAGAATAAAATATAAGCAGCCTACCACTGGTAGGGCACAGGCCTTCTCTCAGGCAGAGAATATGGGCTTAATCACCACGCGTGCCCAACGCGGATTGGCGATTTCAAGCGCTGAGCTATGTGAATAGCTCAGACACTTAGGTTTCCTCACGATATTTTCCTAGACTAAAGAATACATACATGAAAAGCTCAGTTATGATTGAAAGTGAAAGTGAAAATATTTTATTTACCATAAAATCAATGTTCAAAATCAAAATCAATAAATACGTATTATTTTTATGGTAAAAAGGAAGGGGCTCAGCTTATTTCTATGACTGCAAGCGTAGTCAGTAGCGCTGGTTTTCAGCCCGTCCCCTTTATTTGCATTTTAAAGAAATCTCTAATTGCACAAAACAATTTAACAATGCTAAATACAGTCCAATGCACCAACCATTTTACCATTACGTTATAATATAATAAATACTATTTTAACTGATTCGCGGTGGACATACTCCGACCAAATAGGGGATGAATTAGCATCTTTGCTAAAAAGTACCCGAAACCGGCCGAGGAAGGGAGAGTGATCTGTCAGGATCATGGCAAGTGGCAGTCCCTGGTCTCTGCCTACCCCCCTCTGGAATGAGTTAGGCATGAGTTTATATATGTTTATGTGTCATTATCATCATTCAGCCACAAGAAGTCCACTGCCGGACATAAAACATTTTTTTTTTACATACAGTCACATACATTACATTACATTATTACATTTATTCATTTATACTTGACTGCTTCTTAAAAACACCGATTTGAACAAATTTTCTGTGACAGTGTGTCCAACAGCCTAATCGGCTGGAACGTGAAAAGGTTTCATAAGATCATAAGAGGCAAATGACAAACACTAGTCTTTGCCTAAACCTATCTTATAGAATAATAAAAACAAAACTTAAACAACCTCAGTTGGAAAAAAGCCTCTGCAAACTCAGTTCGTACGAATGCCATTTGAATTGGAATTAGATTCAAAGAAGCAAATTTGTGTGGTATCGGAGGAAAAATAGCCTTGTTTTGATGTTTGGCCCCCTTACTCATCCTTGAGGGCGAAGTGGGCACGTTTTCCTGTTTTTCTTGCATTTTCGCTTCGCCCCGAATGTTACACTCTATTATTATAACTCATTCTTGGTCCAATATCGAGCTCATAGGGATTAGGGGGAAAAGAACAACTGACCCCACTTTCTTGTGGCGCAGTAAGATGATTGCGAAAAGCCCGTTAATCTTCTTTCTTTTTTATATTTTTTAGAATAGAATAGAACCCGTTTGATAACCTCGATATGTGACGTTGCAATACATGTGATTAGTATGTAGCTTCATTCAAATCGAGCTGGGAATGAAACTAGACTATTTTTGCCATAGAAATTGACCCTATAGATATTGACCCGTCTCTAACTTCTTTCTCGTCTCCGTCTACGGTTGTCTGGAAGAAATTGCTTGTAGTAATAAGGCCGCCGATTGTACTGCGATTTATTGAATTTCTGTTAGTGTAATCTCTGTGTACAATAAAGAATATTCTATCTATTCATGGAGTGGACATCCCGAACAAAATTTGTGGCGCACAATACTATAACCGGTGTTGCAAACAGTGATATTTAAGTACGGTCCGATAAAAAGCTTCAACTGAGTTTATATAGCCTTGGTGTATTTAAAAAAGGTATTCACTGTATTTCCATGCCGAATGATCCGCGGTGGGCACGCATGGTAATTAAGCCCGTACTCTCTCTCTGATAGAATGCCTGTGCCCTGCAGTGGGCTATATATCATCATCATCATCATTCAGCAACAAGAGGTCCACTGCTGGACATAGGCCTCCTCCATGGATTTCCAAAAAGGCCGGATATGTATATATATATATATATATATATATATCGGCAAGCGCAGCGTAGGACGACCAGCCACAAGATGGACAGATGACCTCATCCAAGTGGCAGGAAGGCGCTGGATGCAGGCCGCTTCCAACCGGTCTTTTTGGAAATCCATGGAGGAGGCCTATGTCCAGCAGTGGAACTCTTGTTGCTGAATGATGATGATGATATATATTACACAGCGCCAGTACAAAGTAGAAAATCCGTAAAACCACATATTTTTTATGTAGCCTATATGCGTCCCTCTGCAGGTCTCACATGAAAATAAATATAGAAAAATCAAAATCAACATAAGATGAAAAATTATAAACTCTACTTTACTGTATTAAAATGTAAAAAATACTTTTCTTTTGGCGGAATTTAGCAAAGCCATTTTCACATTTTAATGCTATTATGCATTTCCGCAAAGTAACGCCTGATTCCATACTTTATCTACTTGACTGTTTAATAAATGACGAACTCTACTTGAACTGGCAAAGTTATGGAATTACACATTTTTTTGTATAATTTAAGACAATTTTTTAAATGTAATGTCTAAATAAAATACTAGTACTTTATTTATTATAAAAACCAAAAGTTTATTGAGTGAACATCGAAGTTCACGAATCATCGAAGTTAGTTTTACAACTAAAAGATCATGCGGAAAATAAAGCTAATAAAGAAACTCGACATTTATTCTTTTAAAAAAATTTTTAACTAAGTTACAAGAGATTTCAACTAATTAAATTATGCGTTCAGTGATATTGGTATGCCATAATATAACCTACCAATAAAAATATATAATTTTTCAAGAAAATAAAATTATCCTGGCTTGTGTGTCGAGCGCAATTAGACGCAAGTACCTTTGTATTCTTGAGGTACATTACAAACAAGTCGGGCTTCCCTGTAACGTGTTTACAAAAGCCTTCATCCGAAAAGCATTACCATCTATACACTGTTCTAGATAAAAGTTTGCTGGGTGTAAAAAGACGTTAAAATATGGAAATGTTAGAAATATATATGGAAACAAATATTGGACGTATAAGTAATTTTATTTACTCAGAAGATACAAATCCCTGTTTTATTTTTCATTGCTTTGATCGTGCTTTGAAAGTAATTATTTTATTTATTCACTCTTAAAAAATAGTAAATATACATTCATACATATATAAACTCACGCCTGTATCCCAGAGGGGTAGGCAGAGACCAGGTACGGCCATTTGCCACGATCCTGACAAATCACTTTCGCTTCCTCGACATTAATTATATCTTCGTCAAATAGTAGATATATTTGATCGAAAGTGTTTTAATATTACTTTCCTTTTATATAGCCTATGAACGTCCCACTGCAGGGCATAGGCCCTTTCTCAGAGAGAGAGACAGTGTGGGCTTAATTACTAAGCGTGCCCACCGTGAGTTTTCAATTTCAAGCGCTGAGGTATGTGAACACTTCAGACACCCAGGTTTCCTCACGATGTTTTCCTTTACAGTTAGCAAGTGGCATTGCTACTGTAACTTTACAAATGTACGTAACTTGGAAAACAAAGTCATTGGTACATGCCGGGATTCCAACCCATGATCTTCCGAATGCGAGTCGGCGTTCACGGCGCTACCACCGGTTCCAGTAAATAAATTCAAATAACGTGCTTCCAATAAATATTGCTTATATTGGCGGGAACTTTCGACCGACGCAGAGTGTACCTAGACATCCTACTTAGCATCCATGCGATTCATATTATAAAACAATATATATATCGAATTAGTTTACAGATTTAGTTTTTATATACTTTTTATAAATATTCCAGTTAAATAAGTGCATATTTGAATAATTTACATAACATTGCTTACATCGGGGTAACTTTCAACCGACACAGAGTGTACCTACGACATCCTACTTAGCATTCATGCGGCTGCCTCCACCGAACCGATAGAGAGAGCACAGGAAATCAAATGACTCGATCCACGTCCAAACCGGAAGTCTCCAGATGACGTCGCTCATTGACTTCCTGCGACCGGGCGTGACTGAGAACGGGAATAACTTAGCCCTCTGTGCCTATATGGCCCACTGTAGGGTGCAGCGGCGTATTTTATTGGTTGAGTTGCTGTGTTCTTAAAAAAGTTTCGATACAAAAAAGATCGTGTTTAATAGTACAAAATTAATTAATGTACCTATTGCTGGCTCATTTCATGCAACAAAAGTATTCAAAAAGATAATTTCAACTTGTGCGTTTTTATAAATAAAACTTTAACTTTTGTTTTCTCTGTAATAAAGAAAACTTTGAATTCCCCATTTTGTACGTGGCTAAAACGCTATCCGCTAAAAGCTATAAAAAAGAAACCTCATTCTTTTCGTCTATGGCCGATCGCCATTGTTAGATGCGCGCGCGTAGGAAAACTGGTTAATTTTTCCCGCCATTGCGAAAAAATTTTCACAACTCTTTTTTACTGTTGAAATTGTAGTTATTTTTAAATTAAAATATCTACTAGTAGTTATGAAGAACATTATTTTATGCCACACCTGTGGCGAGTGACGACATAAAATTGTGTACACAATTCGGACTGTAAAATAGAAAGCCCTCTACCGCATATTTATGATCCTCGCCTGCGGCTCGGGCCTTAAACTTCTGCGATATCGGCCTTTCTTTATTTTACGGCCCTAGTTATGTAAAGAACTATTTTAGTATTATTTTCTTCATAAGTGTGTTGAAAAACGTCATAATGATACATGTGTGTATTGATGATTACCGTCCTCGGCTCTCTTAAGACCCTCACTTAACGGTTCGGGTCTCAATGTGGTAATCACTAACATCACACGCTTGTATCATAATGTACTATTATACTGCTTGAAAAAATTAGGGGATTAACATTAAGTGGAGTAAGAATTTTTGCTTAAGTTTTTAATTATAACTGGACACTCATTTTAAAAACCTATTTAGAGGCCACTAATTTATGAAAGTGGCATCCTTTTTTCTTTATTATTAAACTTTTTAGTTAAATAAAACTCACTCAGAAGCCTTGAAAGTGGCCTTTCTAGTCCTCTAAGTGTCGTTATTGATTGAGTATTTACTCTCTCTACTAGCCACTGTTGCATGGTTTACCGGGCAAGGCTTATAACTTTTGCCGGAAAATCAATTCTTGTTAGCGGCGTGATACTGCAATACAGTTTATACTGGTACTGAGTTTGGTGGACCTTTCTCACGTGTAACCATTACTCACAGCTAATCCTACTTACTATACCACGTAAATGCTGAACAAGTGAAATAAATTTCATTTTATTTCAATTATGCGCACCTAATCATGTCGGAGACCTGACATTTGCGTTAGCAGTTAGTATGGAATTTGACAGTTAGACGATTGGAATCGTTCAGGATTTATTCCGCATAATATGGTAGCTGGCCTTCTCTGGGAGAGTTGTTTTGAGTTATACACTGAACGGGTCTAATCGCAATTGGAACCATTTGGTGTATGAGCAACGCGAATCTTAAAAACAAGCAATCACCATTACGAACTTATATGTTTATCGAATCAGAATAATTTCCCGGATTTCCTTTCAAGCAGCGACACTCCGTCCTACTCAGAGTACGACCGGCCGTGGTGCCAACCGGATGCCAATAATGAATTCCGGAAAGAGTCACTTTTCAATTTGTGTAACTCGCTTTCAAGTAAACGAATCACCCAGCGAGTTCTTCGTGGGAATTTGGATTCCACTGCGAGCTGGCTCTGCCTATCTTTTCTCGGTAAATCGTTTTATCGACATCGGAATCCGACAACTTACATAGATTCCGAGGAAAAGACTCAGCGTTGTTGATCAATATACTACTTCACAACCAATCTTGGCTACAATTGAAAGTTGAAAAATCAATCTTCAGAACCTTTTGCGATCTAGACGACAAAGATGTCTGGTGCCAGCGAGTGTAATGCAAAATTGTTGTAGTTTAGTCAGTGTGTAAGGCTATTGTAGTGTGTAAAGCATAGTTTTAGCTCCTTACATGCAAAGCGTTACTACTAAGAAGTACAATTCCTGAGACTACTCGATTAGAGCTTGTGTTTTATTGTGTGTGCTTGTGTCATTAGATTGATTATAAGATAGGTAGATAGATTGAGAACACTTTTTTGTGTATAAAAATGGAAATTAAAGAGATATTTCAAGTTAAGTGTACCTACGTTTAGTTTGTATAAGTCTTTTCACGCATTTATATTTTTTAAATGTTAGGGTTAACATGATTTTACTACATTCGCTTTACGTGCTCTTCCAATGTCGCAAATATTGTATATTATTGTTATTATTTATGATGATACTGTTGTGGGTGTGTTTTGTTTTAGTTGCAGATAGATAGAGAACACTTTATTGTACAACCATTTTTATGACATTTTTGAACATTAAGATACATTTGTATCTTAACAATGTATCTCAATTATATTCTTTGTTGCACTAATCTGTGCTGAGGACATTTTGTAAATGTATGTTAACTTTCAATAACTTGTGCCTTGTATCTTAAATGACCATTTTAATTTTACTTTACGTCCCAGTACAAAATAAATTCCTCTTGCTCATCAATTCCTGTTTAAATAACAAAACGACATGTATCTCACGATCTATAACTTCATCATCGATACTACGTCAGAAGAATTTATGATCTCAGCCAAAGGGAACATCAAAGAGGCTTTCCGTGTAGCTAACCCAAGAATAATATATCCCGAGTCAAAAAAGGAGGATTGGTTTTCACGCATGACCTTTTAGTTGAAGGCCATCGAGTGCGCTACCGACCCAATAATGATAGATTCTTGCACGCTAAAGTCAATTTCTCGGTATAAAAACTGTTGAATGTGAGTACATTATATTCTGTACTTTTATGTTAACAAACATGTGTTTTTTTATTTGGTTTTGTACAGGCACAAGTGAACTTTAATATCTTATTCTACCAGCGAGCGAAAACCACAAAAGGTTTATCTGTCGCTGTTATGGCTCGGTTAATTCCCTCCTTTATGTAAAGTGTTTTCTATATCTATCTATCTATCTATATTCATACATTAATTCACGGCTATATCCTGGAGGGGTAGGCTGAGATGAGGGTTTGTCAATTAATAACAAAATGTTTACTAATCGAACGTCAATGTTGTTAGTTTTATAATCAATAAATTCTATAAACAAGAAGCTAACAAAGAAAGTTTACATTTTCACAAAACACAATCAACTGTTTTGGCCCCAGATACTGTGCTCCGGTAATTGGACGTTACAAACATGAAAACACACATAGACTAGGAAATACGAGTTGTCAACCTACTGAAATGATAAAATCAGGTCTCCAGTCAATGGCGGCAAAAGTTTTCAACGCTCTACCTTATCACATACAAAATATAAAAGACCATAATTAATATAGAGCAACTCTCAATAAGTACTTGGGCCAGAAATGTTACTATTCTCTTCAAGATTTTTTCAATGACCACGTCCAAGCTAAATATAATATACTCGTATATAGAAAAATCTTGGGCGAAAATTGTCACTGACGGATATCGCAAACGCGGAGATGGCGAGACGACCTCACGACCTTTCTACCAGGTTGGCAGGAGGTGGCCATGAATAGAGAGGAGTGGGGAGCTAAAGGGGAAGCCTTTGCCCAGCAGTGGGACACAATCCAGGTTACTCTTCATTCTAATCTCATCTTCATTCATGAAATTAAATACTTTAATATGGCTGTTAAACTCTTATTCCTTATAATGATCCTGGTTAATCCGTATTAAAGCATTTTAGTTCAACACATGTGCTCGTGAACACATCGGAGTTTACTGTGATTTTTAATCTTAAGGACATTGCTTACGAGTTTTGTAGAGTTCCGTACCTTGAAGGTGCCAATAGAGCCCTATCACTACAACTTCAACGTCTGTCTGTCTGACCTCCAAAGGGCTTTTTCTTGTTAATTTTTTTTTATAAAATTTTAAATTGTTATTTACCCTGAACATTGTAATTATTTTTACACAAAGTAAAAAATAAGTGGACTCCCATGTATGAAACGGGATTTTTTGTTTTTGCACTGTCGTCATAGACCAAAGTGTCAAACTAATTGTGATTGTAATGCCTTGTCTATGAGTTTTTAGTCAAATAAAGTATAAAATGGACGCCACATTTTTGTTAAGTAAATATACAAACAAACAAATGGACTGCCTCGTTGGCCTAGCGGTATCATGTCTGATTACCACGCCGGAGGCCGTGTGTTGAATTCCCACAGGGGGCTGCCGTACATTTGTACACATGACCTCAGTCTCGGTGAATTTCCATATGTGTGATGTCCTAGTCTGGTTACTAATAGCACGGAGTATCCTAGTTTGGGACCAGTAAAAGTGATCGTTTTGTGTGGAAGTTATTATGCGCGCGGTGCGCGAGACCAACTCGCACTTGACAATTTTTCATTTGTACTAGGGTTATTGTGTTTTTCACCCCGTAGAAAATCATAAGCCTTATTAAGCCCTTCACAATTTCTGCTGGTTTACCATCTATTCAGAGTCGCCTAACTTAACTAAGGGTATCCGAACTTTGTCCAAACAACTAAGTTAAAGTCAAATCAGATTTTACTTAGCATTCGATAAACCTTAAGGCGTAAAATTTCCCATTAAAATTTCGTCCCAGTTAAGAACACTGACTTGATCATTTTTGCTCTCAAGGTTTTGTTATCCGTCCGGATTTAGGAAACCTCTTCGGCCCGGCAAATTAATTTGCTAAAGGGTCTATGCAAATAGGTTGGTTAGTTAATTTAAATAACGCTTTAAAAGGAAGTGGAGCAGTTTATTCTATGGCTAGGTTTACGATAAAAAACGGGGTCATACTTAAAAAAGCTTACTTTATTGAAAGCACACTGGGGCGTGTCGTTGCTAGTTAGGTTTTAGTTTTGCTACCTAGACTGTGAGTTTTCTGGGTGTTAACAATAATACAACCACAGGCGGGGTGAAAAATATTGCGAATATTATACGTGTACCAAAATTCGAGGAGCTCTCTCCTGTGATTGGCTTATACATGTCCCCTAGACATAAATAAGCCAATCACACACGAGATCAAGTCACTTCGTTTGATTACTGTTGGTCGGCGATGTCATGATAAAATTGTTAGTTTATCGAAGTGCTGAAAGGTGGCGCACAGATCGACAATGGTCTATTCCAAAATACTGCAACACATACTGTCAATCATTCTGCACGTGCAGCTTGTAGATCAGCTACGTGGGGGAGGGGGGCTACAGCGCTCTGCGTGAGCTGTGTAAAGGCTCGTGTCCACTAGGCTCGCCCGCCGAGCCGAGTCGAAAATGGCCTTCTACATATTTACTATAAAACTGCGCGTCCGTTAGCGACGAGCCGCGGCGCGCCGAATTGAATAGACCGCGCGAATTGCTCGAAAGGTGAATTTGTTTGCCAATGCGGTTCGATTCAACCCGGCACTCCTCATTCGATGCGGAGAAGCGGATGCGCTAACGTATTTATGTTTTTTTTTTAACAATCTTTGTTTAAATAAGAATGTTAATATCGTGTACCCAGTATGTTGGAGCACGCCGTTTTCTTTTTCTGAAACTCTCCTCTTCTTCATAAAAAAGTATTTGGAATAAAAACATCCCTTCATCCGAGCTGTCCATGACGCCAAAACGATCTAATTTGATGAGAGTTGCGATGAATGAACTGTTAGATTAGATTAGATTAGAACACTTTATTGTACACACCAGAAAACAAAATACATTAAAAGGCTTACATGTCTAAGTTTTGCCGTATACAATTGGCGGTCTTATCGCTAAAAGCGATCTCTTCCAGACAACCTTAGGATGGATAGAACTGAAAGATGAAGAGAGTAGGTAGGTACATGAAATATATGGGAAGAAAATGTACATTAACTAACTGACTTACTTCTAATATTCATACATATTTAATAAAATACTTAAACTAACCATAGAATACAAATTAGATTTGATTGTTCAGAGATGGCCGCACTAGAAATTACTCGTTAATGTTTGCGGAAGCTCGCATTGACGATTTTTACGTCGAAACGAATCCTCTAACGCGCTGCTCAGTATACTTGGTGACAAGTACACTCAACCTAATAAAACTTAGTGTAAATAAAAAGCTTTAGTATTTCGTACACGGCTAAGTTACAGACATAATCGTAAGCTTTTTTATTAATATAAAATGGACACTTATGTATGAAATAAAATTTATTTACCGAAATAAAACTTGTTATTGAAATAACGCAACATGATTGGGGATCTTACTGTCGAATTGAATGATCTCTTAACCTTTGCCAGTCTAAATCTTGGGATCGAAAGTTTCTGTTTAATTCTTGTACTTACATTAAGTTAGCTTCCTACAGTTGTACTGGTTGATTATCATGGCAAGCTGCATACTCTGGTCAGTGCCTATCCCTCCGAGATACACGAGTGAGTTACACTTCTTTATAAATCATAAGTTTCCACCAATCACTGTTAATTGAATCGCTCGTAGCCCCGGCTGCCTGAGTGATCTTAAACGATCACGAAGGTTAAGCAACACAGGGCGCGTTCAGTGCATGGATGGGTCGCCGTCTATGCCTAACGCTAGTGGCATTTTTCCGAGCGGTTCCGTGCTTCGCAAGGCACGTTAAGCTGTTGGTGCCGGCTGCCGTCGATAGATGGCAGTCGTTAAGCCAAGTCAGAGGCCTTAGGGCGGCTTGACAACTTCTGACAGTAGACGAGCCACTAGTCTACAAGCCTCCGCCAATCCGGACTTGGCCCCCGTGGTGGAGTATGGCCTATACCTTCCTCAGGGAAGACACCCGTGCCCCTCGGTGGGGACATAATGGGTTGATGATGACTGTTAATTGATCGGCGTATTCCAGCGAAGAATCTAATATAATCAAAATCTTCGTACTGCTCTAACTCCGTCGCAGACCTAGGTACATGTTGAGTCATCATTAGACTGAAAGAGCTACTGTAAAGCAGCCACATTAAAGTACCTCTACAGTCTAATGTCAGTCTTATTTTCTAATCTCTTACAGTTTACACTCGCAGCTAATGTAAAGTAGCTCTTAGAGCCTAACACTTTGTAGGGAAAGTCTTTTAGGTTTCTATCCACAAAACGGCCCTTTCGTTCCAAATCGCAACCGCCGAAGAAAGTAATACTAATTTGTGAGCCAAATTGGGCCCATCCCTTCGAGCTACCTGTTAGGCGCTCACATTTAATCTTTGGCTAAGCCGATTTTCATTTTGTTAATCCTAACACGGAGGGATTGTTTGCAGGCAGCTAACATAGGGACTAATTAATTAATTAGAATTATAACAGCGACGGTTTCAAGTTGGAACGGGGCGGGATGAGCGGAGGCATAGAATAAATATCTCCGAAAGAAACGGCTGCCCGTTTATGTTGTATCCACTTATCGGTGAACGACACTTTTGAAACTACAAACTCCTTTAATATTTTACAAGTATTATTATTATTGTAATTAATGTTTAGTTCAAAAAAGTTGTTACATAATTACACATTAAAAATCGAAATATTATAATATTAAATATGAAATATACGTATAACATTCACAAAAATCTTCGTGCATAATAAAATAGGTAATTTAATACAAATTAAACTCAAAAGAAAATATGCACGATTATAACACTAAGGTCCAATGATTCAATAGTCAGATAAAACTAGCCTGGAGAATAAATTGCATGCCATCACTGTCTTAATCATACGACAAGACAGTGAGAACATCAGTTTTATTTTCCAGTTAAGTATTATCTGACTATTGAAAAATTTTCCGTACGAAAACTAATCCGCCCCGGGATACATCCGACGCACAGGTACCGCCTACGCTGGCAGCGTTACTTCGCTGCACTGCAAGGGAGTTTCTCTGGATAAGGTAGGCCCGAGAGCAGCAGTCATAGTATTGTATTATAGAATTGGTTGTGTTGCGCGGATGTTATTATTATTATTTCATTTCTGAGAATTCATTTAAGCTTTTATCACAATGATATCTACAGATTCAGAAATGTTACTTTACACAAGGCAATTATATTCATTTAAGTAGCCTAGCTTTTATTATAATGCATAGTCATTTAAGTAGCCTAGCTTTTATCTATAGAAAATTAAAACTAAAGACATTATAACTTGAGAGCGTGTAATTTGAGCGTAGAGCAGAAGCGTAGTCAACGTTACTTCACTTTATTATTTCTTATGTCTTATGTCTTGTGTAAATGTTACTTTACACAAGACAATGCTATTCACTTGAGTAGCCTAGCTTATTTCAATAGAAAATTAAAACTAAAGACATTATAAATTAAAAAGTATAACTTAAGAAGCACTGTATACGGTTCTACAATAAAATTCCTCAAAATACATTAGAGTTACCGCCGACGCTGTTTAAAAAATGTATTAAGCATACACTGTGCAAAAAAGCCTATTATAACATTAAGGATCACTTGGAAGACGAAGATGTCTGGTATTTAAATAATGTTAACGGGGACGATTGTATCTAGTGTAGTGTAACTTTAAGTTGAAAACTCTGTTAATTAAGCAAATCTGTTTTGAAAAGAATAAATGTAGAGTTTCTTTTTTAGCTTCTTCTCCGCATAATCTATTAATTGTGAAACTATCAACTTTGACGTTCATTAAGTAAACATTTTGTTTTTATAGTGAATAAAGTTGTTGACTTTATTTTTTTACTTTGAAAGTGTAATTCGAGCGTAGAGCAAAAGCGTAGTCGACGTTACTTCACTTTAAACTTTATAGTACACAAAGAAAGTACCATTTACACTAGACATTACTACGCATTTTAGTAGCCTAGCTTATTTCTATAGAACATTAAAACCAAGCGGTCGCTGGTGTGGGACGCTACGCGCGTTGACACGCTAGCACAATCTCACGTTCAACGACCGCCCGCCTCGCCGCGCGCCGGCGCGGCGGCGGCGTCCACGGAAACGAAAAAGAGGCGTAAATATACGGGCTTAGGACAAAGCTATATAATAGGGGTTAAAGTATGAAATTGACGTTTTATTGCAATAGGTTCTTTGAATTGACATAGAATCTTCATGGTTTGAGGTTTTCGAATGAAACTTTTTTCAAATGGTTTCTATGATGTTCTTTTTTTAAAAAATGTGAAACATTTGAATATCAAATTTCAATTGTTTTTGTTATTCAATTTAAACAAGAAAGATGGATACTGCGAAAATTCGAGTGATTTTTGAATACGAGTTCCGACGCGGAACTAACACGGCAGAAACAGCCCGCAATATCAATGCTGCGTTTGGAGAGGGGTCTACTAATGAACGCACCGTGCGATTTTGGTTTAAACGCTTTCGTGATGGAAATTTCGACTTAAAGAACGAGCCACGAGGAAGACCGCCCACACAGGTGAATAACGATGAATTAAGAGAGATAGTGGAAGCGGACCCTAGTCAAACTACCCAGGAATCAGCGGCATGGTTTAACGTTACCTTACCCACAATATTGACTCACTTGCGTCAAATCAATAAAATAAAAAAATACGAAAAATGGGTGCCTCATAATCACTCGAATTTTCGCAGTATCCATCTTTCTTGTCTAAATTGAATAACAAAAACAATTGAAAGTCGATATTCAAATGTTTCACATTTTTTTAAAAAAAGAACATCATAGAAACCATATGAAAAAAGTTTCATTCGAAAACCTCAAACCATGAAGATTCTATGTCAATTCAAAGAACCTATTGCAATAAAACGGCAATTTCATACTTTAACCCCTAATATTTACATCCTTTGGTGTGGGGTCTCTCGAGCAGTGGGGGCCGGAAGCGCGGCGACGGTTTAAAGAGATTTCGTCGCGCCTGCTCGATGCGTCAGGTGACCCGAAGGCTGGTGCCTATTTCGGGCAGCGGCTGAGCCTCGCTATTCAGCGGGGTGATGCTGCCAGCCTTCTAGGGACCTTACTGACCGATAGCAGTGATTTGGCTTTGATTTTCTATTTAAATTATTTGTTGCTTTCGTTTTCAATTTTTAGTTTTTTATTACTTATATTGTGACAGCACATCATGTTGTATACATAATAAATGATTTTACTTAAAACACAAAATTTAACAAAACAAAACAAATTGCCGCGCTTTTTCTTATCGTAATGCAGAAAAAGGTTGCCAGCCTCGTTTCATTGAAAATCGAGTACAAAAATAAATTCCCACCTATTTTTTCTAATTGTTAGATATAAAACCTTTTTGAGATTTGATGTTTGTATTTTGCTGTTAAAAAACAAAAGAACACTAGCAGAGCAGGAATAGATTTTCATACAACGTTCCTGCCCTGCTACGCTGGGAATGAAATTCCATATAACTTTTCCCGCCGCACATTTATAAGGGAGAAATGACGAACTTTTGTACCCGTTTATGAACGAGCAGGAGACACTTTCTGAGTGGGTGTGGTGTAAAATTATTTAATGATTCGAAATAGGGGAGTAAAGTAGTAGTTCCATGATGTAAATTCTCACTGCCGAGGATGTGCAAGCATAACAATACAAACTAAAGTAATCATTCGGACTCACTTACTTGATTTTTGTCTCAAGAGTCCGACCAGGTTTCGCCCTGATTTGCAAAGCTTAACCATAGCCGATACAAAACACACACACCACTGTTATTGACGAGATTGCCCTCCTGTCCTGTCTGTTGCTATTTTAAAGACGGGCTGATAAAAATTATGCATCATCAGCGATTTCACGTCCACTGCAGGACATAGGCTGCCCCAATTGTTTTCCAAGCTTCCCGGTATTGTGCCGCCCGCATCCATTGACTCTCTGTCACTGTAACCAGGTCGTCAGACCATCTAGTGTACGGTCGCCAGGTCAGAACTTTTTCGCCCCAACGCCCATCAGTTCTCCGAGCTATGTGCCCCACCCACTGCCATTTCAACTGAGCAATTATTCGAGCTATATTAGGTTCTTCTGCGAATCTCCTCATTCCTGATTCGATCACGCACTGAAACTTCTAACATAGCTCTCTCCAAAAATTATGCAACCATTGATTTCTACCAGATTATACACAAAGCTTACTCAACCATTACTTTCCTTACAGTTTTTTTTAATCTATTCTCTTGTTTGTCTTTTTGAAAATTAATAGACGTAAAGGTATGGGCAGTGGCTATCAATACCAGTCCTTTTACCGAACAAAGAAAAGATGCGGTTTGTTTTCCCCTGAGTACTTCTATCTAAGCAGCTTTTTGTGACAAAACAATTGTCTCCGTTCCCATTATTTTCCTTCTAATTCCAGAAATGGTAACGTCTCCGTGGTCACGATATAGACGGAATAAGGTTTAAATTTGCGTCATGCACATAAATACCTGAGATACTTTAAAATGAAGTCCAGCAACGTGAAAGGAATGCAGTGTTCTTATGACGAATACGTTACGCCAACCTTGGACACTGTAAATTTATTTTAAATGCATTTCCACTACAATTTAACTCGAAGATAATCTCACGCTTAGTTGAATGTAATGAGCCACAGCATGCAGTCGCTGCACGTGGTGGTTGGAAGTGTTTCTTTATTTGGTGGGCGGTTGCAATATTTCTAATCGTTGATGGGTCTGCCACCTGTAAGGCTACTCGTTTGGGACCACCCGGAGGTCATTTCTCAAGGTGACGACAGTGGAAGGTGACGACAGTTTGAAGCTTCAAACTGCTATGCGATATCTTGTTTTCAATAACGACATATTATTTTATTAATATGAAAGTAGTAATGTTTATTTTTCCATAACACTGTTTGGAGCGTCATGTTTATCCGAAATGATGAATTGCGGTCATTGTTGTCAGTGTTTTGTTGCTGAAGATTTATGTGAATGCATAAACCGAGCCACACTGAAAAAGACGCCAAAGAAAGTTTTGGAAGAAAGTTCCTCATCTTGCACTCCTATTTTTGTGGCACCGTGCTCAGTGGTAATCTTTATTTCAATAGCATTTCTAAACAGGGACAAATGTTTCACACAAAAAGATCTTTGGTTGACAGTCAGTTAAGCTGTGTTTCCTTTGTCATTATATTCTATTTTCCTGACGTTTGTTAATCATTTGTTAATCATAGGAACTTTGTTTCTGTTTTGCAGGAGATAAAGTTGGGTTTGGCTTGGTTTTGCGACCGCTTCCGATATGATGAATGTGGCTTTGTTGGGTTGCGGTCTCGTTTCAGAGAGCAATATTATTCATTTGTTTCTAATGTCCATTAGAACTTTGCTTTCATTTAAAAACAAATTTAATTTTGCAATAATGGGGCTTGCTGCTTTCAAGATTATTATCCTTTTGGAATGAACGCCAATGGCGGCAATTTAGTTACAGTTGTTATTTTACTTTTGATCTAAATTAGAATTTTCTTTTGACAAACCTTTCCAGTGACGATTTGTAGCTCTGCGCCCTAAGCTTACTAAGTTTACAGTGAAACACATCTGTCATACAAAAAAAAATAGATTTTCATGTTGTGTGCGTTCAAACGTGTTTTATCTTTATCTTTTTTATACGTTACATTGTAGGTGTTGTAATATTTCTTGAATTATAATAGAGAAATGATAGTTCGTAGAGCGTATAATAATAGAACATATAACTGACTCAGCAAACGTAGGTTTGCCATATTAATCAGCCTGCGACCTATTCTTAGACCTACCAAATATACACAAAATTTCATAAAAATCTGTGAAGACGTTTCGGAGGCATTCTATAACAAACACTTTGATACGAGATCACCAAACAAAAGTTAATGTTAACTGTCATATGTCCCACTAATAAAGCTAGGCTTACTTCAAATGAGTAAAAAGTTGTAGTATTAAAAATTTCAGTTTTCAAAAATGTTATTTGATGTCAATATAACTACCACCGATAAAATTAATCAGTAATTACACGGTCATGATCGAGCGTTAACGGTTTTACCGAGTGACTTATCCCAACGAATATATCTAAGATAAGTTAAGATAAAATGGTAGGTGTGTTTATTTTGCTAAGACATACTAAGCTGTCGAATGCATACAAAACAAGACAATTTAAAAAAACTAAGTTCTTATTTACTTAAGTCTTGATCAGAAACACTTCACAGTTTTTGCCACACAAGGGCAATTTTCCCACGATACCTTGAGCTTTATAAAACATAATGTTATTATGTAAACATTTTTCATTTTCATTGGCAATCATTCACTTTCTTACAACTTATAACAGGCTTAAAGAAACAGGACTACCTACTTAAGCAGATATTATTTTTTGTGAAATCGGGAAATGTTTTGCAGAAAATGCGCGGTGTTGACATCACGCTTCATGATACGATGAGGCATTGAGTTCAAATCCCGACATTTACGTATCGTTGTACCTTGCTTTATAAGTAACGTATATTTTAGAATCTGTAGTATAATGCCTGACAAATAACTTGACCAAATGATGTTAACTTCGGATGAACGTATTTCGGGTCTTATCGACGGGGGACGCAATATGTGACTTAGAATTCTTCGGACTTTAGTCAAATTATCAAAATATATAAGTATATAATTAGACACTAGAAGTATTAGTAACAGTTTATATTAATTAGTTTATAGATTAGTGTTAATATACTGTTGCCTAAGTCTTAATTACAAAATTTTCGAAATTTTGTCAAATAAAATAAAAACAATTTGATTGGTTAAAAGATAAAATGTCGCGATCGCACATTCATCCAGACTACGTAGACTTTTGTTCAAATTGGCATAATACCGCTCGCTTACAAAAAATCTACCTCCCGGCAACACAGAGAGCTGCGACGTCAGTTAGGCGTGCGGCCGAAGGCTGGGGGGGGCGATCCTAGTTGGGCGATGCATAGTTGTTCAGTAGAGTGATGTCGTTTCATTGATACTATTGGTAGTCTGCAAACCAAGTGCATTTCAATGGTATAACCCGTGCAACGGGATCGATGACCTGCGCGATTAGATCTTGTGCACGGGCCATACCTATTTATATTGTAGCGGTGGTAGCTTAGTGGGCAGAACATTGGCCTCGGAAGCGAGAGACCCAGGTTCGATTCCCAGTGCGGTCATGTACCTATGACTTCGTTTTCTAAGTTATGTACATTTTTAAAGTTATAGTAGCAATACCGCTCGCTAACCGTGAAGGAAAACATCGTGAGGAAACCTGAGTGTCTGAGCTACTCGCATACCTCAGCGCTTGAAACCGCCAATCCGCGGTGGGTACGGGTGGTGATTAAGCCCATACTCTCTCTCTGAGAGAAGGCCTCTGTCTTACAGTGGGACATATATAGGTTGCTATACCATTGGAATGACATTGTACTGCTACTGCTTAGTAGTCTTCGAAATAGAGCTAAATAACGGCTATTTCAATTCTAATATCATTCTATTGAACAACGATGTGTTATTAGACTCTAGCTAGGACGTGGTCGACCCGTTCGTTCATTCATGCAGTATGACAACGCGAGTAGCGTGTTTTTCAAAAGTCACGACTTTCCAGTACATTAACTGTCAAAATCGGTCACTTTAGAGTCACAAAATATGCAACTTGCACCTTCATGCCCTCTTTTAACATTCTTGATATTCTACAAGTGATATAAATATACATTTTCTTCACCGAATATTTATTTCAAAATACAAAATATTAAGGGTCTTGTAATCTCCAGGGGGAGTTTCAAACGCGTCTCGACCCAAAGTAAGCAGCTTACAGGGACTGAATGACATGCAAGCAGTAAAAGTATACAAGGCAAAGCTTTGCGTGCCCACCGTATTTTTTATTTTATTTTGTATCTGTTAGGAAGATTAACAGTCGCATAACAGTTTTACATAAAATAAATTAATAGCTAAAGGTCAATTATAAATCTCCACCACTAAAACCAACAGTGACAAAAAAAAGAAAGAAACTTCTAAAACTTTAGTTACGTAACATACATAGGGTCTTTTACATAAGACGTAGTAACATTATTATTATAACTTTTATTTGTTGCAGAAATACTTAAAACTAATGCATGCACTTAAGAAATAATATATATACAAAATATACAAAAGCTACGTAAAAACTTGTACAAAGGCGAGTTTATTTCTCTAAGGGCGGGCGGCACGTGTGCCGAATATCCGCGTCAGAGACAGGTGCCGTCGACGAGTGTCGACGGCTGCAGTTGGGCCACGTGCTGCCCGTCTGTAAGCGCCCTAAGATTGCCAGCGAAGCTTGCGCAAAACGAAATGTTCTGCTAAACTTGTTCAGTGAATTTTGTAACTATAGTGTCACCAGTTACATCCGTTGGCCAGATTTGTTTTCGACCTAAAATTATAGGGTGTAATGTGCGATATCTATCTAAATATGAGTGCGTCTACTCGTCAATACGAACAAAATTTAATATTGGGAAATTTTCTAAATCAATACATTTAATGCCGTAAAAAATGAGAATCCGTATAAAAATTATCACCGCGTGGCGAAGGAAATAAATTACCAGGAGACGGGCAGCAGCATCTTCCTGAGATTCTAACCGTATACTGCGATCGTCAACCCGCCTGCCAAGCGTGAGGATTATGGCAAAACCCTTCATGATAAGAAAAACCATGAGGGAGGCCTATATCCTGTAGTGGGCGTCAAATGCCTGATGATGATAATGATAAAAGTTATGGTACATAGGTACGTAATTTTAATAATATATAATTTTGACAGCTATATAGCTGCCAACTTTTTTGCTATTTTGAAGTCTTCAATTTGTACAGTGTTAAAAATGAACAAAGTTTATTAATTAAGTTACTTATTTATATATTTATTTATTTATTCATTTACTTGCTTACTTACTTATTTATTTATATGGTTAGTTGTTTATATGATAAGTAGACCTCGGATGGAAATGGGGATTTACTTACACCCGTGTGAGGATTGTGGCCGCTATGATGGTGATGGGTGTTGATAAGAAGAGAAAAAAACATCTATTCGAATACTACAACAGAAAAACATAAAAAAAAATTGTATGAAAGTTGTAAGGAGGTGCCTTTTTATACGAAACTCCCAGCCCGGCATGGCAGGGTCGCCATGTAAGGAGGTGCCTTGGAGAGGCAAGTGAAAGAGAGGATGGTCGATGCAATACTGGCTTTAATTGGATCTTTGACAAAATATCAAATGAGTTACTTTTAAAACGGATTTTTTAATGAAAATACTGGCTTATGACGTCACATTTCAGAGCACTCTTTTTATGTTTAGTCTATTTAAAAGTTGTAATAACTAGTAGGTAATTGACTAAAAGAGATACATTTTCCGAGATATTTTGAAATTTTTATTTTAATTCGAGCGTATGAAATAATTTATTGTTGATCACGTCAAATACCGTATTATCTAAAGATTAAACATATATATGCGATTACTATGGTTTTAGCCTATGTAACCTTCTTACACTGTAATGTACACTTATAGTAGAAAAAGTACAGTAACTAAGCAAACTTAAATAAAATTTTTAATTAATAATAACAGCAAACGATGTTATTTATAAAACACGTTTCCCTTAAAACACTCCATAAACGCAGCATAAATAGTCTGTGGTAAAGTATTTCTCTTCTAATGTCTCTACCACAGATTACTTATGCGATGTGTATAGAGTGTTTTCAGATATCGTGTTTTTTATAAATATTAACAAATTTGTTGGCCTAATCAACCTCAAAAGTACGAAATAGTCATAGATGTATTAAAACCTTATAATAAAGACGATTGTCATAATAGACTCAACTTCGACACAACACAATCAAGTACAAGTCCTGGTCCCAATCTAGGATACTCTGTGCTTTGGTAACCAGGAAAGGACATCACAAACATGGATATACACCCAGACAGAGGTCATTTGTACAGAATGTACGGTAGCCCCCAGTGGGAATCAAACCCAAGACCAGTTCCGCTTCCGTCCTGGTCATAGCACTGTGACGGCTCTTGTCAAGATTACTGATGACATGTGGTTAGGTATGGAGATAGGGCAGTTGACTGTTCAATGCAACACTTTCAATGCTGTCGACTTCGACACATTTTTAGCGTTTCCTCGTTCGTAGCGAACCTATATCTTATATAATTTATGAACACCTACCTACTCTCTTCATCTTACAGTCCTATCCATCCTAAGGTTACCTGGAAGAGATCGCTTGTAGCGATAAGACCGCCAGTTGTAAACTATTTAACTTAGATACTTAAGATTTTTCATGTATCTTTGAAATGTATGGTTTGCAGTAAAGAATATTAATCTAATCTAATCAAAAATAGGACTTGTGAGATTGTCATAAGCATTTTTCCTTTGGTTATCTAGTCACTCCATTTAGCGGGTGGTCTGCCTCAAGCTCTGTTCCCTTCCACTTTGCCCCTCACACCCAGAATATCCATAAAACAATCGCCCTAACCTAATATCACTCTCGAATCTTCCACCGCCTTCACTCGTATCGCGCCACACACGGATTGATTTATAAAGGCACGTTTTATTGTACCCTCTGCCCGGGCCTTATCTCGTAATTAACCCAGCCGGGTCTTAATCCCGCCAAACGGGGTGGAAACTGGCCTAGAACCCGTGCCCACTGTGCTGACTAAACTCGTTTATACTTGACGTTATCCTGTTTGCTCTTTGCCGCTAGGTTTCTGATTTAAGAATGATATGACGGACGAGTGGATACAAGTATTTTAATACATTTACGAACAGCCGACCGTACTTGACTATTCAGTGCCATTTGGAAATGGAGAAAAACTTACAAGTGGACCTCTGATGTTTTACCAAAGTATCACGTCACAAGCAATATTTGTCAGTGTTTCATATTACAAACTATTGTTTTATCAACTATTGTTGTAGGATAAGATTCATTTGATGTGCGGTGATTTTAAAAATGCATTAATTATTATAATGTTTAAAAGACGAACTTACATGTCACCATTTGACAGATAACAAATAATGCATTTTGCAATACAATTATGATTCGATTTTTTAAGTAACGTATAAAAAACTAACTTTGTTTTGTGAGAAGCACATATTGGTAACAAATAGTAAGCTACGCTCGCTTCGCTCGCTCCGCTTAGCGCGATCACACGCCTCACTTAACCCTGATGATGATTTTTTAATGCGGTGGGCTTCGTCTTCCTTCACTCCCCGTGCCCTGATTTTTGACTAGCGTGAACTCTATATTATCTTAAACCACATTAGTAGAACTTTGTCGACTTAATGCATTTATGTTAAGAAAAGTGAACTAATGTTCTGCCAAATGAAATTACAAGAAAGAATTACTTTCTGAGATGTAAGGTTTGTGAAACATTTTCTTATGGAATTTCGAGTTGTGAAATGATACATTTACATTGCGTTGCTTGTTGTTTGAAAATTTATTTAATAACTATCGGTCATTCGAAGCGGCCCCCTTACAAGTACTTGCCACTTGATCACGCTGCCATATTCAACACCTTTATTTAATTGACTGATGTTTTCATCTCTCTCTATGTTGCTTCTTTGCAGTTTTCTTGCTTTATTCATGAAGGACTTTACACTAGTCAAATTATTGTCTCAATCTTAAAAATTTCAACACTATATAATACATTTATTGATATTTTTAAGGTTTGTCGCAAGTGGTAAACGCTGGTCTCTGCTAACCTCTCTGAGATACAGACGTGAGTTGTTGCATATGGTTGAGGGCGATTTACATTTCCGCAACTTTACTGATAATTTATATATATGAAATTGTAGTTGAGACAAAAACATTACTTTCTAGAATATTCGTTAGTTAACACAATATACTCGAAAGATAATTAATAGGCCGTCAATTGTACTGTATGTTTGTAAATATATCATATTTGTGTTTTTCCTGGTACAAAAAGAATATTCTTATTCTTATAATTTATTTTTAAATACTTTATTTCCATTCATTGAGCCTAGGTATACAGATAAACAAATCATCGACAGCAAGTCCTTAAAATACGGGAATAATGTCTATCAAGTTGTTAACCTCGTCCTGGGGTCATTCATTCATCTCATTTATTTAACAAATAGGTATATGTGTTAATGAAAATATTAACCAGCGACCCTCTCTATTGTTCCAGGGGTGGTGTTAGCCTAAGATGGTGTTGGCGCTGGTGGTGGGAGTGTTGTGCTTGTGGGGCCGCGTGAGCGTCGCCAATCCCGAGGCGAAGCGGCTGTACGACGACCTACTCTCGAACTATAACCGACTCATCAGGCCCGTGGGGAACAACTCCGACCGGCTGACCGTCAAGATGGGGCTGCGGCTCAGTCAGCTCATCGACGTTGTAAGTACCCAAGAGCTTTCTTGCAGTTCATCTGCAACCAGTTGGTCTGCGTGTCAGATGTCATTGGCGCTGCAGTCGCCTTAGTTAGTTCGAGTTCTGTTTTCCTTTACGGTCACCAGTTTCCTCAATCAAAGCACTGTCTGTTACTGTAAGCCGACTTGGCATCTTTGGAAGTCCGACATTGATAGAATCTTTGGAATGCCACAAGAGAATTTGAATCTTCGAATAAGAGCGATTCCGATATTAAGTTAATGAGATTTGAATTTAATTGCACCAGGGCGTTAATGCGTTGTAGTACAATATACCTTATATTATGTTAATGCCTTGCGATACAGTGACAACAGCATATTGCAGCCCTTATAAGTCCCACTGCAGGGCACGGCCTTTTCTTAGAGAGAGAGTATGAACTTAGTCACCACGCTTACCCCCGTCAAATGGCAATTTCAAGCGCTGAGGCATGTGAACACCACAGGCACTCAGGTTTCCTCGCGATACTTTCCTTCACCATTCGCGAGTGGGAGGTACTGCTTTTACACACTCACAAATGTGCGTAACTTTGAAAACAAGGACATTTAGTAGAGAGCTCAACTTTGTACAAATTTGTTTTAGTACAATAAATAATTTTTAAGTAATTGTTTCATTCATGAAAATAAGTGCATACAGTACTAGGTTAGCATATCTTACGCGGCGTCAGCGCTAAATGCCATGGCATGTGTGTGATAGGCTATGAGCTATCATGATATCCATACATCATGTAAGCTCTTACTTAATATTTATTTCTCACATAACATAAGTAGCCTGTATACGTCCCACTGTAAGGCACAGGCCTTCTCTCAGGGAGAGAGTATGGGCTTAATCACCACGCGTGCCCACCGCGGATCGGCGATTTCAAGCGCTGAGGTTTGTAAATAGCTCAGACAGTCAGGTAGACACTCATTTATTTCTTGATTTTCAATAATTAAGTGTAAATGAAACGTGTTATGCGAGTGACGGAAATCCTGAAAAATTTTTTAAAGTATCGATTAAATTAATGCATTTACAAGAATGAGAAGTTAGAAATTCTCTATTTTATTTTCGAACTTGTGTTTAGTGGTTCAAATAAAAGACGTTGAAAACTAGTTTTGGTTTTGTGTTATTCCAAATAAAAGTATAATTTAAAAAATGACCTTATACGTATTTTTATAATCTTAAGTTGTAAACAGTTTTAAATCCCTCAAGCTATTTCTATTGAACTAATACCGGCACACGAAAAGTCAGCTTCCGTTGCAAAAGCAATTTAGAACATTCAAATGAGAGATCTAACACTCCTACAATCAGAGATCCTAAACTAAAGCTCAGCTATTAAATTTTAATACGTATAAAATAGCCGCGTCTGACCGAGGTCGAATTGGATTTGTACTTACTTGACCACAACTGTACCCAATCTGATGTACTTAGTTAACAAAAAAAATGGTAGTAATTGTATTTGTGTATCGAGATTAGACAATAGATTCTTTCGTTTCTTCAGAGCTCTTTGGAAAGTTAAAGGTTTTTGATGCATAGACCTGCGGTTAACAGTTGGTAGGTTCTTAAGTATCAAAAATTGCCATACTACCTACAAACTTAACTTTGCGGTTGAAAATAATCGTCCCTCATATATTCGAACCGCAAACATAAGATTTTTAGTATTTAGGAGGTTTAAGGTTTTATTCAGCCTCTTTTGTGTCCCAGTGCTGGGCAAAGGCCTCCCCTCCTGCGTTCCATCTCTCCCTGTCGCTGGCCATGTCGCATCATCCCGGCAAGAGTGCATTTAGGTCGCCTCGCCACCTTCGCTTTCGTCTACCGCGACGTCCGGTGTCCATTTTGCGGAACCCCGTCGGTCGCTATTTTGGGCCACCTATCTGAGCTAATACGGCAGACATGGTCAGCCTAGTCCCACTTAATTCTGGCGGTTCGCACCCCCAACATCTGCAATTTTAGTTTTAGTTAGAGTTTTTTTAAACAACAATTAATTTAAAAAGTATTGAATTATGGCTTCGATAGTCAAACAACAATATATGTTGTGTTCTCTATATCTATCTATCAATCTATATACCTATATTATGCTCTATTGAAATAAATGCTATTTTCTGAAATATTTCTTATTGTTTGTACTGTGAGGTCTTGGTTCTTGCCAATTTTCATGATTCTAGGACAACGAAAAGTGCCTTATATTTATTAATAGTTAGTACACACATGATTTACTTTTGATTGCATTGTCTTAAAAGCTTGAATTTGTGTTACCTTCAAGGGACTGTGAACCTTAGTAGATTACATTACATTCATGTTAATAGATCTATTTACCCGAGAACAAGTATCTTGCCACTCGGACGCATGTAAAGACGGACAGACGGGTGGATGAAAAATACACTGAAATCTGAAACACACAAAAATTACAACTATCAACAGGTTATTAAGAAACTGTTAACCTCCGAGAATTTCTTTTTATTTATTTATTTTATTTAGAACACAAAACAGGTAACAGACACATTTACCAAATTTTGCATACATTACAGATCAGACCTAGCCTATTACCCTAAACTTGTGTACCTAGCATGCATTTAGTTGATGCAAGTATTCGGTTATTTAATGCAGGAGTTTGACTCTTTCCACTAATCCAAATCCGATGCTCGATCAGTTCAGTATATACCCTAACATACAGATTTCATAAAAGGTCCAATCAAATGAATGTTTTCATCAGACGGGTTTCAAGACCCAAAATAGTATGTGCCCGAATCGGTCGGCTTTTCCGGCGATTCGTTTGGAATCCCTTCATTTAAAAAGGATTTAGTTCGAAACCCTGTTACAAAAGTTACATCTGTCTCTTTCTACATTTTGCTAACGAGATTATATGCATGTATTTAGTGTACCAAAGTTCGCGAGAGGTTTTAATGAGGGAGTGTAAAATATTATAAGGTTCCGTCCAAAACTAAGTAAAATTTTGAAAAACTTGTGTAGCAACGTGGAAAAAAAAATAAACGGAATTAGGGTTATAATTTTGTGACTTTGTTTATAATGATAACTTTCACGTAATACAATCACTTGACCTGGTCCCAAACTAGGATACCCTGTGCTATGGTAAACAGAAAAGGACATTACAAACATAAACATATACCCAGACTGAGGCCATTTCTACAAATGTACGGAGGCTCCCAGTGGGAATCGAACCCAAGACCTCTGTTTTGGTAGCTAAGCGCCTTAACGGCTGGACCAACGAGGCAGTCGTTAGATATTATGCATCCCTTGTAAAAAAACACCTACGGTGTTATTTACAAAAACACGGTTCCTTTAAAACACTCCTTAAACGTATTTTCCTCGTAATGTCTCTACCGCAGACTATTTATACGACTTTCATGTTTTAAGGAATCGTGTTTTTACATGTAACAGAAGCCCGTACTTTGAATTAACAAAATTATCTCCACTTCAAATTGATGAAATTGAAATTTAATCTGAAAGTTTTCATCATCATCAGCCTATGCTTGTCCACTGCTGGACATAGGCCTCTCCTATTGCACGCCACTGAGCATAGTCCTCGGCTACTCTCATCCAGCTCTTGCCAGCCGCCCTGCGGAGATCATCGCTCCATCGAGTCTGAGGACGTCCTACACTACGTTTACCGATCCGCGGTCTCCACTCAAGAACTCTTTTATCCCATTGGTTATCAGTTCTTTGGATGATATGGCCGGCCCACTGAAAGTTTGAAAGTTTGATCTGAAAGTTTTGTTTTTCGTCAATGTGACGTTTTTGCCTAGCTACCATAGCACAGGGTATCTTAGCTTGGGACCAGGTTAAGTGATTGTGTTGTGTGGAAGTTATTATTATTTTTAATTGTTTAATGTCAGGCGTCTTTAGGACGTAGTTTGATATCATCGTGGCGGAGCCCCCACCGAGGGTTTTCGGAGCTCCAGAGCTCTGCAAAATACTTCGAATATACCCTATACTCTATTCTTTGAGTATAGAGAATTCAAAATTAAAAAATTAAATTTAAATATTTTTTCAAAGACAGGAATGGAAGTCTAAAGGTGAGGCCTTTTCCCAGCAGTAGGACATCGTCATGGCTGCATAAAAAATAAAAAAACTTAAAGCTACAAAAATTACCAGGGGTCTTTGCACTAAGCTTAGCCTACATTGCAACGAACCAGTTATATTTCAAGAACATAATGACTTATATACACAGTATAAAAACATATAATAATAGGCTAAACTTACGGAATAAATTTGGGATAAACAAAATAATCTGTGTTCTGGTGTGTACTATAGAGGATGTTTTTAACTTATCTTATCTTATATTCTATAACCTAATATTTTTTTTCCTTATAGGTATAAGGCATTTTCTGTGCTTGTGTAATCCAGGCTTATACGTAATTGCGTTATTGTTGCTTTCGTTTCTACTACCGATGTTATAATAATAACAATAAAATTTATTTCAAATAAAAAGAGTCATAACAGTGTAAAATTGGCTTAAATCTATCATATTTTTATTTGAAGTAGTTTAAAAAATAACCGGCATCTCACGCGTCTTATTGGCTAAAATTTACTGTGTGATATATTGTCACTAAACTTTGGCCTTTGCTTCTACGTAATGAGATAATTTATACAGCGACCAGTGGCACCTTCACTCACACTAGATGGGTGAAATGACCACTAGCACGCTGCAGTGCCTGGGCCATTGTTTTGAATGTAATGTCGCATAGAGCAACATTAATGTTAATATCTCGTTCAGAAATAAAGCATTTCTTGATTATTGAAAAAACCAATTTCTAACAACTTAGAGAATGTTTCCGTGTTTGAATACACGCGTATTCATACGTGAACGCGACTTTATTCATGGAACGCTCTAACAATGTGTCTAGAAAGTTTAAATTGAATGAAAGTTGAATTGGTGTGTCGCTCCGTTTTGACTTGTTGCTAATGGTAGTTTGTGGAAAATTGTAAGCTGAAAAAGCATAATCAGGTGCACTAAATTCAACTATAGCATTGTTTTTTTAGGTGTTTGTTGATACAGTAGTACATACACTACGTAATTCAAATGTGTATGCTTGGTTACCACAGCTTAAAAACTTGGATCAGCATGTACATTAAATCAGAATGCAATAACAAAATATGATGTAACGTAAGTTGCGATACAATTCTGTTTGCTTTACAATTTTGTTGTCTACAAACACAGATTTATCTCAGAAATATCGCAGCCTACGCAAAGCTTACAACGTAGGCGGCTACGGCGTAGCAAGCTGTTGCGTTGGCGTAGTACTCGATTGTATAGGTGCGACGCGTTTGCGGGGGCGCTTAATAAAACTGTGCTCCTTCACAAATTACTGCTATGAAAGTATACCATCACCTTGAATTATAGTTTTCCTAGCAATATTAAATTTATTGTGGTCTAGGTTGGTTTTCAAAATTCATTAATTTTGTTCTTTAAGTGAATTAAAACTTCTACAAAAAATCTAGAACTTTTGTAAGTAGGCATGGTGTAACAAAATCCTCATTTATATCTCGGAGTCAAATTCAAACAGAAAATTTTGACTTTGTAAAGAAAATTATCAGCTGATATTTTTTCGTAATTTAAAGTGTCCAAAAGCAAACAATATTCCTTTAGACGTGCAAAACCTCAATTTTTTATGTATATGGGTTTTTTTTGTGCCCTCATAGGAGCTTTGAAATATTCAAAATAAATAAACCGTTATTTTGAATATTTCAAAGCTCCTATGAATAGTAAACAGGAAACATTTTTCCTTGACTTGTTGGAATGAAAATAGACAAAAAATATGTTCTTACGAAATCTTTCATCATCATCATCAGCCATTTGACGCCCACTGCAGGACATAGACCCCCTTCGCAGTTTTCATAACCATGAGGGGTTTTACCATAATCGCCACGCTTGGCAGGCGGGCTGGCGATCGCAGTATGCGGTTGTAATCTCAGGAAGACGCTGCTGCCCGTCTACTGGTAATTGATTTCCTTACTCGCCTTCTATGACAATGGAGTGACGCTATTCTTAATCCGGCGCCACACGGATGCTTACGAAATCTTTACAATCAAAGTACTCTATTGAACCTAAGACAAAATAAGAATTTCAATACCTTCACACGCTTTGATCAGTTGAAGCATTTTAGTAGTTATGGTAGATTAAATAAATAGACAAACATGCATACCCTAAATTCATTACACTACTTTTGCGTTGACGTGTAAAAACACTAAGTACTAAGAACAAAAACTCACTTAAATAAAAATCATCATTACCTTCACTCCGCAACTTCCGTTATCGACGAAACTTTCCCCATCAAAGCAATTGGAATGGCGCATCAAACGAAAATAGACCTAAATTATTGCCCGATTCAGCACAAAATCCACTCTCCTCTGTTTACCGTCGATTTAACAGAAACAAAAGAGACTCGACCAATAACAAATGGTCCATCCATATGGCACGGTTGGGTTGAGTAAAATATATCGATATACAAAAATGTCGATATTTTTAATCTACATAATTATAGACATTAAATATCAATTCTTCTCGAGTAGTGCATAAACGCCTCTTTCTCGTAAGATAAAAAAATATGTGTAGAGACGGTTAACGGTAGTCAGTTGGGAAAAGTGTACATAAGTAAAAAACAACTGACAGCCAACAGTTTGTTGATAAATAAATGGGGGGGGGGATATGTATTAAAATCGATATTTTTTGTACAACATGTCCTATTTTAGAATATTATATCAGAAGCTTAAAAGTATCTCTTTAGTTTGGATTGGTGGTATTTTAATATCCGAATTTCAATTTGAAATTTTCATGTCTTTCAAAAATACTTTTGTGTAACTAGTGGTCTTGGGAAAAAGTATAACGTAAAGTTTTTTTGCATTTAACAAGTATTTGAGAAATAAAGATATTATATTGATCAATATTTTAGTAGCTTGCCCATCTCTATGGCACGGATGACCCTCGTTACCTTTGCGGGCGAGTTTAATCTTTGACGCTGCGACGTTAAGAACCAATTTTGTATTTCAGCTGCGGTCCGCTCGGTGTAATTTAGTGTGGTCTGATATCTGTCGATTTGGAAAGCCAGTTGAAATTTTGGCTACAGTCTGCGCATCCGTTGTTGTCAGGTTTCTACCTTCCCTTTATTTTTTGTTTGGCGAAGAGATTGTGTTTAAATTTGTGTAGGCGAGTGTGGCTTTAATCCTGTCGGTTTTTGTTTAGCCATTTCGTACGATCCTTATTTACCACGATGAGAGTTTGAATCTAAGCATGTTGAATATAAGAGCTGTTTAAGGCTGGGTTCCCGAGCGCATGGATTTGTACGGGACTTACCACCGGTTTCTCGTACACTAACAGCTGTCAGTGGTTTTTTTTGTATGCAATTTGGTCAATTGACAGCTGTTAACAGTAGATTAACAGCGTGTTAGTGTACGAGAAAGTGGGGGTTATTGCGCTGCGCGAGCGAATAGTTGGGGAAAAAGTAGACATTGTTGAAATTTGAAATCCTAGAAGAAGCTTACTTTAAAATTTGTATTACAAAAATGCATTATGTGGTAGTACGTAGTGCGGGTATTATTCCCAACTAGCCAATTTTTCTTGTACAAAATTCCACGCGTTAATGTCTTATTATTAAAATAACTCATGCTCACATTCTCTCCTTGTGAAAACAAAATTACTTCCGCGCTCACATGACGGGCTTCGTTGTTAAGCCTGAGGAGATTCAAAACGGAAAAAAATCCTATTAAAATCTTATTTTATCACTGAGAAAATGCAATTTTCCAGGCTTTCGCGGCAGCCGCTCGGTCCCACACTTTTAATACTAGTTTACACGGGGTCTCTTGATTTCATTTGATATTTGCATCTATTATGTTTGCGACAAAGGGTACCATGCATACATACATACATACATAAACTGACGCCCGTATTCCAGAGGGGTAGATAGAGACCAGGGACTGCTACTTGCCACGATCCTGACAGATCACTTTCGCGACTACCATGCGTTGCGCTAAATAGTCACTTGGCTTAAATTGATACGGCTAAAGCCTTTGCATGCCTCTCTTTTTAGGGTTCCGTACCTAAAGGGTAAGGGACCCTGTTACGAAGACTCCGCTGTCCGTCCATCCGTCCGTCTGTCACCAGGCTGTATCTTATGAACCGTGATAGTTATACAGTTTAAATTTTCACATAATATGATGTATTTCTGTAGCCACTATAACAAGAAATACTAAAAACAGAATAAAATTAATATTTAAGGGGGCTCCTGTACCACAAACGTGATTTATTTGCCGTTTTTTTTCTCAATATTAATAACGGCAACAGGTAGACGCTTGAAATATTCAAACTTCGTATAGATAATGGTTCCGTACCCTTTGTGCGCGAGTCCGACTCGCACACGCCCGGTTTTTTTTAAATGCTGCTATAACGTTTTAAAACGAAGTTTAGGTAAAATAACTAATGAATGTTGATGAAGCGAAATAGGTTTACCAGGCTGTTGGCAAGTGAAAACCCAGGTCTCTGAGTTTCGTTGTTTCTTTCGGTAATTTAACTATTTTAGTTAGTTTAAATGGAGATCAAAATTGAAAGAAATGAAATATTCGCGCGGTTCGAAGGCAAGTACCAAAATTTCGTGTGAAGTAATGCAGGTATGGCACCAGGGTAGGTTTTGTTCGTGTTCGTTTTGATCTAGGATTTGTAGAACGTATGCAGTCCGCCCGCTCCAAAGCTCTATTGTAATGCACATTTCTTGGTGAGCGCGTTGCTATTAAGGAGATACAGTGCTGCTCAAAACAGAGTAAAATGGCGTAAAATTATTTCGTGATAAAAAAATGTAACAAACGGGTAATCGTACTTTTGAGTTCGCTGGGTTTGTAAATGCTTCACTAGGAAAGCGATGTTTAATGCTTATTTCCACGTTGACATAGATAGTTGAAATGTGATCCCGAAACTCACTTTAAATCTACCAAAGTAGTACCTACGTATAATTTGGTATTTGAAAAAATATCAAATGAGTTACTTTTAAAACGGATTTTTGTATGAAAATACTGGCATAAGCCATCCATACGTCACATTTCAGAGCACTCTTTTTATGTTTAATTTGTTTAAAAATTGTAATTGACTAAAAGAGATACATTTTCCGAGATATTTTGTAATTTTTGTTTTAATCGAGCATATGAAATAATTTATCGTTGATCGTGTCAAATGCCGTAGTGTAATATTAAAAGAGCAACAAAGGAACCAAGGAAGGACGTTGATTTGTTTATTTTGCAGGAACATTAAAAACATGTTTCATGCAACACAAAAATAACGGAATAGCTAAAAGACATAACAAATACATATTATTATTAAGCTCGCCTATTCACAAATGTTTATATTGTGTAATGAAGAATTTTAATCAATCGATAATTAACAGAAATGTGTGTGTGGTTTTTTATATTTTCCACCTATACAACATTTGAATATTTCAAGCGTTTACCTGTTGCTGTTATAGGCTCATTACGCTTTAGGTACGGAACCCTAAAAAGTACTTTGAGTTAAATTTCAAGCGATACGTTAACCCTGAGTGAAGCTATATCCCCTTTACATTTTGGCAGTTATTTGGCAACACGTTCACAGCTAGGAAGAAAGCTTTTTGGAGGATCAGTGTATGCCTGCTGAATACAAATTCTCAACCGTCTGTATACTACGTGCCCGGCAAACTTCTGCTGGATGGAAACAAACTATTGATAGAAATGCTAATATTGTTTTTTTATTTTAATTTATTGAGAAAAGCAAACAGAATTGTTATATTTAAATAGAATGACGTAGGTAATTATTTCAAAACTTAAATATTTACATCATTATAACTTAAAATGGTATTCTTATGTGTCTTTGGGATAAAACTTAATAACAGTGCATACTTCGCATATAATAACAAAAAATACTGAGGTCAAACGTTGATTATTTTTCAGTTGTTCATTACAACTTAAATTTTAAGTTCATTGAGTCATCATCATCAGCCATTGCGCGATAATAACAAAAAATACTGAGGTCAAACGTTGATTATTTTTCCGTTGTTCATTACAACTTAAATTTTAAGTTCATTGAGTCATCATCATCAGCCATTTGACGTCCACTGCAGGACATAGGCCTCCTTCGTGGTTTAACCGTAACCATGAGGGGTTTTGCAATAATCGCCACGCTTGTCAGGTGGGTTGGCGATCGCAGTATCCGGTTGGAATCTCAGGAAGACGCTGCTGCCCGTCTCCTAGTAATTTATTTCCTTAGTCGCCTTCTACGACATCCGCGGAAGGAAATGGAGTGACGCTATTCTTAATCTGGTGCCACACGGATTCATTGAGTTCATTGAGTAAACATTTGTTGTTATAATGAATAAAAGTATTTGAATTTTTATTTTGAAAAATTGGTGCTCCCGTTGTTCACCTAGAACAAAACTTAGCAAGTTACAATAATCTGAAATTACTAACGTGAAGTCTAATTATGTGACGTCGATACAGCAGTTTTTATTAATAAAAATGCCTTTTAATCACTACTTTGGTGTTCGAATTTTGAACATAGTTTGACCTCCATCTCAATGCTCATACAACCTCCTTGCGCAAAAAATACTCGATATAAACTCGTTGCGCAAAGAATACTTCACATACAAACTCTTTGTGCAAACGACTCTTTGAGATTTGACTAGTCGATATTTGCGACAAGGAGTTTAGCATTAGAATAAAGAAAATTACTCTTTATTTTAGTGATTGCTCCAATTTTAATGTACATTTTAATTAATTTAACCTTCCTTTTTTCTTCATTAAATGTATTTTCGCTTAAATTATTTCTTTTTCTCGCAGTCATGGTATAAAGTTTAAGATGCAACACTTGAATAAAGTACGGATTTACATTGAGGGCCATGAATCAATCGTGTCGCTCAGGATGCTATCACTTGAATCACTCACTACGCGCCCGTGATTCAATCATTATGAATCACTCCCTACGGTCGTGATTCAGTCGTTAGAATCCTTCACTTGCTCGTGGTTCATCTATGGCCCTCGCTTTAAAGCCGTCTTTTATTCACTAATTACATAATATCACTTGCCTAAGGAATGATGTGCCGTCATCATCGTTATCATCATCATCATCATCATCATCATTAATATAAGAGTTGTTCAGCATCCTACACGCGCTCCGATGTTAAAGGAACCAGGCGGTGAACGAATTGGCCTGTAAATTGTAAATTAAATTTAAAAAATATATATATTGCCCAAAAAACAAACAAAAAACACACACGAAATAAAAAATAAAGAAAAATAATATAGGAAGAGTTCGGCAAAAGTAATGTTTTGAACACGTCGCACAGAATGCAACATACTTTTCATACAATGAAAGACTTCAAATCTTGCAAAAATACACGCATTTTAGCTTCTTCGCTTTTCTTCTTTGCATCTCAAATAACATCAATACATTTCGGTGCCTTGAAAGTGGTACATTTGGTGAGGGACACCTAAAACGGCTGTTTTTGGCATAAATTTTATCTAGTCCGAGGTTTTTGATCCTAGATTTTTTGTCGTGGGTCCAACCAATCACTGTTAATATTATTGAAAGATTGTACAGACACTTTTTCCAAATACGATCTGTAAAAGATATCTTTTTTTTTCACTGGTGGCCTGCTGGATCCCATTAAGTAATTGAAATATCCAGTTTCAGCAAGCAACTTGTGTCAACTGAAAACTTTTCATCAGATATAAATTTAGAAAGCTTTCCTTGAAAATATTTCAACTTAAAAGTTTCAATGGATAGTACATTATTGTATTAAGTTTCACCAAGTGTTATTTACATATCTTTAGCGGTCTGGAAGTGTCGAACGAATGACGAAATGCTTATAAGTATCTTTCTTTTTAGTTCGGAAAATATTTATTTATTTTATACTTGAAGTGAAAGTGCAATACGACGAACTTAATGATATGAGCATTGTCTGTCAGTCAAACGCAGGATGTGGAAAGGTTTTGAAATACAATTTTAAAAGATACATAGTGTATGATTAAATAAACGTGAACAACATAACATAAACTCACGCCTGTATCTCAGAGGGGTAGGCCGATATCAGGGATTGCCATTTGCCATGATCTTGACGGATTACATTCACTTCATCAACCTTCATTAGCCTCTACGTGCACGCACGCTGGTATCCTAAAATATCCCCTATTTGGTTGAAGTATGTCCACCTGGGATGTCCCTTACTGGCCCTTCCACTCACATTCGTCAATCTTTCATCCTTCATCCTCTCCGCAAAAATTTAAATATATAACATAATGAAATTAATACACGAAACCTCACTATCACTATAACGTATACATACTCGTATATCATTTAAATAAAACACGGTGTTTAATACATGTTACTCACTTTGTACATACTCTGATCCCTAAACACCGGCACAATATGGCAAGCTACCTACAACATATTTCACAGAACATGCTTCACAAAGGCTACATTCTTACACGGCGTAGCAAAGCTACAAAGTCACTACTATAATAGGAAATTTACTGCAAACACGCACCTCGGGGCTCCCGGCGATGTTCAACAGAAAGTCAAATCAGTACTTGGGAAATGAAGCTTATAATAACTTCCACACAACAATTTTAACTCATCCTTGTCTAAAACTAGGATACCCTAAGCTATGATAACCAGACAGTGATATCAAAAACATCAGAAAACAAACGAACAACCATACTTTGATTTTACTGTATGTGTACAAATCAAAGTATGGCGATCCCCGACGGGAATCAAACACACGACTTCTGTTGTTGACTGTTCACGAATGAAGCATGATAGCGCTCAATAAATTTAATTATAAACGTTCAACAAAACGTACAAATATTGATTTTAATTTTAATTCAATAATACAATATAATCTCAACTCAAATAAAGACAGTACGAAACAGAAGTAAAGCTCATAATAACAGTTGTTTGTATTGTTGATTAGAATAATCACATGTCTACGAAAGTACTAAGCTAAAATTCTGTAGTAGCAATTCTACGCTTGGAGCGCCTAGCAGATGGTTCCCGAATGCTTTGCGCGGGAATGCTGCTCTACATAATATAATAGTTGCTATATTTAACTAGTTTTACATACTATTACGTCTTAAGACTGTTCTTATGTGGAGCATGATGTCTCGCTCATACAATAAAAAAAATATATATTGTAAAAATATGAGTAAACTTTTGATAAATGTAGTCTGAGGGGTTGATGTATAATTTAATTATGGACTTTTTAAATATATAATATTTTTGTTTTCCTAGACGTAGTTTTAATAAAGAAAAGTTGTTTCCAAAATTATTAATTTTGGGATCAAATTTGGCCATTCAAAAACTTAGTACAGCATAAGAAAAATATGCCTTGAATATCCGCAATGTAATTATCCATGCTCGTAGCATGGATAATTACATTGCCATGAATCGCTCGTAGCCCCGGCTGCCTGAGTGATCTTAAACGATCACGAAGGTTAAGCAACACAGGGCGCGTTCTGTGCATGGATGGGTCGCCGTCTGTGCCTAACGCTAGTGGCAATTTTCCGAGCGGTTCCGTGCTTCGCAAGGCACGTTAAGCTGTTGGTGCCGGCTGCCGTCGATAGATGGCAGTCGTTAAGCCAAGTCAGAGGCCTTAGGGCGGCTTGACAATTTCTGACAGCAGACGAGCCACTAGTCTACAAACCTCCACCAATCCGGACTTGGCCCCCGTGGTGGAGTATGGCCTATACCTTCCTCAGGGAAGAGACCCGTGCCCCTCGGTGGGGACATAATGGGTTGATGATGATGAATTATCCATCAAACCTTCAGATCACATTCACCAAAAGTATACTAATTTTATTACAATTACAAAAAAAAATGTAATTGTCCGGGCGAGACAGCATGCTCCACGTAAGAACAGTCTGAAGGTGATCGCACATTTATCAGCAACGTACGCGCCGCATCCGCTATACGCGTCGCATTTCTTGATAGACTCGCGCCGTACGCGAATCCTTTCTGTGGCCAACAATTTTTGCAGTGCTTTCTTACCCCTGGTGTGAAACAGTGTGGTGGCATTGATTGAGCTGTGGAAAAAAGGGTTGTAATAGCCTGCTTATTGGCATTAGGCCCGAATGAGGTAACACTGAGTACCAGCACGCGTCGTATGCGCCGCGTTATATGACGTCTTCAGTATGCTTCTCACTTTACGAAATGCGGCGCGTACGGTGTGGGTGAAACGTGTTGCATACAATCAGTACATGCAACGAATTCTAAAATGCTGTGAGTACAGCGCTTGCAGCGCGTACGTTGCTGACAAATGTGCGATCACCTTTAAACAGTTATATTGTATCTACAATGAAACATTCATGTACTTAACGAAGTATTTATAAACTGCGGTGGAGCACAAAAGGACGGTAATGAGTTTGGCTCGTATATATGCAATTTCCTTTTTTATGTACAATAAAGTGCTCTCTATCTATCTATGTTAGATCGATTCTACGTTCCTTCATAACTCGTTAACCAAAGGTCAGATTTTGATGAATAAGATCTCAATTGATTCATCTTGTTTGCGATATGTCTTAAATTAAATTATATTAGGCTAAACATATGACGGGCTCGCACTTGCCTCAGTCTCGTCTTATTATAAATAATAGTAATCATCATCATCATCAGCCATTTGACGCCCACTGCAGGATATAGGTCTCCTTTGTGGTTTTAATAACCATGAAGGGTTTTGCCGTAATCGCCACGCTTGGCAGGCGGGTGGGCGATCGCAGTATGTGGTTGGAATCTCAAGAAGATGCTGCCCGTCTCCTGGTAATTGATATCCTTAGTCGCCTTCTACGACATCCACGGAAGGAAATGGAGTGACGCTATTCTTAATCCGGCGCCACACGGCAAACACAATCACTTGTCCTGTTCCCACACTATGGTACCCTGCGCTATGGTAACCAGGCAAAGACATCACAAACAGGGAACATGTATATACACTCAGACCATTGTGGCCATGTGTACAAATGTACGGCGGCCCCAAGTGGGATTCGAACCTACGACCTGCAGCACGGTCATCATCATCGTCATAATCAGCCGGTGTCAGTCCACTGCTGGACATAGGCCTCTCCCAAGACATGCCACTGAGCCCGATCTTCGGTTCTTCTTTTCCAGTCACTGCCCACCGCTTTGCGAATGTCGTCGCTCCACCTGGTCACAGGGCGTCCTACGCTACGCTTGCCGATTCGCGGTCTCCACTCTAGAGCCAGTCTACCCCAACGGTTATCGGTCCTGCGGCAGATATGACCAACTCACTGCCACTTCAGTTTGCTAATCCATTTATCATCATCACCATCAGCCATTTGACGCCCACTGCTGGACATAGGCCTCCCTCACGGTTTTTCTAACCATGAGGGGGTTTGCCATAATCGTCACGCTTGGCAGGCGAGTTGGCGATCGCGGTATACGGTTGGAATCTCAGGAAGACGCTACTGCCCGTCTCCTGTTAATTGATTTCCGTTCAGCTATATCGATTACGTTAGTTCTCTGGCGAATTATTTCGTTTCGGATTCGATCCCGCAGAGAAACACCGAGCATAGCTCTCTCTCCAGCATGGTAATCAGACGTAATGCCGCTAGCCCGGAGAAGAGTCAAATATTTTTTTATTGATTTAAATAATTCAGGAGTTGCTGTGTTCATGATTTATTATAGTTTGAATTCTGTTTTGTCTTTTGGAAGATGAAGTTATATTGATGGTTAGTCTCATTTTAACGTAACACTTATTGATATAACAATGATTTAATTTAATGAACTCATTAGTGTCATCATTCATCATCATTCAGCCACAAGAAGTCCACTGCTGGACATAGGCCTCCTCCATGGATTTCCAAAAAGACCGGTTGGAAGCGGCCTGCATCCAGTGTCTTCCTGCCACTTGAATGACGTCATCTGTCCATCTTGTGGCTGGTCGTCCCACGCTGCGCTTGCCGATATGTGGTCTCCATTCGAGAACTTTTCGGCCCCATCGGCCATCAGTTCTGCGTGCTATGTGCCCCGCCCACTGCCACTTCAACTTACTAATCCGCTGGGCTATGTCGACGACTTTCGTTCGTCTACGGATCTCATCATTTCTGATTCGATCTCGTAGAGAAATTCCGAGCATAGCCCTTTCCATAGCTCGTTGCGTGACCTTGAGCCTTCTTATGAGGCCCATAGTGAGAGACCACGTTTCAGTGCCATAAGTCATCACTGGTAACACACACTGGTTGTATAATTTTGTCTTGAGCGATTGAGGTATATTAGACGAAAAGACTTTTCTAAGTTTCCCGAAAGCTGCCCAGCCGAGTTGGATTCGACGATTGACCTCTTTCACGAAGTTGGACCGGCCTAGTTGGACTGTTTGTCCTAAGTAGACGTATTCGTCTACAACTTCGAGAGTCGTGTTCCCCAATGTTATTAGGGTGGGCACAACACGGGCGTTCGACATGACCTTCGTTTTGTCCATGTTCATTTTAAGGCCCACACGTTGGGAAACTCGACTGAGGTCGTCGAGCATTATGCCGAGGTCTTCCATCGTTTCTGCCATGACTACTATATCGTCGGCAAATCGAAGGTGCGTGATGTACTCGCCATTGATATTGATGCCGCGTCCCTGCCATTCCAGAAGCTTGAAGGCATCTTCCAGTGCGTTCGTGAACAGTTTCGGAGAGATAACGTCTCCCTGTCTCACGCCTCTTCTCAATGGAATTGCCTCCGAATTCTGCTCCTGTACTCGGACCGACATGGTGGCGCTGTTGTACAAGCACTTCAGCACCTCGATATACCGATAGTCAATACGGCAACGCTGGAGAGACTCGAGCACTGCCCATGTCTCGATCGAATCGAAGGCTTTCTCATAGTCCACAAACGCTAAGCAGAATGGCAAATTATACTCCTCAGTCTTCTGTATAATTTGCCGCAGCGTGTGGATGTGGTCTATGGTACTAAAGCCCTTTCGGAAACCGGCTTGTTCGGGAGGCTGGAAGTCATCAAACCTGCGTTCGAGACGATTCGTGAGGACCCTCGAAAACAGCTTATAAACATGGCTCAGAAGCGAGATGGGTCGGTAGTTCTTCAATAGAGAGTTATCCCCTTTCTTGAAGAACAGCGTCACCACGCTTCTGTTCCATGCTTCTGGCGTTTTTCCTTCGAGCACGACGGAATTGAAGAGCTTCTGAAGGACTTTAAGTACTGGTGTTCCACCCGCTTTCAGTAGCTCTGATGTGATTCCGTCCTCTCCTGGTGCCTTGTTATTCTTGAGCTGTTTCAGGGCCATCCTAATCTCGTACAGGCTGATGTCCGGGATGTCTTCGGTATAATGTCGGGTCAGTTTGGCTCTCGGATCTTTGTTCAAACTGCTAACAGGTTTTGCGACTGAGGTGTATAGCTGTCCGTAGAAACTCTCAATCTCCCTCAGCACCTCTGATTTGGTCGACGCTATACTGCCGTCCTCTCTCTTTAGCTTCGTCAGCTGGCTTTGCCCAATAGACAAGTCTTTTGCGAACACTTTGGAGCCCTTGTTCCGCTCTATAGTCTCTTTAATACGTTCGGTATTAAAGGACCGAATATCGTGCCGCATAGACTTTGAGATATGTCTATTGAGCTGCCTATATGACTTAGCATCCTCGGAGGACTGCAGTTGCAACGCGCGACGTTTAGCCATGAGGTCGAGAGTATAGTTTGAGAGCTTTTGTGGTCTGCTCGTACGGTTGGGTCTATAGAACCTCGAGCCCACTGTACGGACAGTTTCTACAAACCTGTTATTGATCTCGTCCACCGATGCGGCGCTCTCCAGGCACTCAAAGCGATTTGACAATTCGAGTTGAAAGTTCTCGGAGTTCTGGATATGGGCACGAGTAGGTCGGAGCGTGGACTTCATGAGACGAGACCTCTCAAGTTTGACATTGATATTCAATGTGCCTCTCACTATTCGGTGATCGCTTCCGGTTTTCACCATATTGATCACAGAGACGTCATTGAATATTTGTCTCTTGGAGGTCAGGATGAAGTCTATCTCGTTTCTCGTGGAACCATCGGGACTCAACCAGGTCCATTTCCTGTGAGGTGGCTTCTGAAAGAAAGAGTTCATCATAAAGAGTCCCTCTTTCTCCAGGAAGTCTGCCAACCTTTGTCCTCTCGGGTTCCGTTGCCCATAACCAAATTGCCCCACTCTCATCTCACCCTCGCTTCTTGTGCCCAGCTTCGCATTGAAGTCCCCCATAACCACATTAAAATAGGTCTCCGAGGTATGTATGGCCCTACTAATGTCCTCATACATCGCCTCTACCTCCTCATCGGAGTGTGACGAGGTCGGTGCGTATACCTGAATGACCTTCAGCGAATATCTCTTAGATATTCTGAGTTACATTAGTGTATTTGTTGTTATTATTTAATACTTATTATATCAAACATTTAACAGGGACTTGCTGAAAATCACCGTTGTGTCTCATACAACATTTATGCTGAGCAAACCCCTTTTTATCAATATCCCTAAGTTTAGAATTATTTATAATATTATGATTTTTAATGTAATGTGATAATTTTTTTTTCAATTTCAAATACGTGTGTGGCTAAGCATATGACGGGCTCGCACTTTCCGCAGTCTCATCTTATTCTAAATACGAGCCCAACAGTAAGATTCTTTTGCAGTTAGTCGGTAGCACAATCTTTTTCCAACCCGTCTTGTCCTTGTCATCCCACGTGGGTTCTCCTGTGACGACGTCGTCACAGGTCACTTTAATCTTTTCTTTGGCGTCATAGATGGCTCTACAGTATAATAGTAAACGATGTAGCTGTCCTCCGTACACCTAGGTGTATTGGCTAAATACGTAATTTTATGTAGAGGTGACAGCAGGTCAACTTTTACTTTTTTGTCGCAAAGTCATCTTAACATAACTGAGTGGAGTAGGTACATGTATGCTAAGGTTGACGCGCTGTTGAGTGCGCCTCAAAGATAAAAAAAAAAATCTGCTGTTTTATTTATTCTATTTTGTACTTAAATGACAAGCATCGACACAGACTTTTGAAATTCATCCTTTAATAATGAAAAAGCAGTAACCGACAGTGACGTGAGCAATTTTTGTGAAACCGGTAACTTAAGGATAATCCACATAACAACAAACCGACGACGTGTGGTAGCAACGATACAAACTAAAATAAACCCTAAATGCATCGGAAGTTAGAGACGACATTTTCTTGACTCTAAAGGCGTTATTTATAAAACAAGATTCTGAAATACTCCTCAGCTCAGAGGCAGTTTAAGTAATTTGTGCTTACTTCTTTCCCTTTATTACAGATTATTTATACTTACTCTGAGGAGTGTTTTAAGGAATCGTGTTTTTGTAAATAAGAGTGTAAGTTCGTAAGTATTTAAGGACTATTTTAAATTGATGTGAATAAACCTATATTCTGCCTAACAGATCTCTATTCGGTTGCATTAAGGGTCCTCGTTCGCATGTTGTAACAATTTTAAAATAATCAGTCTTAAAAAATGTGGTCTTTGAAGGAATGGGTTCGAAAATTAAATTAAACTTTGCTTTTGACAGAGAAAAGAGGCGTAAGAAGAGGGCCATAATAATATTTCCATTTTGTTTACAAGCAACAACTAAGTATATGAAAATATAAATATCAAAAATTCCCGTATGTTTTGTCCAAATTTATGAAAAATAAACTCAGTCTATTGCGACCAAGAGAGATGCAGAAATATAATATGCAGCCCTAAAACCCAAGTTCTGTACATCCTCACACCGAATATTCACTATTCTATCTTCTAGCACATGTGATATAAGATCTAGTTTCGAATGCAAAAGTTTTCTTCCAAGTATCGCTTGCTGTACGTGGGATCGCTTCACGAATGCGCTTGGGGACACATTAGGGAACTTGACACTGTAGTAAGACCTTACGGCGAAGCTCGTGGGATGCCTTGAAATAAGGAAAATAGCGGAAGATGTAGCGGGACGAACAGGCTGAGCGTTTGTAGAATTTTAATTGGATTTATCTTTATGTATCCCGAAATTCTAAAGGAGGGGTAATTTTCCCAGTTTGCTTGCAAAAATATATTTCATATATATTCCATAAACTAACGCAGAGATCAGATTTGGCCACTTGCCACAACTTGACAAATTTCGATATGTTCTCGCACGGTTTCATAATTCATAACTTTATTGCGACCATGTAATTGCTAAGATGTTACAATTAGTTTGTTTCATACATGATCCCTACTTAGGGCACAGTAACTTTTGAGTAGCATTTTATTTTACCATTTGGTAATGCATCCCTTATTTTGTCAACATATATCCCCTTGGAGCATCCTCTACCATCCCTTCCGTTCACGTTTGCTCGATTACAATAATATAAAATAAATAAATCTTCGTCTCCTATATTATATTTATTATTATATTTGTAGAATCGCTCGTAGCCCCGGCTGCCGGAGTGATCTTAAACGATCACGAAGGTTAAGCAACACAGGGCGCGTTCAGTGCATGGATGGGTCGCCGTCTATGCCTAACGCTAGTGGCATTTTTCCGAGCGGTTCCGTGCTTCGCAAGGCACGTTAAGCTGTTGGTGCCGGCTGCCGCCGATAGATGGCAGTCGTTAAGCCAAGTCATAGGCCTTAGGGCGGCTTGACAACTTCTGACAGTAGACGAGCCACTAGTCTACAAGCCTCCACCAATCCGGACTTGGCCCCCGTGGTGGAGTATGGCCTATACCTTCCTCAGGGAAGAGACTCGTGCCCCTCGGTGGGGACATAATGGGTTGATGATGATATTATATTTCACCGAAAGGGACATAACGATGCAATTAAGATTTATTTATTTCAATATCTTAAATTATTCAAAGGCTAATTAAATAAATTTCAAGTACGGGCGGAAATAATTAAAATGTCCTTTTGCCTTAACTAATACCTCGACTAAAACTATAGGGTGTAATACAATCCCTACATCAACGAGGAAATGGGATTTTTAATTTGTCGATATGAACAATTTTCATCAAGTGATAAGCATACAAATATTTGGATGCATTCACTTAACAAAATTTAATAAACATTTACATATGCAGCGTCTTCGCCCTCAATTAAAAACTTGTGATACTTTTAAATCAAATCTCACTCAAAAGAAGTTGTAGGTATAGCCAGTAACACACGTTTAAAATCGTATTCTTGAAGAACAACGAACTGGTGTTTAAGCTGTACCAAATGGAACCCGTATAACACTTCAATACTTCACGGCACTTTACAAGCATTCATTATTTATTTCCGCCGGCCTCATTACTCAGCGGCGTTCAGGTCGCTCGTTCCGTGGCACCTCTTAACGTTAACCGACGGAGTGCAGCTGAGACCCACCGCATATGAAACTATGATAAAGATGCATCCCTCTTTAAAGTTGCATGATAATACTTGTTCCCAACTCCCCCGCCAGATGCCACGATAAAGAGTAGCGTAGAAGGTTCACTAAGTGTATTGGTCGTATTTTGTGCTATACACATCCTTCTACAGGCCTTTTCTAATCGAAAGAAAGTGTATGAATTTGTTACATACATGCCTACCGAGGACATGTATGTTATCGTGGCCACTTTCAGTTTCAATTATATCACAGATCAGAATTCCTATCATATTGGAATAGAATTATGAAGTTCCAAGGAAACTTTTGTATAGTCATGAAAAATCTGCTACAGGGTTGCTACGTACATCTTTTTCGTCGTTCCCTCATGACTCAGGATCGCGATCATTCCACAGCGAACGGTTTTCCGCCATGTGAACCGCCTAGGACATGCTGGCCACGGCTGCCGCTTTTATAGCATTCATCCATCTTGTCGGTACTCTTCCTCTGGCACGTTTGCCATCCACCAGCCTCTCCAAACTGTGCCCCCGCATGATGTGTCTGAAGGAGCGGATGGCCTTTTTCTTGGCAAAACGTAAATAGGCGTTTTTGATGGAGAATGTTAGGATGACAGACTCGTTGCTTCTCTTTGCCGTCCAGGTGATTCTCAAAAGCCTTCTCCAACATCACATCTCAAACGCATCAATTCTGCTGAAGACTTGTCTTCGCAGACACCATGCCTCCGCACCATACACGAAAAGGGCTTACACCAAACGCACTTTCGTTTTGCAACTTATATTTCTGTTCCTCCATATTCTGTCGAGGTTAGCCGTTGTACTTTTGGCCATACTGGATCTGCGGCGGATGTCATCGATGCAGTTTCCGCTGATAGTGGTCAGTGATCCGCGGCACACGAAGCATTTGACCTTTTCGTAGCTAACCAAAGCATCAGTTGACGGGAGTAATTGCGCTCTGTCCACATCATTATTTTAGTTTTCAAAAAGCTTATCAAACTTACCTACTTAGATAGATAAACGGAAATTATTTAAGGATTCTTCTACGAGATAATTTTCACACAAAATTTTGTAATTTATTATTATTTACCTCTATTTATTGTTAGAAAAAAAACATGTCCGCAAACGAACAAGTTTATGACCCCACAAATTTTTGGGTGTGGATTTGAGTGTGGGTCTCGTCTTAAACCAATATTTTCAATAACTTTTGCACACCATAAAACTTAATTGATTACACACTAGCATTTAGTTAATATAGGAAGTTCTTATATGAAAGTAGCGCTGAAAACGAGCGGACTGAAGGAAGAAGAGATGGACACATGGACAGACGAATGGACGGACCCATGGACACATGGACAGACGGACGGACAATAAAGTTTTCCTATAAACGTTCCATTTTTTCGTTTTGATGTACGGAACCAAAAACTTACAGACTTCAGTAGTGAAAACCGCACAGTCCTCTAATTCATCTGGGTTTAGCTAATCGAACAAGTAAATGCGACGAAATGATTTGAAAATAATCAAAAAGTCACGCCAAATTATAGCTTGTGTTTATTCCTATACTGTGCTGTAGCCATCCTAAGGAATACACTAACAGGTGGATCGATCTTTGTTAACTAAGCGAGCTTGCGGCTGGACGCTGTTGCACAACTTCTGCCTTGTTCTGGACTCCTGGTACCCCGTGGTTGTTAATTGAGACATAACTTTCGCAAGATTGGTTTAGTTACTTTAATCTTACTTACGCGTTGAAAATATTATAATAGCCCAAGCCCGAGACCTACACTCAGCATTAGGTGGCAGAATTCAACTTTAAATATATTTTTTACTTACCTCTTACGTATTTTACCTTTAAACTTGCCACAAATCACTTTTGTCAGCTTTGATTCAAATCACATTCAGAACTAAAATTTCAGATCGCGCAATACTTCGAATACTTTCCGACTTTTTCCACTAACTACATTTTTTCCTTCATAGCTAGCGGCTGCTATAACTTCAAAAATGTACGTAACTTAGAAAACAAAGTCATTGGCACTTATCAAAATTTTAATCACTTTTTATACCGATATACAAAAAACACATTTCTTGTACTACTTTTGCATTTAAATTGTTCTTTTTTATAGTTGAAATAATACGTCATCGGCATAGGGTGACTGAACTAGAGTTCAGTATAAATGACTTAAAATTTAATCACTCAGTCCCTAAATGGACAACAACATTGTTTAATTAAATTGTACTACTCCATAGTTCAATTTAATTCAACCATGTTTTTGTACTTATTACCACAACACAGACTATAGTCGAGCTGTATTTTTTACCTATAAACATAAAACTAAAATTATTAAGTTGAAGGAAAACATCGTGAGGAAACCCGAGGCTTGACTGGCTACGTACGTATTGACTTGTCTTTCCTGTGGGCTAGGCCGAATAAGCTGTCAGGGTGATCTACTCCAAGCCTACTCCATTTAAAAAAAAACCAAGCCTACTGAGTGGTCCCTTCACCCATCTATTGTGAGTGAAGGTGCCACTAGACGCTGTATAAATCACCTCATTACGTAGATATGCAAAAGCCAAAGTTCTTTTCAAAATCATTATATGACCATAGTAATAAGTTTTCACCCACAGAATATTTTTTTATCTTTTGTGTAGTATTTAAAAAAATACTCTTGTTTTACTGCAGGCCGGTTTTGATGGCCATAAGATATATATTTTTTAATCCTCTTGTAGTTAAAAAAAACATAGCATGTCTCAATAACGTTCATTGTTTCCTTGCTCTATCAGGCGTAAAGGACCAAACACAAATCTCTATTTCAATTCCGAAACCCGGAGAACAACTTTTCAATATCTATTCCGCTCCACACAACCATAGTTTCAGAGATTTTAAAGCCACAGACGAAGTTACAGTGGAAACGTTATAGAAGGTCCAAACGTACGTATTAAGCAGCCAATAGACTATGAATTTTGGATGGTTCGAGAGCCAGAGCGAAGGAACGATAATGGATCGGTCGGATCGGATAGCCAAAAATCAAAATCGGTCGATGAGAAAAAGTTAGCTCATCCATACAATACATGGCGTTCGAAATTCAAACATCAGATTCATAGGATGGCCGTAATTCATACATGTCCTTTCTCATACATCACTTTTACGCAGGACTGATAGTTTTTGAGATATCATATACCTAGTCCATTAATCAGTCAATCAGTCAGTCAATCAATCAGTCAGTCTGTACATCGGGTTCTAGCTATACATATTTATGATGCATTAAAGTAAAAAAGTGATTTAAGAAAAACCTAATTACCTTAATTGAGATTTTTTTTTATTTGTTTTTTGCAAAAACGGCCAATCGGCGGTCACAAAAGAAGTCAACTATGTTTTCTTTTTCTATGGCCTTCACTCAACAAAATTTAGGACACAAAATTGGACCGTGTTACGCGGAAACACTGATAACCGATGGGGTAGACGAGTTCTCGAGTGGAGACCGCGGATCGGTAAACGTAGTGTGGGACGTCCTCAGACTCGGTGGAGCGATGATCTTCGCAGGGCGGCTGGCAAGAGCTGGATGAGAGTAGCCGAGGACCGCGCTCAGTGGCGTGCTATAGGAGAGGCCTATGTCCAGCAGTAGACAAGCATAGGCTGATGATGATGATGATGACTCGGAAATACGTAAAATGCGAGAAAAACGCTCTTTTGTGTATTAGTTTGTTTTGTTGTATGTTTTTGTTACGACGTTTTATATTTGTAATAACGGCTGAACAACGTTGCAGATTGTGGGTTACAATATTTCTGCGTAACACGGTCCAATTGGCTAACAAAAAAGATTATTTTTTCACAGTGGAGCTTTCACGTCTACATATTTAGTGCCAAAGCCCTCGCAAGGCATCGGGGACCGCGTAAACTCATACATTGCAAATTACAGTTGACGGCCGCCATATTGGCCCCCGGCAAACATACTGGCGACACGTTATACGTCACGGGTCGTGCTGTTGACTCTTGAGCCAATAATGCTTCAGTTCCTTTGTTCGTATAGCACATCTGTACGGGGTTTTAGGTGAGGTCTTGTACACATATTAATAGTTAGATAGATTTTTTTTAATGCATTACCTGCAAATGTGTAGTAGCAATACCACATGCTAACTGTGAAGGAAAACATCGTGAGGAAACCCGAGGATTGGTTGGCTCCGCACGTATTGAGTTGTCTTTCCTGTGGGCTAGGCCAAATAAGCTGTCGGAATGGAGAAAAAACAATGTCCCAGGCACTGCGGTGTCCGAGTGGTCCCGTCACTCGTCTAGTGTGAGTAAAGGTGCCACTGGACGCAGTATAAATCATCTCATTACGTAGATGCCAAGACCTAAGTTTTACATAAACTCACGCCCGTGTCCTGGAGGGATAGGCAGAGACCAGGGTTTGCCACTTGCCACGATCCTGACTGACTTTTTTCGCTTCATCAACTTTCATTAGTCGTTGCATGCGCGCCTTTATCGTGCCTTTGCTATCCATCCCCTATTTGGTCGAAGTATATCCGTTTGGGGCGTCCGTTACCGGTCCGTCCATCCTTCTACCTTATTGCACAACCAGAAGAAAGAATTACGTATGATTTCTTATGTCTAAGTAAGAATAAGAAGAATAAGAATAAACTTTATTTGACAACATTACAAAGGATTACATACAGTAAGTACATAATGAAGTTAATATCCTTATAAAGAATTAAAAACAATAGATACATAATTTAATGGATTTAGTTGGCAAAACATATACATATCCTAAACTGAAGGGATCTAGTTGTCAATACAAACTGCTTTTACTATAGGAAAACTTTGAAATCCTACACATTTTATTGTTAAGGATATATTGAATGACATATTGTTATATACAGGTGATGTACGTAATACAGAAAAGTTTGTAAAGAGGCTCGAAATTTCACTGATACCTGCACTTGACCATTAGCTCAGTTGGGAGAGCGCTGACACGGTTAGCCAGAGGTCGCGGGTTCAAGTCCCGGCATGTGTGGAATTTTTAGCCTCTAAAAATTCTAGGCTAAGAATTAGGATATTAAAAAAAATCAGGACATTTAAAAACGTCTATGGTTTTATACAACCAAATGTTAATACTACACACTAACTGTGAAGGAAAACATAGTGAGGAAACCTGAATGTCTGAGGTGTTTACATACCTCAGCGCCTGAAATTGCCAATCCGCAGTGGGCACGCGTGGTAAATAAGCCCTATCTGAGAGAAGCCCTGTGCCCTTCAGTGGGATGGACATACTCGTAGGCTACATAAAAAATATAATACCTTTTGTATTTTTTATGACTCCCGATGCTCATACATAGTAATTAAATGGGGTGTGGACTGTATAGGTTGATGCAAACTTCCAGTGGTTCTTGATAGCTGTTTATTTCTTCCAGGTTCAGGGTGGTGTAGTAGCTAACTGAAAGCTCATGCTAATGCAGTGAATGTTCCGGCTTATATACTATTTGGGCCAGCCGTTCGACCAATCACAGATGTCGGTGGAATTTTCCACTGGTCTTGCACCATATTTACAAATGTTACATAATATTTAAAGGCCCTCGTTCAACATACAACTATCTGCGAACCTAATTCTACCTAACCCGTCTCGGCGTCCATTACATTCCTCCCCCCGGCGCAGCACGCGTAGCCTCCTTTTCTAGGACGACGAGTCGGCTCGTAGGACGTTTGAAGACTCCTGTCTTCGTTCGGACGTCCGCCACTCGTACTCCGCCGTCTGGGCCCGGATAGGTGCGCTCGATGATGCCCATCGGCCAGGTGTTCCGAGGCAGGGTGTGGTCAACGATTACCACCACGTCGCCGCTTTCAAGAGGTTGCACCTTCTTGTTTGGCTCGCCGCGAGGTACCAAAGTTGGGAGATACTCGCGCACCCATCTCTTCCAGAAGAGGTCTGCGAGTGCCTGGCTAGCGCGCCAGGTTCGCCGATCTGCCTCGTCACATGGGCCCGTGGTTGGTAGACCCGTAGAGGATCCCAAGAGGAAGTGGTTTGGTGTGAGCGCCTCAGGATCGAGAGGGCTCACACTCACGTGGGTTAGTGGTCGCGCGTTTACTGAGAACTCGGCCTCGGTCAGTAAAGTCCGCAGGATGTCTTCGGCTGGTTCTCGTTCTTGGAGCGTCGCCTTCAGCGCCGTTTTGACAGAGCGCACCAGCCGCTCCCAGGCTCCTCCCTGGTTCGGTGCTCCCGGCGGTATGAACCGCCACTCCATCCGATGAAACAGCGCTTCGTTGTGTAGGGCGGGTGCCCATTCAGCATAGGCGGTTCGTAGTTCTAGGTCTGCTCCTTTGAAGTTGGTGCCATTGTCTGAGTACATCAGACGTGGCCATCCCCGGCGCGCCGCCATTCTCCGTAGTGCCATTATTGCCGCATCCGTTGAGAGTGATGTGACCAGTTCCAGGTGCACAGCGCGTGTGGTGAGGCATGTAAAGAGCGCGCCCCACCTTTTCTCGCGTCGCCGTCCCACTTTCACCATCATTGGGCCGAAGTAATCGACTCCGCAGTTGGTGAACGGACGGTGGAAGGGATCTAGGCGGGCCCTTGGCAAGTCTCCAGTGGCCGGCGTTCGTGGTCTGGCACGCCGCACTCGGCAGAGGGCGCAGCTGTGCTCCACTGCGCGTACTGAAGGCCGTAAGTGTATGACCCAGTAGCGCTGTCGCAGGTCGTTCGTCACGCGTTCTCGGTTGGCGTGTCCAGCGGCACAGTGCTCACGTAGCACGAGGAGTTTCGTCAGGTGGTGACGTCCGTCCAGGATGATGGGTCGCTTCGTCTCGATTGGCGCGGTCGCAGCTTCTATGCGGCCGCGGACTCGGAGGACGCCTTCTTCCAGAACTGGGTCCAGTTTGTAGAGACGACTGCCTTTTGTGATAGGGCGACCAGCCTCGATCTTTTTCAGCTCGGCATCGAAGCTCTCCTTTTGGGCCCTTTGTATGAGTGCTCGTTCGGCACGTTCGATGTGCTGGTGCTCCATTCGAGTGGCTCTGCGCCGGCATATGTCAGTAAATGCCAGCACACGGGCGGTGGTTCGCACCAGCGTCTCATACTTGGAGAACCGAGCAGGATCAGGCAACCAGTCGTCGTCCCTTGCAGTGTCTTCGCTTGTGTGGAGGACCTCTTGCTCGTATTCTTCCTCGCTGACTGACCGTCGTGCGGGCCATTGACCTTCTGGTTCAAGTAAGAAGCGTGGCCCGCGGAACCACCGGTCGTTCTCACTGATTGGTGTTTGAGTGAGTCTTGTGGCGTCATCAGCCACGTTCTCTTCGGTCGGCAGCCATCGCCACTCGTCCTTGTGTGTGAGCTCTGCGATTTCGCCGAGCCGATGCGCAACGAAAGGAGTGTATCGGCGCGAGTCGTGGTTGATCCAGTGCACCACGGTCGTCGAGTCAGTCCAGTAGATCGTTCTGGAGATCTCGATGCGATGTTCCTTCCTTATTGTCTCCGCCAGTCGGGCTCCGATGACAGCGGCTTGAAGCTCAAGGCGAGGGATAGTCTGCGTTTGGCGTGGTGCCACCTTGGCCTTAGCTGCCACCAGAGTGACTCGGAGGCTCCCATCGCAATTCAGGATTCTCCAGTAGGCCACGGTTGCGTAGGCCTGCTCGCTTGCGTCACATAGCACGTGCAACTCTATGCGCTCGTAGGTGCCAAGCGCGTAGGAGCGGTTCAGACGCAGGCGGGCGATCTCAGCGAGTTGCTGTAGCCACCAGGTGAAAAGTTCGTCTTTGTCTGCAGGTATCGGTACGTCCCATGGCATCTTGAGACGCCACAGGCTCTGCAGGATGATCTTCGCCCTTATGGTGTAGTGGCTCAGCAACCCCAGCGGGTCGTAGATAGACATGACCGCGCTGAGTGCTTCTCGTTTGGTGGGTGCGCGTGCGTGTGAGCGCACCTCAGCCGAGACTCGGTTCATGGACGTGTTGAAGCCCAGTTCGTCTCGTTCGTTGTTCCAGAAGAGCCCCAGTATCTTGTTGCTCAGCTCTTCTCCCCCCAGTTGTACAGGAGTTGTCGCATGTAGATCGGCTGGAACGTCGAGCAGCACTTCTCTACAGTTTGCGCTCCATCCTCGCAGTGTGAATCCAGCAGCGGCGTGCACTGCTCGGATCTCCTCGATGCTGCATCTCGCTTCCTCTTCGCCGTCATAGCTCGCCACCAGATCATCCATGTAATGGTTCTGCGTGATGGCCTCCAGCGCGCGCGGATGTGTTTGCGCATGCTGGTGTGCGTTGTGGTTGCGCACGTAGTGAGCTATGAACGGGGAGCTCGCTGCACCGAAGATCAGGCTCTTCATTTTGTAGAGGCGAGGTGGGTCGGTTCTGTTATCTCCTCTCCATAGGAATTGTTGCGCGGGTTGATCTTCAGCCCGGATCTTAATGCGCAAGAACATCTCCTGTACGTCGGCGGTGATAGCAATCCGTTTTTCTCGGAACCGGAACAGGATCCCCTGCAGTGACTGAAGCAGGTCCGGTCCCTCCAGCAGATGATCGTTAAGGCTCACACCGTGACTTTTGGCTGCCGCATCAAACACCAGCCGTGTTTTTCCCGGTTTGTTGGGATTTTGCACGGCGAAGTGAGGCAGGAACCAGCGGACGGCACTTGTTTGCTCAGAGCCGTCGCATGGTGCCGCATAACCTTTCTCCAGCAGGTTTTTCATCTGCTTGGTGTACTCTTGAGCGAAGTCAGGGTCGGCGTCCATCTTTTGTTCGATCTTCCGCAGTCGACGGAAGGCTTGGTTGTAGTTCGGTGGCATGTTCGTGTCGTCGTTTCGCCATGGCAATCCGACTTCATAGCCACTATCGATCTTCCTTATCGTCTGTTCGACAATCAAGGTTGCTCGTTGATCAGCGCTGTTCACCCTTGGTTTGAGGGCAACGCCGAGAGCATCTATACGAAAGTGTGCCTCGAGTAGTTCGTGAAGGCTGCGATCGTTTTGCTCGTTCTGCTCGTCTAGATCGGGTTCGGTGCGCCGTTCGGGCGCGTAGACGTGCAGTACGTTCTCGTTCTTGTAGATCACGCTGCTTGGCAAGGTCCCATGAATCACCCAACCGAGTTCTGTCTTTGAGGCAGCCGGTTCATTTGGCCTGCCGACACGTAACTCGCGTGAGACAATGTGCTCCCAGTGGTTTGTCCCCACCAAGATGCCTGGACGTGCTCGTTCGTAGCACACCTCGCTTTTCAGCAGATCTTGAAGATGCTCATGCTTCAGCAGTGTCTCCGGAATGGATTGTTGATGAAGCCTTAAGTTCTTGATCGTGCGCGCTCGTAGCTCGTGTAGCGCGCTATTGTGCTTACCTCTCATTTGCACGGTAACCATCTTGCTCTCTCCCTCTTGCTGGGACATGTTGACGCCTTGTAGGTTCAGTGGGCGTGGTGGCCCATCTGCTCCGATGCTATGCGCCAAGTCCTCGTCGACGAGCGTTATGGTAGCGCCTTCGTCCAGCAGTGCGTATGTGCTCATCTCCCCCCGTGGTCCGACGATGACAACTGGGCACATCTTCAGCAGCACAGATCGTGAGTCGGTAGCGTTAGTGGTCGCTACCGACAGTACTGCTTCAGACGGCATCGGTGCTGCAGGTGGATCTTGATGCAGCATCGGATGATGTGGGCGAGAACAGTTGTTCACACCGCAGGGCTTAGCTTTGCAGGACCTTCGCTGATGCTTGCTTTTGATGCATCTGAAGCATATACATTTCTCTCGTACGAAGTCCCAACGTTGGCCGATGGTGAGTTTCTTGAAGCTCGAACACAGAGGTAGCGTGTGAACTTGTTCGCATTTCGGGCATCGGTCGATCTCCTCGCTGGTCTCCACGACGGTGTAGATGGCGCTTGACTTCTTCTTCGGGGCTACGACGGGCCGTTGCTCTTTCTTGGCAGGGGGTGCGGCGCTAGGAGTCGGCGTGTATGCGTACCGCAGCGCCCGGTCTGCCTCGCGCATGAGGAAGCGAGACAGAACGACGATCTCGGGGTCTGAGGTGACGTCGATATCAGCGGCGTATTCGCACCATCGAGACCTAGTGTGCGGACTGACTTTGTCAAGCACCTCTCGCGCCAGCATCGGGTTGTAGAGATAACCGCGTCTATCTATGTTTTTCAAGACGCAGGTTATGTTCTGAACTTTGACCGCGAAGGTGTTCATTTCGCTGGCCAATGTCCCAAATCGAGGCAGTTTCTTGATGTCTGCGAGGGCTTGTTCGACTATGACTTCCGGTCGTCCGTAGCACTGCTCCAGTGTTTTCATGATGGTCTCGGGATCAGACGCTGTGTAGAGAAGCGTCGCTACTGCATCCCGTGCACCTCCCTTCAAGGCAGTTCTTAGTCGAAGTAGATTCTCAATCGACGGGATGTCGTAGAGTTTCGTGGAGTCTCGCATAGCCGCTTGGAAGGGTAGCCATTCGTTCGGTGACCCCGAGAACGTCGGTAGTTCCGTATGGTGAACTCGTGGTCTGGCCATCTTCTCAAGCGCCGTTGCCAGTCGCTCCATCCCACCCCTTGTTCTGGTGGGTGTGGGAGATCTGCTGCGTCTCGGTGTTTCTTCGAAACGCAGAGTTCGAGATTTTTGGCGCTCGTGTGGTTGAGCGCCGCTCTCAGGTCGTGGAGCGTTCAGAGGGTTTGCTCGCAGCCATTCATCCACCTTCTGGCGTTGTTCTGCCGGTGAAGGTGCAGGATGTACAGGGGGCTGGTCTGTTTCATCCTCGATGACTGACATTTCGACTGCGAGCCTCTTCTGTATTAAGTCCGTTTGGATTTGGAGCTGTTGCTGTTGCTGGAGCTGTTGTTGCTGTTGTTGCTGTTGGAGCTGCTGCTCTTTTAAGGCCGCGAGTTGTTCGGCGGCCTCTAGCTCTGCGCGTCGTTTTCGTGTGACCACGCTTGCCGTAGATCTCACTGACGCTGCCGGTGATATAGCGCACGTTCGTTCACGTTCCCTGGCGAGTAGTGACGTAGCACCAACGTTAGTTGAGGTGTTAGTCACGCCGGTAGTGGTTGCGCGGTCTTCAGTCGGGGGCATTGTCAGAGACGGCGATGCCGGCGGTTCAGCTTGCAGCCTCCTCCGGCGCTCTATCTCGACGCGGAGTGCTTCTTGACGCGCTTGTTCAGCCTCCATTTGTTCCCGTTCGATGTCCTCCGCAGGGTCTCCCATGCTTCGAGTGACAACCATTTTGTAAGAATGGTCGTGGGAGTTGCGACGGTACCTAGTTCGAAGCGGGTTCTTCCTTTTTCTTTGAGCCCGGACTTCACGGACTCGATCTTAGTTCTTCTTTGTTCTAAATTACTTATATTAAAAGACAAAAAGGGTGATTCGTTTAATTCAAAATTTCAAGACAGTATTACAATGATATACAAAGGTTACAGGTCACAGATTTAGCTCTAAGTTTTCCAGGTCGAAGTCCAAGTTTTCCAGGTCAAAGTCCAGGTCTTCCAGGTCCAAGTCCAGGTCTTCCAGGTCCAAGTCCAGGTCTTCCAGGTCCAAGTCCAGGTCGTCCAGGTCCAAGTTCAAGTGGTCCAGGTCCTGGTTCAGTGGTCAGATGCGGCTCCAAGCCCAGGTTCGAGGGCCGATCAGGTCCACGTTCAGTTCTTCCAGGTGCAGCTCCAGGCCCAGGTTCGAGGGCCGATCGCGAGCCGCTCCAGGTCCAATCTGCTCCAGGTGCAGTCCAAACCCAGGTTCGAGGGCCGGTTGATGACTGCTCCAGGTGCAGGTTCAGATTTAGATTTATGTTCACTTACAGTTTTTCCAGGTGCAGCTCCAGGCCCAGGTTCGGTGGCCGATCGCGAGCTGCTCCAGGTCCAATCTGCTCCAGGTGCAGTCCCAGCCCAGGTTCGAGGGCCGGTTGATGACTGCTCCAGGTGCAGGTTCAGGTCCGCTCCGCTTCAGGTGCAGCGCCAAGCCCAGGTTCGAGGGCCGTTTGATGCCTGCTCCAGGTGCGGGTTCAGGGACCGCTCCGCTTCAGGTGCAGCGCCAAGCCCAGGTTCGAGGGCCGTTTGATGCCTGCTCCAGAAGCGGGTCCAGTGCCGAAGATTCTCGTTCGGATCCGGCGCTCGGAAGACCACTGTGGGTGCAGCTCCAGGCCCAGGTTCGAGGGCCGCTTGGGGGCTGCTCCAGGTCCGCGTTCAGGTGCAGAGGGTGGTTCTTTCGTTCGGATCCGGCGCTCGAAGGACCAGACTAAATGGGGTGTGGACTGTATAGGTTGATGCAAACTTCCAGTGGTTCTTGATAGCTGTTTATTTCTTCCAGGTTCAGGGTGGTGTAGTAGCTAACTGAAAGCTCATGCTAATGCAGTGAATGTTCCGGCTTATATACTATTTGGGCCAGCCATTCGACCAATCACAGATGTCGGTGGAATTTTCCACTGGTCTTGCACCATATTTACAAATGTTACATAATATTTAAAGGCCCTCGTTCAACATACAACTATCTGCGAACCTAATTCTACCTAACCCGTCTCGGCGTCCATTACAGTAATGTTATATTAAACTGGTCTAACCGCGATTATTTATTAGGTAAAATTTAATACATAATTTTTTTCCTGGGTACCTAGTAGATATCTCTTTTACTAAGCCCAAAGGAAAAAATAGTATCATAGAATAATTAATAATTCTCTTTGTTAAGTACTGTTGCTGGCCAGTGACATCAGGAAAACTTTTCTCCGGTGAGCAATTGTCTGTGTTTTTGCTTTGGTTCAATCTGGGAGTTCTTTGACTGCCTCGTCGGTGTAGCGGTATCGCGTCCGATTATCATGCTTGAGGTCGTGGGTTCGATTCCCACTGGGGCCGCCGTACATTTGTACAAATGACCTCAGTCTGGGTGTATTTCCATGTTTGTGATGTCCTTGCCTGGTTACCATAGCAGAGAATATCCTAGTTTGGGACCAGGACATGTGATTGTGTGTGTGGAAGTTATTATTATTATTTACTTAAAATCGCTAGTAAGTTATCTGAAGAAAGATACTCTTGAGATCTTAGAGTAATTACTTTTAGATCCTCAGATTGCTTTTGTCGAAGCATATAATGACGTATAGCCACTAAAATACTATGTTCTTTTACATTTATCGCCATGTCTTTCTAATGTGGCCAGGTTTTAGAATTTCTAAAACTGTGTTTCGTAAATAAGACTAGTATAAAAAATGATAGTCCGTAATGGTTCTATGTTTGCTCTGCCTATTTTTTGCTGAGGACAATGATAAATGGATAAATCTACTTTATTCTGTCTGTGCACCTGCTACTTTTAATAATATTCTTTTTCTATTTATGTGCTATTTAATATGTGGTTTATGTACCTCGCTAAGCTATACCTCAAAGCGCGGTATCGCGCGATACAGTGCGGTATAGTGTGGTAAGTACGACAACAGGGTTGTACGCAAGTTTCTCTAGCGTCAGCTATTTTAATATTTTATTAGGTTTGTGCAGAATTTCATTTAAGTTTCAGGTAGGAGTTACGACGTTGTCATAACCTTTACTGGGTTCAACGGTAACGTTATTTTTATTGTTTGGAATTCTTACTAGAAAACGTAGCGAAAAATATGTCCGTTTGTCAACAACAGATGTAGACAGATAGATAGATAGACATATCAAAGAAATAAGAGAGCAATTTGTATACCATATAATGGTGCTACACGCTTGTCCGTATTTATGTATTATATAAAACCTACATGTACAATTGAATTGAATTGAATGCACCAAAAAAACTGTATTCACAGTTTGGTACTATTAAATATTAAAAATGTTGTTTTTATAGCTTGTGAATAAATAAAATAAAAAAGGGGTACGCAGAGGATCTATCATAGATTACGTTTATATTTTGTGCTGTTGTAATATAATTGTTTATTATGGATTTTTAATGTTATTTTTTTTTCTGGGTAAAAAAAGTACAGTAAGATGTAAAATTATTGCAACATTGCCAGAACACAACCAAAAAAGCCGAATAGACTTATTCTCAAATATACGTGAAGATAATTTGTAACTATTGGCAGTTTTTAGACAGATACTCAGGTTTCCACGGTATCACCTTTCACTGTCAACTAGTGGTATTTCTACTTCAAACTCACAAATATCTATAACTTAGAAAATATACTCATTGGTACATTTCAGTATCGAATCGCATCATCTCAAATGTGAGGCGCTACCTCTGCACTTTTATCACAGTCACTCGGACCTTCATTCGTCCAGTTAGTAACCTTATTAGTACATAAAGCTTATTTTAATTTGTATCATTGCACTCGCAAGGGCCGGCGCAGCATAATATGGATACACGTTATTTTCGTAGATTATTTATATAGATTGACAGCCATCACCTCTACTAAAAGGTTCCTTGACACGTATATTCCCGTGAAACTGACGGGCTCTTTTCGGGGTTTGACCGGCGACGACAAATACATACCTTTATTGTACCCTCGCTAATGGCAAAAGTTAATTTTCAATCATGACCCGCAAATGTGGAGTCGTCGCCGCCAGGTCAACTCGATGGTTTCCGTAACATGACATGGAAAAAGCCAAATGGTTAAAATGATCCGCGTTTTGAATGCTCCGCATTTGTGAGTTTTCGACCGAAGAGTATCCGAGGGAAAAAGTTCAGGATTAATAAGACTGAAGTGTATTTAATTGTTAAATATCATGTTAATAAACAATAAATAGATGAACATACAAAGTACCTTAATACAAAATACTGCGCCCATCGCTGACTCTGAAAAGGGTCCCTAGTATTCCGGATACGTTACATTGTTGGATGGCGAAACTTATCCCCTGCCTGAGGTAAGAGCCCACCAGCCACATTGAAGTTAATTGATAAATCCCTTATTGTTATTTAAATATTAAAATCGCCAATCAGAATGGACGTGTGAGCTGCTTTTCCATTAGCTTTGTATTTTTAAAACAGTCTCTCAACATGTTTGAATAAATTTTATTCAGCAATTCGATAAGCCACAACATTCTGTATCAATTATACAGCGCCAGAATTTTACGAAAAAATTTGCATGCGATACAATACCTGTGACAAAAATAAAGATTTTTTTTATTTTTTATTGAAAACGAGTAGTGCTTGCGACTTCGTTCGCCTTGGATTAGAAAATGAAATACTCTTAGCCCTTAGTGAGGGTCATGGTAGACCACGGAGATAGACTCCGTTCTAAACGCCGTCTCCGTCTCGTTCGCGTTGGATTAGAATATGTAGTATTATGTAGTATTAACTTCGACACAATACGATCACTGATCCAAAACTAACGATTAACGTGAGCCATAATTTTGTTCACATTAAAAGCTATCCATCTCAGTAGTTTAAAACACAAAAGTAGTTACTTACTTACTGATATCCTGTTGTCCCTCATCAGGGACATAAGGCTTTTAGAAAAGATCTCCACTTACTGCCGTCTTTACTAAAAGTAGTTACTTATATTTCAAAATTTAATTTATTTACGAACTTAATGATGGCAAAAATCAACAGTTTTGCTATGTATCGTTTGAACTGCTTTCTTATGTTGAACATAATTTTTAGCAACTAACAAGTTTCCTTTCTAATATTTTTAGCTATGCTTAGATTTGGTTTGCACTTTCATGTAACTCTGACACCATCTCTTGACATTATTTATATACGGGAAAATATAGTATTTAGGGTAATACTGTCTCAAGTTTTGTTATTACTGAAACAATAATTTGCTGAAACAAAGCTTCACTTAACATTTTCACCGCCAGCGAAATATTACGAGTACATAAACACAAGCTGACTCGGCAAACGTTGTTTTGCCATATTAATTAGCCTACGACATATTCTCAGACCTACCAGATAAACACAAAATATCATAAAAATAGGTGAAGCCGTTTCGGAGGAGTTCGATAGGAAACACTGTGACACGAGATTTTTATATATTAGATTTATATTATTATTAATATTCCAGCTATCAACTTTGTTTTATAAGTTGCGTACATTTGTGAATTTGTACCAGCAATACCACTCGCTAATATTAGGATTTAAGATCTTGTAATAATATATAGTGACTTAAAGCACATGCAAACTGCATTACCAAATCTTCCAAAAATGTATGCTTAAAACTAGAAACTGTACTAGGTATAATATTTGCGGTCTTTACCGGTAACTAAAGCGTTCTCATTTGATGCTATGTTGTTTACCGTATGTAAATGAGAACGTCACTGCTGTGTTTAATAAGGAATCTGGCACTGTATTCTCTATCTTAAACACAATTCTAGACGCTGTAGCCGTCAAACTAGCAGTATGAAATAGGAGTTCACCAGTTTGGTGAGGTTCTGTTTGTCATGGCATGTAAGATATATTTGGCTGCGGATAATAACGTATGAGATGCGCTGCTGTGTTGTTGCCACGGGTGAAATAGATTTTGATTGAACGACCCTTTCGCGTTAGCTATAACCGACATTTTTACTTGGGTTTCATTGTGTAGTCTGCGTAGTATCAAGTTAAATCCGGTATGAGAAAATTTTCACTTGAATTAAATCGTCTAGAGGTTAATTTGAGGTTAGATTTATGGTAATTGAACAGAGTGAACCTAATTTTTTTAACTTCCTAACCACGCGAGTCTTTTAGTGAATAATAAAATAAATCGCAAATCATTACTTATTCATCATAGTATCGTGAAAAGAAATAGTTTTTATATGTACGTTATGAATTTCAAAAGGATTTGACTGCCTCATTGGTCTAACCGTTAAGGCGCTTAGCTACCAAAATAGTGGGTTGGATTCCCACAAATGGCCACAGTCTGGGTGTATTTTCATGTTTGCCTGATTACCATAGCACAGTTTATCCCAGTTTGGGACCGGGTCAAGTGATTCTATTTGTTGAAGTTATTATTATTATTATTCGTTTACAATTAACTAATAAATATTTAAAAAAAAACTAAAGACTAAGGGGAGTAAGGCACGCTACTTATTTTTGTTCTCGCCCATCACCATCCAGCGGCTACCAGCAATCTACCTCAGATCATCGGTCCAATAAAATCCAGCTTACTACGAATATTAATTAATTGATTAATTGATCCTAGTAATAATTCAGATTACTTGCCAATGATGTCTTTTTACAACCACAAAAACCTTAACTAAATACTTTTCGTAACAGTTGCCCCAATCTAGTAATAATACAATTTTATGAATAAACGTATCTTCAAACACATTTCCACGTAAAGGGAAAAGGCTCTCGAAATACAAACACAGTTCAACCGCATCCTGAAAATCTCTTCCTCACAATCTGAAGGTTAAACACACACACACACACAACTCATTTGTGATTACCCACCGCATTCCCACAAACGAACTTGATTCCTCCTTTTTTCCAACGATGCTTGAATTCCATTAATTCGGCCACATAAATCCCAGTTAGGGCTCGAACGTAGGACTGAGAGGCATCGGGCCCTCGCGATATAAAGCTGACCAAATGAACTAGACCTCCTACCTCTCTCTCTTCGCTTTGACGCGCCGTAAGAATGGGTCAATGCAAGGGCTCGTTGAAGGTCTCGTCGGGGTGGTCTTATGATATCTCGTTGATCCAACCTATGTCACGCAACCCTAATTAAATCCATCCTCACGATTTGTATGTAGATACTGCTTGCATATAGATTTTGGCCGCCGCAGGCTCTACTTTTGTTTGATTACTTTTTGATTTCGACTCTGTCTGATTCTGCCTTTGAAGCCCGTCACTGATTGTCTCATAACAATGAAGCTTACGGTGACTCCTTCACGGTCCATTCGGTTACGCTTTGGAACGCACTGCCACAGAAAATATGCGCTAGTCCCACAATTGGCCTTTGAAAGCGTTTGAAAGAGCACTATCTATCTCTATCATAAGTTTGGGTTATATATTTAATGTATTATTTATTATTATACTTCATTGCACACGAAAAACAGTACAAGAAATATGACAATACGAAATTACATGTACAAAGGCGAGCTTATCTCTGTGAGAGATTTCTTCCAGCAAATCTTAGGGAGTCGGAGTGGAGGTGTAAAACGGGTCCATGCACGTGCACAACATACACTACATAATATACACTTACACAGATAACAAAATAGTACTAATATATCTACCCAAAAAATATATATTATACGAGTATATGCTAATAATAAAAAGAATAAACTACATAACCTATCAAAGAAATATACATACATACATTACATAAGTAAATAATAGGGGTTAAAGTATGAAATTGCCGTTTTATTGCAATAGGTTCTTTGAATTGACATAGAATCTTCATGGTTTGAGGTTTTCGAATGAAACTTTTCTCAAATGGTTTCTATGATGTTCTTTTTTCAAAAAATGTGAAATATTTGAATATCGACTTTCAATTGTTTTTGTTATTCAATTTAGACAAGAAAGATGGATACTGCGAAAATTCGAGTGATTTTTGAATACGAGTTCCGACGCGGAACTAACGCGGCAGAAACAGCCCGCAATATCAATGCTGCGTTTGGAGAGGGGTCTACTAATGAACGCACCGTGCGATTTTGGTTTAAACGCTTTCGTGATGGAAATTTCGACTTAAAGAACGAGCCACGAGGAAGACCGCCCACACAGGTGAATAACGATGAATTAAGAGAGATAGTGGAAGCCGACCCTAGTCAAACTACCCAGGAATTAGCGGCATGGTTTAACGTTACCTTACCCACAATATTGACTCACTTGCGTCAAATCAATAAAATAAAAAAATACGAAAAATGGGTGCCTCATAATCACTCGAATTTTCGCAGTATCCATCTTTCTTGTCTAAATTGAATAACAAAAACAATTGAAAGTCGATATTCAAATGTTTCACATTTTTTAAAAAAAGAACATCATAGAAACCATTTGAAAAAAGTTTCATTCGAAAACCTCAAACCATGAAGATTCTATGTCAATTCAAAGAACCTATTGCAATAAAACGGCAATTTCATAATACATTCTAAGAACCTACTTATATAAAATATCAAGGAGTTATGATATTGACAGATAATGCTCTTTCAACCGTTTCCTAAAAATACTGAGTGGCGGGCTAGTGCGAATGCTCTAGCTTGAAGCTTGACCGAAAGCTGTGAAGCTTGACCGAATGAACCGAGAAGGATTCTCCGTAGGCTCTAGTATTGTGGACAGGAATCTGCAGGAGATGGGAGTTTAATGTTTTTGCAGGTCTCACTCCAGAGTGCAAGAATTGGAAGCGCTCTTTTAAATAAATAGGATAAGCAGGATTATGGAGGATTTTGTAAAGAGGAGTAATTATATGTGAGTCAGAAATATATTTTGCGCCTGAGTAATACACTCTACGTTTCATCACTCACCATGAGAACATAAAAGGCGCCTCTTGCATTTCTCCGTTCAATAAAATTACCATAGTTTTCATATATTTCTCCCGGGATTTTGCAGGTAATAGATTATCCATCACATTTCTTGCGTCAGTTCTAATACTTTCAGAGGTTAATTCTATACTTTCACTGTCACTTGAAGAACTCATTTTTCAAAACAAAACCATGAATTTCTAACAATCCGTGAAAATTGACGAAAACGCGGGCTATAGTTCGCGCGTTTTCAATTTGACTTCTTTTTTTTTATTCAGACGGTGGCGCGGCTGTCGTACCAGCCAGTCCTTATTCAAACAATATTTGCGTTCGATTTATTTGGCGCTGGACACTAAGATGTTCCAAGTTCAAAAAGTACGCGGCAAAGATAATAATAATTGCGGCGCACTTATAATGAGGATTAAAAAGTCATTACTGCCTGCTAAAAGTCTCTTGTTGAAAACACTACCTTTGGGTGCAGTTAAAGGCGAACCAAGTCGTCCTTTTCGAATAGATGGGATGAAAAGGATATTGTCACTTGTTTGGATTTTCATTGTTTTTCGATTCGGTGTTCTATTTGTGAAATCGAACGAGGCAGCGTGTTTTTAGTTTGAACGTCAACATCAATTTAGTTTCCGTAAACTTTAGGATTGTATAAGCTCGTGTTGCTGTATGGTTACTGAAGCTTGACGTTAGAGTTTTATTTCGTTATGTAATTTTTAAGTGAAATTGTGAGCACTAGTTATGAAATTCAGTATTTGTGTTACCATCTTAAAGGTAGATTCAGGGGAATTATCACTAATCATCCGATGCAGCTAATGTAAACCCAAAGTAAAAAAACAATTAAGTTTTCACTTAATGTCAAAACCGTGTTCTCTTTTCAAACATTTCAACTTGTTTTCTCTATTGTTGACCGTCGCTTGTTTCTTAAGGGGCTCCATGCAGTAACACTAGCGGCACCAATGAAAATAAAAACATCTTTTTTAGGGTTCCGTACCCAAAGGGTAAGGGACGCTATTGCTAAGACTCCACTGTCCGTCTGTCTGTATGTCACTAGGCTGTATTTCATGAGCCGTGATAGCTAGACAGTTAAAATTTTCACGTATCGCGTATCACGTATTTCTATTGCTGCTATAGCAACAAATACTAAAAAAAAAAAAAAAACATTTAGGGGGGGCTCCCGTACAACAAAAACCTGATTTTTTGCCGTTTTTTGCTGGACATTAATTATGGCAACAGTTAGACGCTTGAAATATTCAAATTTTGTATAGATAATGGTACGGAACCCTTCGTGCGCAAGTCCGACTGGACTTGACTCGCGGGCGGTTTTTACAGATCGTTTTTGCAAAAAGTGTCTGAATGTTAATACAGATTTTTAAGACTCATCCTCGTGAACTTAAGTCAAAAAACCTAGTACTAGATAGCATTAACGCCAAAAACGGCCGTTTCTAGTCCCAGGTTCACGGACCTAGGTTTTCGGTCGTGGGTCCTAAAATCACTGTTAATTTGATTGAGAGATTGGTCTGACACATTTTTCAAACGTTGGGCTACGCGCAGTGTAGGGTTCCGTGGAAAGTAGGTTTTGTCTGCTTTACAGAAGTAACAACTTCGTCAACGTAATTTTCAATGGATTTTATATCCTTATATAAGTTGGTCACCTAGTAACCGTTGTCTTGTTAAACCTACTTTGCCGTGATAGTTTTTTTTTAAGTTCGTTATATGTGCTACTACCCTGAATTATTTACTGAATTTACGCTTCTACAATCAACCGTTTAGCCAGGGGAAGAGGAGGTGACGCCCTAGTCGGACAAAAATTTGCGCTTAAGTTTTCGCAAGCGGAACCCTAAATCAAAAAATGATCTTCATACACCCACAATATTTTTAATGTTATGTAGGCGAGAAAAAAAAATGCATCGGTAAAATTCTTTTAAAAGATTTTATTGTACCGTTTTGTCGGCATGATTTTTATGTATGCCTATGCGAGCAAAGATGCGGACAGACAAACGGACAGAGAGACGGACGGACATCGCGAAACTATAAGAGTTCCTTGTCGTGTACGGAAGCCTGAAAAAGATAAGATTTTCTCCATTGGTGGCGCCAGTATTCCAACAGGAGCCTCTTAATTTATTTGGAAATATCCAATAGAGCGCAAGGGCGGCGGGAGGCAATGGTCATATCTGTGCAGCCTCACATACAACCTCCGTGCAGTTTAACGTTGACACAGCCGCCGTCATGTCGTCGGCAATATTGGATATTGAATCGGCGGATGTTCCCTCCGAGAACAATGGCCGAGATAATAAAATATCGAATGGTTATTAAACTTCGGACGCTGACATTTTCTGTCTCGCAATGGTCTCGCTTCTCTGTGAGAATTGTCGTTCGATATGTGTACAGACATACACACACATAAAATCACGCCTGTACCCCGGGGGGTAGGCGGAGAACAGTCTGCCACTTGCTACGATCTTGACAGATCTCTTTTGCTCTTTTCTGTTTTTGATATGTGTGTCTTTGTATATTGTTGGCCTTATCGTATTTGAATATTGTTGAAATATCTACATTCCCGGAGGGGTAGGCAGAAACTAGGGTAGGCCACTTATCTCCATCCTGACAAACCTCCTTCGCCTCATCATAGTTCAGTACCTGGATGACTGCGCGTTGGTCGGTAATTTTTTTTTTGGTTAATCGTGTTTATTGGAAATCGCATTTAGGTACGATGAAGAAAAAGGGGAAAAAAAGGGAAAAGTATCAGACTGGATATAGGCTCAATCCGGGCGTCTTTTGGTTTTGGGACCGCCCGATTTTGGTGGCAAGATTTTTCTTCGTATTCTGATGACATTTTAGCAGTTTTTCGTTGCCTAAAAATGCGGAAAAATGGCGTTTTCTAATGAAACCTAGCTAGATCGATTTATCGTCCCCGAAACCCTCTGTATAGTAAATTTTATGAAAAACGTTGGAGCCGTTTCCGAGATACAGGGTGGATTTTTGAGACGAGTCAATAAGGGCAGGTACCTTAATCGTTATAGTTACAGGAAAACGTTCATTTTGAGCATTTTATTTCGTAGATCACCTATTTTTAAGTTTGTGTTCAAAAATACATGATGTTGTTGTGACTTACCGTAGTTCAGTTAGACTTAAAGAATCTTTTGATCACAATAAGAAATATGATTGCCAAAATAAAGAATAATTTCGAGTTGATTTTCGTTTTTCAGTACAAAATGTATGAAAAAAGTTTTTGGCGATTTCTGTCATTCATAGTACTCAAACCTTAAATGGTCCCGTAGAGTTTTTTGATCCCGACACGAAATAAGATCGATTGGCGTAAAAATATTTTTTTTCGTATTTCAGCATTTTTTTCGCTGACTGTACATTTTCTCCAAAATCTGTGAATGCAGTTCATAATATACAGTTCATAAGGTACCTGCCCTTACTGACCCGTCTCAAAAATCCACCCTGTATATATATATATATATATATATTGCTCGTTTAAAGACATAAGATATTATATATATTAGTCGCTGCATGCATGCTCGCTAAAACCAGATACTTTTGACATAACTTGGATTTATTGGGTTAATATGTCAGAAATGTAAAGCTGATGATAGTTACATGTTTGGACTAATATATCTGTGGAAATCAGTTTACGATTCCGAGTAAAACCTATCGTTGAACTTTCCTTAGGGGTTCAAAGACATGCATACAATAAACTCACGCTAGTATCCTGGAGAGGTAGGCAGAGACCAGGGTTTAGGAAGTTCAAAGATCCCTACAGGTATCAAGAATATCCTCAAAAGAGCAAGAACGTCCTATATCAATTCACAGTTATCGCGTTGCCGCCCTCATCACACGCCGTTGTCATAGCAACGCAAAAAATTGCTGAACTGGCAGCGAACCTTCTTAAGTTCCGAAACCACTGTATAAAGACCTTAGAAATATACTAGTGTCAAAGGCTCTAAGGGGTCAGGTAACTGGTTCTGTGGTCACGTAGGGAACAAAGACATGTATGACGAAGGTCTAGTTATTATTAAAAGCGTCCAGCTCTGTAAGCCCGTTTTATTTATGCCCTACCCTTTTGGAAGACTACGCTGCGTTTTTATAAAAATCCTGTGATAAAAAGTTGTAAGTTATGCTTAGGTCTCGATTCAGATGCGCGAAAATTCTTAACTTGAACATACATGAGTCAAATACAATATTGTATCAGCATGTCTTACCTGTAACGCTGTTATTCTGCCAGTCCCCTTGGTCAGTATTCCGCAGAAAGTTTCAGAGGTAGACGACTACATAATAGACAATTTTTTTAAGTAATAAAAAAGGCATTAAATTTATAACATATGCCAAAAAATCGTATCATCTACTATTATATAATATTGCAAAAAATGTCACCCGGAAATTAATTAGATTTCTGCCCAGAATCTGGGATGTAGGTTGTAGGCCCTAGAACCTAGGGACAGTAACCTATCACAAGTTTGAATTTCCATTAAAACAGGCATATTTTAGCAAAAAAACAAAATCCGTTGCACACAGTGTGCCACTTACACACCCGCGAGTTTAAATGAGTTCTAATTCCATAAATAGAAGTATTTTTCCCTACAAAACTAACACTCAAAAATGGCCCCAATTCTCTCTTTTATTCTTCACCTACGAAATGAGCGTAAGATGAGCTGCAGAGCAAATCACTTTGTGACGTGCGCCATGCGTGACGTGAACGTTGATTGGGCGATAATAAGTGACAGCGTAACTGACGGTTGTTTTTTACAAAAACGTCAAAACAATAACCCGTCAAAATATCCAGATACCTCGCAAGATGGCGGTTTAACGGAGGGAAGTGCATAGATATTTTATCAGGTAATACTGAAATCGCTCCGTATGGTAACACATTTGACAAGCCCCGCCCGCTATCCCACAATTGAACGTGGGGTAATTTTTTGGCGCTAGTTGGACATCTAGATCTTTTGCTATCACTGCACAATTACCAGGCATACTTCGTAGTATTAGCGGCATGTGTTGTATAGTACTAGAAATTGGCGTGTGTGCAGCAGCGACGAATAAAATGGTGATTAATCGAAAGTGGCAGGTTTCAAACTCTTTTCTCTGCCTGCCTTCGGGATGCAGCCGTGAGTTTATTCTATGTTTAATAAAATATTTCCCCTATTTCACAATTTTAATACATGGATGGCTCTGACAGCAGTGAGTGAGGTATAACACACAGACAACATACGTTTTCTGTATAAGATCTGCTAATTAAAACACAGAAAGACGTCAAACTCTGGTTGGACAAAGCAACAAACAATTAATGCTTGAGCAAAAACTTTTGATCCAAAACCAAACTCGTTACTTAAACATCTGTATAATGTAGGAGGTACATCAACATCTGTATCTATAGAGATGGAAAGTTACATAAAAATCAAAACATCACTGTGCTAGTCCCAAACTAGTATATCCTGTGCAGTGGCAACCAGACAACGACTTCAGCATGGAAAAACGCCCAGTTTGAAGCCATTTGTACAAATCAGGTACGGTGATCTTCAGTGGGAATCTAACTCACGAGCTCTGTTTTGTTATTAATCATGTTAACCGCCAGACCAACGGGGTTGTCAATTATTATCAGATTATGAATTTAAATCGAAATTGATTGTATACGGGCCCTTTAAGCCACCCTACGATATTTACCTAAAATCCCAATAATTTTCACCCTCGGTCCCATTAAACACTCATCATCCCTACAGTGACGTTATAACTAAAACAAAGCTTAAGATCGGCATTTTCCTCGCTAAACACTATCGTGTATCTCTTGACACAACAATCTATAGGCTGTGGAGTATTGGCATTTGTGAAACCATTAATAATAGGTCTTTTAAATGTATGTTTTCTTTTTCAAATAGCGTCTAACGTTAAGTCCGCATCAATAAAAAAATTGCTTCTTTAAAAACTGACCAACAGAAATTTAAAAAATAGCAATTTATACCGAACCCAAGCCTTAGGCGTAGCGCAAGCAAGAGGGTGGTATGTAGAGAGTTTCAAATACCTTTTAGTATTTGTACCTAATATTTAAGAGCAATATAAATTGTAAAACCAAGAGCTAGAGTTGGCAGAAATGAAACTCATGTGTTTTTCTGTATTTGTCTGAACAAAAATCTTCATTCAATATAACCCAGAAGGGCCAAGAAAGTAGGACTTTTAGCAATTTCCGCTAAAAACGACCATTTTTTGGCAATAACTGCATGTTGAAATCGAAATATCAAATAAGTTGCCCTTAAAATACATTATTTATTTATTTATGATTGTTTTTTTTGCTTATCATGTATTTTGTTTGTTTGTGTTACTTGTTAACTCTGTGTTTCTGTGGCAATTTAAATAGAGGCCTTCTTTTTTTAAAATGGATTAAGAAGGCCTTAAAAGTCATTGAAATCAGACATTGCAATATTTTAATCATTTGACAAGAACCAGACCACACCAGAGCGATCTAAGCGATCCTTATACATATACGTACGTCCTATATCGTCTTATATAGAAAGCTTTCGGCCCTGTGAATCGTGAGGCCATGTCCTGTTATAGGCCGTCACAATGGATCTTAATAGACGCCATTCGGTTATCTCTCCAATATTCGATGTTCGTCGGATGACAGTAAACGTCTGGGTCCGCCTCTGTGAAATAGAGAAAGAACTCTGGACAGAAGCTTTACTCGGGAATCTTCTCTTTAAATTAAGTATTTGACAAAATATCAAATAAGTTACTTTTAAAACGGAATTTTGTATGAAAATACTTGCTTATGACGTCACATTTCAGAGCACTCTTTTTATGTTTAATCTATTTAAAAATTGCAATAACTAGTAATTGACTAAAAGAGATACATTTTCCGAGATATTTTGTAATTCTTGTTTTAATCGAGCTTATGAAATAATTTATTGTTGATCGTGTCAAATACCGTATTTATCTACGAATAGCTCAGAAAATGTCAAAGTGAAAGATGTTTTTGGACTTATTCACTGGATAGAGCTTACCCATGGATAAATAGATGAGTAGAGCTGTCAGATAGTGTTGGCGTAAGTCGGCCTAACAAATATAAAATATCTTGTACTAGCTTTTGCCCGTGACGAGTATATTCCGGTACGAAAAGTATATTATGTTCTTTGGCGGGGCTCAAATTATCTCCATACCGTTATTGCATCTAAATCCGTTCAGCCTTTATTGCGTGATTGAGTAACAAACATCCAAACAACTTCACAAAAGTTTCACATTTATATTAGTACTAGCTGTCCCGGCAAACTTCGTACCGCCACAGAATCTGTTCATAGGATTCTTGCACAACGCCATCTATTTTTAAAATCCAACGTTCGCTCACGCAACGCCATCTATTTTAAACTTAAAATAAATACTATCCCACGCGAACGCATTACGCTGTCTCAATTCATGTCTTTGTTTATCTGTAAGCCACGTTATTGCGTGATTGAGTAACAAACATCCATACATCTCCACAAACTTTCAAATTTATAATATTAGTAGGAAGTGGGATAGGATAGTAGGATTTATGCTTGATGTGTTCCTTTCGCTCATTTCGTATTCTAGGCATGTGAATTGATTGACGTCGCTTCCGGCGTGTTATGAAGTCGCAATTACAGTGTGTTTGTAATGCTCTGCCAATTGTGAGGGCGATATTGCCCTCGAAGTACCATTATCCTATTTACGTGTTTTGCTACCTAAAGTCTCCAAAGTAAACCTTAAGACTGTTCTTACGTGGAGCATGCTGTTTCTATTATTATTATTATTTATTTGGGAAACTTGCAGTTTACATAATTCGCTCTCATAGTTGAACACTTTTAATTATTTAATGAAATGAATAAACTTTTGATAAATGTGATAGGACGTGGACGTCATGGTATTTCCTACCACTATAAATTTGGATTCTCAATTTCGAGCAACAGGTCGGAAATCACTAATATTTACAAATATGTAATACTGTTACGGATAAATCATTAGTTAATATTATAATTTATTAGCTACTCCAACAGTATTTTCACATTTGCGGAAGTATACAACTTTAAAAATTGTGTGTTCAGTAAAAACTGAATTAGTTCATCATAGTTCTAATGAAATTAATTATCTACGAATTTTGATTAAAATAAATTAATATTTTAATATAAATTAGAATTTAAAATAAAATTGGTCACATTATCTTAAATTAAATTACATTACTTATTTTTTTTAACCTAAATTGAATTAGCAAATCAATTAAATATTAAATTCCAATAGTTAGGTTAACTAGGGCATTTAAAATACTGTTCTTCACAATGAAAAAAAACATTGTCTCAAAATATATGTAACGACTTCAAATTGACCCTGTAGAAGGACTACTTACATTTTATTTTATTATAATAGTAAAACTTACAGCTACGAAAAAGATACATTACAATTTATGTAAAAACAGAGAGTCTATAACAAGCTTTCACTGCTAGAAATATTTTGGCAGAATATGCCTAATAATACATAATATAATGACTCAGCGACTCAGAGAGAGCATGGGCTTAATTACCACAACACACTTATAAGACATAAAACAAAAAAAACATGCTACAAAGAATAGTTCACGAGCCTCCAGCTTATCTTCCGATAAACAACCTTCAACAATAGATACAACACGACATCGCTCCTACTGTTATTAAAAAAAGATGTCTTCTTCGCCAGTGATTTATGGCCTTTCTTTGTTGGGCCATAAATGGCTGTGTTACGACAAACTAAAGATGAGGTTTGGGGGTCAGCCAGGGGGGAACAACGTAAATTATCGATTTTAAAAGGTCCCATACACATAAAATCAATTACCAGGAAACGGGCAGCAGCGTCTTCCTGAGATTCCAACCGCATACTGCGATCGCCAACCCGCCTGCCAAGCGTGGCGATTATGGCAAAACCCCTCATGGTTATGAAAACCATGAGGGAGGCGTATGTCCTGCGGTTGGCGTCAAATGGCTGAAGATGTACATAACTCAGAAAACAAAGTCATAGGTACATGCCCGCACTGGGAATCGAACCTGGGTCGCCCGCTTCCGAGTCGAATGTTCTACCCACTAGGCTACCACCGCTCTCGGCTCTTATAACTGTTATGATTAACTTTAACTCTCCAAATCAGAGCTAAGCCTATTCAGACTCGTCCTACGATTACAAGTCATTCAATACGGTATAACATTTATACCGTACTAGCTGTCCCGGCGAACTTCGTACCGCCACAGAATCCGTTTATATGATTCATGCACAACGCCATCTATTTTCAAAACACAACGTTCGCTCGCACAACGCCATCTATTTTAAACTTAAAATAAATATTATCCCACGGGAAAGCATTACCGGGATACCTACCAAGTATGCTTTGTCTCAATTCAGGCCTTTGTCTATCTTACAGCCAAGTTTTATGTAAATGCGTTCAGCCGTTATTGCGTGATTGAGTAACAAACATCTAAACATCCAAACATCCAAAGATCTTCACAAACTTTCACATTTATATTAGTGGGATTGTGATTACACGTTGGACATCGGTCTGTAATGAAAGCGTAAATACTGTAGATGACTAAGGTATGTTTGCAAGTAAATCTCCGTCGCTATCTGGGGCTTAGTTATGAGCACCAAATCCTGTCGTAATACTGACGTTTGCGATAGTAATTAGTATAACATTTGACAGCTGAAACGATTGCAATGGGGAACTTGCTTCTAACTGAGATTGGAGTGACTTTGCTTTTATACCATAGAAATCATATAAAAACCTAGGAAAACTTAAAAATAATTTTTTTTTCGGGTTTTTAGGGGTCACAAAATATGTGAAAAATAAAGTTACTCTAATAACATAAAACTTATAAGATTTCGTTTTGCCATTGAATTCTGAACGTTTTCTTATAACGGTGTACATGCATAAAAATATTTTTTTGCGAGATAACACAAATATTGATAAACACAATGTAAATACTAAAAATAGACATAAACTTTCGTTTCCAAAATTGCTGGCTAAGGTTAATACATCCTTTATTAGGCATTGTATAGGTTTCTACAATAAGATCCCTGAATAAAGCACACTTTGTGCAAAAAAAGCTGCTATAACATTAAAATTTATTTAGAAGACAATTATGTCTAGAATTAAAGCCAGTTCAATGCATGAGTTTGAGGTTTTATAATATTTATATAAATTCTGTAAATTAAGGACTTGAAAAGACTAAGTTTGGAGTTTTTTGGTCCATTTTTACTCCAAAATCATCTAGATTTTGAAATGGACACCTAGTTTAACTTATAACGATCATTAAGTCGTAGTTTCTGTGCTACTTTGACTTAAAAAAAATATATATTTTGATTTTGATTGACGCTTCATACATTATAAGCGTTGCTAAGGTCGATTCGTATGGCGCGTTTTAGTACCACGTGACTATATTGACTTTTCTACTAGTTATGTTATAAAAAGCATTAGTCGCAGAGAAAAAAAATACCAAGTTTATTTATCTTTTAACGTGTCCTCTACTATTCTATCAAAACATTTTTTAGTGCAAGTTCTCCATTGGCACCCAAGATATTGGTCTCCCAGTGTGGGTGCCGCTGGAAAATGTACCTACTTTTTATTTGTGAGCAATATTTGTTTTAATTTTTACGTAATACAGGAGCTGTGCGCCAAAACCCGCACCTAACGAAATGCACAAGGCGTAAAGTTACCAGCTCAGTGCAGCGTGTCTCGAGGTAGCATAATCAAGTAGCGGGCGTCTGTCGCACTGACCTCTCGCCGAATCCAATTATAAAGTTTAATTACTCATCAGTGCACAGTGCCCTAGACAGTTGACGCTAGATACTGGCCTGTTCTTGACTCGGACGTGAGTTTAGGCCTTAATCTCACGGCTGATTTGGTTGTGAACACAAATTGCAACCAAACCAGCCGTGCGTGTTCCCAAGCCACGATGGTTATGTTTTGTGTGGTGAAACTTTCGTAAGTATTAGGTATAAACTTAGTCTCTACTACCATTACCTTCCATCATAGGGTTATCTGGAAGAAATCGTTTTTAGCAATAAGGCCACCACTTTACTCTGGATCTTTACATTATTTTGTGTCATGTGCTGTGGTGTACGTACAATAAAGAATATTCTTGTCTTAATTTCGGAATCACTTAGTTTTTAGATATTTTTCTTTACGTCTGTAAGATTTTTCTTCTTACCAAATTTCATGTTTGCGATAGTGAGTACACTTTAGGTAATCACTTAGGATACGGGTTTCTAGTTAGGAGCACAATAGGATTGGTTGGTGAAAACGTATGGAGTCCAATAGAGAATCCCCCGTAATTTCGCTGATGCCACCGCCCACAGATGGTTCTTGGTAATTTTGTGTACAGCGAGTGAACTTTACACGGTGAATTTGAGGTCTTGCATGTCGTTTAGTTTAAGCAATTGCCCACATTTACGTCAGCTGATGCAGCTATCCTACTAATATTGTAAATGTGAAAGTTTGTGATGGTGTTCGAATGTTTCGATATTTGTAACTCAATCACGCAATAGCAGATTTAGATGAAATTTTGTATGTACATAGCTTAAGGCCCGGGGAAGGACGTAGGATGCTTTTCATCCCAGAAATTAGTCATTTCATGTGGAAAAAGTCGCGTGCAAAATCTGTTTATGATATAACAACGCCAATTTATCGTTAAGTTCAACGATTACGATTTTTAGATATTTTCTTCGCGTATAAAGTATAAACTTTCGATAGTATTATAATACCTTGCACACAACACAATCACTTGTCCTGGTCCCAAACTAGGATACCCTGTGCTATGGTAACCAGACGAATACAAATAAAGAAATATACTCAGACATAGTGACTACTGGTTCTTGCTAATTTGTTTATACAGTGAGTAAACTTTACACTGTAACTTTAAGGTCTCGCATGACGTTTAGGTTAAGCAATTGGGTCGGTTTACATTAGCCGATGTGACCATCATGGTACATTAGCCTTAGCCTATCGTTGCTTTTAAGGCAGCTATTTTTTTTAAAGTTGAAAATGTGGTTTGAGGGTGCTGAACAAATGATTCAATTCCCATTCAACTTAAGTTTATAATTGTTATTTTATTTGAAATAATAAAAAATTGTCGGTTATTATATATTTTTCTTTTCATGTGCTGTAAAATCTTTCTTCTTACCTTTTTCTATAGTGAGTTTGAACAGTATGAAAAATATTACGAATTCAAGGGATCGTAAGCGTATTTATTATTGATATTAACTTCAATTGGATTGTACCAGAAAAAAGGGGCTTCATTTAAGAAGTTAATTTAATAAATAATCTTTGCGTAAGAGGTTACACGTTATCGGTATCGTGCCGTGCTGTGTAATCCCGCTCATTAGGAACTGGTACGGTCGGAGTGTACACGAGATCGACGCGGCGCAACTTTGATTACTTTGAGCGGGGCGACTTGTCAATCTCTGAGTATAGGATAATTACAACGAGCCGGCGACGTGCAGAAACAACGATACCAACTAAAATAAACCTTAAATACTCTTAAGGTTAGACATTACAATAATAGACGCTTTTTTCACTATTATTGCACTAATGTTGGGGATGTATTAGCAAAGGGCAAGATAAAAAGTACCCGAAACAGGCGTGCGTACATGCAATGACAAAAGAATTTTGAGGCAGCGAAAGTGATCTGTCAGGATCGTAGAAAGTGGCAGTCCCTGGTCTCTCCCTACCCCTCTGGGATACAGGCGTGAGTTTATGTTTTGTTATGTTATGTTATGTTATTACAATGACTAATCTTCAGTCTACGTGCGGCCGAGCAAACCGCGGGAACGAGCTGTTTTTGCACTTGTATTGTAGTCTCCAACTTTGTAAGTATTTAATATTTATTTTAGATTGAAATGGTGCCCCCACACTGGCCCGCTATAATGTGGATAAGCCGAAAGAGTTGCACTTATCGGTATCGATATGTCGGTTCCATAATGTGCTGTCTAAAACCACTCATAGAGGGTTGCGGTTAGAATGTGCACAGGACCGTGGCGGCAGAATTTTGATTACTTTGTGTGGTGACCTGTCAATCGCTGGTAAGTATGATTCACATTACAATGGGCCGGCGACGTGCGGGCAAAACGAAATAAACAAAAAAAAACCCTAAAAAAGCCCGTTAACGTTCGGCCGATCACTTGCGATCGAGCACATCACGGGATTATTTTACATTAAAATCGTCGCCACCCGTCATAACCTTAAGAATTGCACTTATCGGTATCGTGCCGTGCTGTGTGAAGTCGCTCATCGATAGCTGGTGCGGTTGGAATGTGCACGGGAGCGTGGCGGGGCAACTTTGATTACATCGTGCGGGGTCTTGCCCGCGTGTGATGGATGACTTGGCTACCTAGTGGTGTTTGCTAATTACTGGCCGGATATGGAAAATTTGGGTATGTCCTTTGACACATGTATTGGTTATTAGATCCACATAACGTTACTTAAATTCAAGCCTGTATCCCGGGAGAGGGGGGGGGGGAGCTAGAGGACATTGTTTGCCACTTACCGCTTTTGCTTCATCAACATTCATTCATTAGTCGTTGCATGCACGCAGGCCATAGTATGTTAATCTTACGCTCTGACCACTGTTATTGGAAAAAGATATGTTTTATTTAGAAAAGTTATTTAATTGACATTACAGTAATTTTGCGGCGAACGGTAGCAGCTGAGCGGTAGAACGCCGGCTTCTCATCCGGGAGGTCGTAGGTTCAAATACCGGCATGTACCAATAACTTTTTTTTCTGAGTTACGTACATATGTGAAGTTATAGTAGCAATACTACTCGCTGAGGAAATTGAAACTTAACTAAAAACATTAAATAAAACTGAAATAAAAACATTAGAACGAAAACATCGTGAGGAAACCTGAGTGACTGAGGTGTTCACACATTTCAGCGCTTGAAATTGCCAATCCGCGAGGAGCACGCGAGGTGATTAAGCCCGTACTCTCTCTCTCTCTCTCTCTGAGAGAAGGCCTGTGACCTGCAGTGGGATGGGAATAGGCTACATAAAAGATAAAAAAAGTTACAGTAATTGTGGATTTAAGAAAGATCCTTCGCTGCTTACCCATATTTTTTGTGTTTTGTTTTATGGCCATTTTATTTCTATTTTGAGCATTTTATTACTAATTTCGATTTAAAATATGGTTGAGTATGGCCGTGAGTCTTGAGGCCTTGGTTATACCTTTTGTGTGCGTTGTATGAGTCGCTATTAATATGACGCTCGACAAATAACTTGAACAAATAATTTATTATTAGGAATTTGTTTATTTTTGTATAGGTATTAGGGAAAACAACAGCTTTTGAAAGTATAACTTTGACATCGTATATATGTATTTCGGGCCTCATTAACGGGGGACGCCTTAAGTGACTTAGAATTTTTGGGTCTTCAATTTAAGCCGGGTTTGGACGGTGTTAGTACGCTCGGACCGTGTGCGTACAGTTTTAGTTGATCACGACGACGCACTCGATCCGAGCGCACTGACCGTCGTCATAATCAACTAAAACTGTACGCACACGGTCCGAGCGTACTAAGACCGTCCAAACCCGGCTTAAATTGAAGGCCCGGCTTTAGTCAAATTAATGAACAATAAAAAAAAATCGCTCACATATCCATCGCGCACTCATCAAACTGCGCGGATTTTTTTTTCGGGCATTGTTTATGTTTCACAAACTAACAGACTTTTGTTTGCCTCCCACGCTGTCGCACCAGAAGGAGACAGAAAAAAGGTATAATGTAAACCTGTCACATGTTAAAGACAGCTGACATCTCCATTTATTAAGTGCAAGATGCAACTTCAGTGCCTTCCAGTTCCTTTTGAGATGCAAACGCGCTTGAGAAACGAGACTCTTCCCGTTTATTTGAAAATTTTGTAACGTAGGAACCATTAGGGGTAATGAAACGAAATATTAATTTTCAGTCTATGCCCTGAGGCGGTGAAGAGACCTATGCCCACAGTGAGCATATTTCATCGGCTGTTACATAGATAGATGCCCTGACATTTTTTTATAGTGTGTGTTTTTATTTCAGTCCATGCAAACAAACTTATCACATATTTAAGTCAGGTTTCCAGCACGTAAAAGTTGTATGTAGCCTGTATGCATGCAAATTTTATTGCGTATTTTATATTGAGTTTAAGTCATCTTCTCTTATTCTTTATAATTTGTCATATTCTTATATAATTTATATACACCTACCTACTCTCTTTATCTTACAGTCCTATCGATTCTAAGGTTGTCTGGAAGAGATTGCTTTTAGCGATAAGACCGCCAGTTGTATACTATTTTACTTAGATATTTAAGATTCTTCATGTATCTTTATAATGTACGGTGTGCAATAAAGAGTATTAATCTAATCTAATCTAAAAGTACCACTAAAAACGGAGTAAGTGTTTTATTTATCTGACTACTATAATTATGACCATACAAATGAACTCTCGCTTTGTAGTTAGATCCACAGCGTCTGAGAGATCAGTCATCTAAAAATAAGCAAAATAGGTAGAGGAATAGGTAAGAATCATGAGTAGATATGAATCATGCAGTTAAATAATAAATGTGTCATTAAAAAATCGCTATTGTTCTGTATAAGTGATTATTGTGCCTTAGTAAGTTTGAACATTTTTTATTCCATTCTGTTCTACTGGACCACAACATCATCATAAGGCGCAGAACCCACTGATCTGGCGTCTGGCTCGGGCATGCCGTCGACATCATTCTGTTACATTCAAATACCAAACATAACTCACTCAACGGATTTTCGTCACCCGCGCACGATTGCAGTCAGCTCCAAATCAGTTTGCAGTCAGTTCCTTCGCTCCACGCCTTTTAATAGGATGCCCGTGCCATGCCTGCGCTATGTCCGCACAGGTCCGTGCCATACCAGATCAGTGGGCTCCGCGTCTAAGATGATACGTTGATTCAGAGATGTAAATGGCCTATTATTACTGCTAGAAAATTACTTCCGGCCCCTCTTGCCGTTTTTCCGCATCTGTAAATGGGCTCTGATATAAATTGGACGTCAACAAGTTAAACGTAGAGTAGTGCGGAGTTCTGTCAGTGACGAGTGGTAATTAAACTTTGTAATTGCGTTGCTGTCGCCGCAGTGCGATTGTGGGAAATCTGCCGTTGTTATATTCGGGTTTGTCTTTTTTCTTCTTTTATGAATAGAGGTAGGTTTTTCTTACTCACGGCCTGTGCTGGCTACTTATGCTCTGAAAAGCTATGGTTTCCTCCAAAAGCAGTGACGTCATGCAGTGGTAGCAATACTATGGCCGCAAAAAGACGGCTGTAAACACGTGGCATGTTCGAAACTTCGACGGCCATCTTTTATCGGAGAATAGACCACAAAGCTGTTCAAAATGGACAATGTTGACTTAGCGTTACCCGTATATTTGGAAGATCAGCAATCACCAGAAGACGAAAATAATCGTATGGACTATAATATGTGAGTTATACAGAAATCATGCTACAGAAGATGCTTTTAAAATTGTAGTCCGTCGTCTTTACTGCAATAAAGAATAGTTGTATAATGTCTCGTGAACCCGCACAAAATCTATTAAGAATTCGTCTTCTTCGCTCCTCCTTTATATTAATTTTCCAATAAATAGTTCACCGCTATGAAAAAAAACGTTGGAGACTCTTCAACACCGTACAGTATAGCCGTCATGCAAATAGCAGCCCCGCTACTAACGTTACAGTGACAAACAACGCTCTTTAGGAAACCACGCCATCTTGATTTCATGGCCAACGTTTCAGTGACGTCATCTGCCGCTAAATGGCGACTGCTACAAGACGCCGCCACTTTTGGAGGAAACCATAGCTTAAGACTTTTCTTAATATGTTCTGAATCTTGAATACAAGACCCTGAATGATTTGCTCAATCAATTAATCGACCAATCGCCCCGAACTCATCCACTGCTGGACATAGCTTAAGCGGCCTGTATACGTCCCACTGTAGGGCACAGGCTTTCTCTGAGAGAGAGAGAGTATGGGCTTAATCACCACGCGTGCCCACCGCGGATTGGCGATTTCAAGCGCTGAGGTATGTGAATAGCTCAGACACTCAGGTTTCCTCACGATGTCTTCCTTCACAGTTAGCGAGTAGTATCGCTGCTATAATTTCACGAATGTATATAACTTAGAAAACAAAGTCATAGGTGCCCGCACAGGGAATAGAACCTGGGCCTCTCGCTTCAGAGTCCAATGTTCTATCCACTAGGCTACCACCGCTCCTATGCTGGACATAGGCCTTCCTTAAGATACGCGACTTCATTCTGTCCTCGGCCAACTTTGCTAACTTCAACCAGCCGCTGCCAGCAATCTGCCTCAGATTGTCAGCCGAGCGAGCTGACCAGCGTTTTAAGCTGCGTTTTCTTATGCTATTTAAAACTTTTCTTAACCCTAGACACCTAAACTTCTCACATACCCGATAATACATAACCATTCTTCACTTCGACGACCATTTTTTTAAGTGTTATCTTTTAAATAAAGCTCTCTTGTTTTCGGTACTTTTATTGCACTCAAATTTCAGGCATAATGTATGTTTTTAATAAAATAATTTGTTGTTATTTATCACAAACTATAATTTATTTTTCTTTCTATTTAGAATGGCAAGGTTAAGTGTCTAGGGTTAATATGTTCTGCTTGTTGGATATAAAACCGTCAATGATTTTTATTTTCCCAACCATATTTATATGTGGACAGTAGTCCAAAATCCGGATCCCTGCGACACTTATCTCTTACAGGCTCTCAATCGTACTGTATCCCGACCCTAGTCCTGATAAATAAAGATATAAAATCCGCCACAAAACGTTTATAGCCTCGTTTAGCATTTATAACTTCCCGAATGGCCATGCAATCATCTCAGCCGAATCCGGGCTAACTGTTAAGTGCCCATCATACAACCGATACGCCTCTCTATGTGATTTTGATGTGTTTTTGTCTGTCTGTGTGTCTGTAAATTTAGAAAGTTATTAATTATAACAGGGTAAAAAGTACTTGATTGGACAGAAATAGTGTCGTTTAGAGACCGTGCCCTCAAAAGGTAAAAAACACCACTCATTTACGGGGACTCTTAAAAAGCTACTTCTCCTGAATGGTGTCAAAAGAAAAATAATTGTTAATAATACGTTTATTGCACATGCATAAACAAAATACAAGGTCAATATGGCGAACTTAATTATATAAGCATTTTCAAGCCCACCACAGGTGGTGGCAGAAGTTAACTGCTAGGCCATAAATTAAGTCTGTCTATTCTTCCGACATATCCCAAAGATGGAACCGTAACATGCCAAACAAACAGGTAGATACGTCGTAGGGATATTAATTATCCTATTGGCACCCTTCAGGTACCAAACCCTTGGAAAATGTCTTGCGCAGAGCTACGAAGACAAAATCTAGTTACAGGTACAATATGTACCCACGTAAAACGTCAAAAACGTGTACGTAAAACGTGTCTGCAAATGCCCATATCCATAATCTTAGTGATCCCTCTCTGGGATTCGCCGGAATATAATTGCGTGGAAGGAATATTATTTTTCACTTAGAACGCTTATTCCTTTCTCTCGGTATATTTTTTACTGTTGTAGATTGTTTCTTTCTGTGCTTGTGGATTTAGCTTGTTAGGCCGAGTAGATGGATTGAGTATTGGCAGAGCCAATCTTTCTTTGCTCGTTGATTAGCTGTGGTATAAATACATTTCTATTAGGTTGCAAATAATTAACAAATACCGTGGTATGAGGAAAAATGTTTAATGATACATTAAAGGTAGGATGAATATGTAGATTTAATATTAGTGGGTTTCTACGCTAGCTTTTTCGCTGCATTGCTATAACCGCCGATTACTTACTATTTCGGTGACTAAAGAGTTATGTTTAAGCATAGTTTTATTATTTATTCTATTTTTATTTGCTTGAGAAAACAAACAGTTGTATGAAAAATATTAGTGTAACTTATCAATAGTATTAAGGGTAATTGAATGTACAACTGTTGAATGTTCCGTGTGGCGCCGCATTAAGAATAGCGTCACTCCATTTCCTTCCAAGGATCTCGTAGAAGGCGACTAAGGAAATCAATTACCAACCGTATACTGCGGTCGCCAACCCGCCTGCCAAGCGTGGCGATCATGGCAAAACCCCTCATGGTTATGAAAACCACAAGTTAAGGGGTTGCTGGTACATGAGCCTAATTACGCGCACCAAATCCTGAGCGATTTCAATCGTGTAACTGTCATATTAGTATGGAATTCAGGGGCAGATCACAAAACAACATATTATTATGTATGTATGTATGTCATTTCATTGGATTTGATGACATTGAAGGCTATCGCGCAGTGTTATATTTACCCGAAGTTACGTGCACTATTTCGCTGTCGTGTGACCGAGGCTGAATAGGAATCTATGTTTGTGTTTAATTTAGTTTCACAAACTATTGCACGAAATCGAAAAGCAGTGCCTAAAAGAACTCGTTTTAAAGAGAAAATATCCCAAGGCTTAAATGTGTGCATTTATTCCTAGACCTTGTACATTCAACATTGAAGTTTTTTTTAATATTTAAAGTAAAGTAAAAACACATTTGAAGCTTTTAAAAACTTGGAACCTGTACGTAGTTACGTTTCCTTGTATAATAGGTACTTACGTACATACACATATAAGCGTGAACGACATTATACTCCTTTTATGTCACAGCCGGGTGAATAAAATTTTCACATTTTTTAAATTTTCTTTCTCAATTTCATGTCACAATACGTTAAGTGTTCGTTAAGTATTTCAAATTTGATACCTAATTATGAGACAGACCATGCGTAACTGTTAAGGCAGAAGATTTTCTCTCGTGTTCCTCTTGAACATTTTCATACTTAACTGAATAAAGACACATAAAGACGCGGTGGTTTCTAATTAAAGCATTTCTGGAATTGTAACTTCAGATCTTCCTGAAAATAACGAGAAAGACCGACACTTAAGTTTTCACTCAGAGAGCTCTGCTTCGTATAGTTTATGCTAGGAGCAACGTGTTGTTCCTAGCACAAACTATACAAAGCTTTAAGCCGAGTTCAACCTACTTCAGTGTGATCACTAGGGCGAGAGCATCAAACAAGACTCTGTATCTTCCATCTAACACCCTCCTTGTGTCACCTATAATATAGACTAGTCATTGGACAGAAGGCTGACTTAAGGGGATCAAGTGGACTAACTAGCGCCACTAATGGAAAAACTTAGTTTACTTGGTCACAATCATTTATAAATTTCAAACAACAACAAGCGGTGGTAGCCTAGTGGGTAGAACATTGGACTCGGAAGCGGGAGACCCAGGTTCGATTCCCAGTGCGGGCATGTACCTATGACTTTGTTTTCTAAGTTATGTAGATCTGTGAAGTTATAGTAGCAATACCACTCGCTAACGGTGAAGGAAACCATCGTGAGGAAACCTGGGTGTCTGAGCTATTTACATGTCTCAGCGCTTGAAATCGCCAATCCACGGTGGGCACGCGTGGTGATTAAGCTCATACTCTCTCTCTGAGAGAAGACCTGTGCCCTACAGTGGGACGTATATAGGCTGCTTATGATGATGAAACAACAATATTTACGATGAATGATAATATTGTAAGTAGTTTTACTTTAAAAATAAGTGACTTGAGCTATATCTACGTTTAGCTTTTATTTTATCAATGTAAGAACATTGTTGTTGTGATATATTTTAGTTCACCATGAACAAATCGCTGTGCCTTAAGATGATACAATTTAATTTATTTTGGAGCTCAGAGTTATTTGAGATATTGTTAAAAATTCAATGGTCTGTGCAATAATTTTAATTTTGATGCAAAAGGCCTCCCAAATGAACAATTACCAATAAAGCCTGAAATTAATGTTAGCCATCTGTTACACTCACTCTGTCCTTCCGTATGCCAGGTGGATGATATTAACCAGTCAAATGGAAAGCGCTCTCCAACAATTCACGCTATGAATACTTTTACACTTGGCCGCTTTGTTCAATATTATACAAGCATGCATAGGGGCATGTTACATTGATGTATTAATATACAAACAATATTTATTTATTTCCTACATGCTTTCTTGCTAACTATCAGGTAATGGGCAAAGGAGGTTTTTTGTACAGTTTCAAAGAGGACTCATTCCTTTAATACAATGATCACAAATGTGAGGTTATTGTTTGTATCACCCAGAAAAAAAATGCAACGCTACTTTGTACACATTTATTAGTTCAACACATTGATAAATTATTAAAATTTTAACCTAAATGTGCAGGAGTATATGTAAGGGTAAATACAGACTTACTCAAACAATTCAAAAGTTACCCTAACTTTATCGAAGCACTGATCAAACCCCAACCCAGTGTCGAACTTTATATTAAATTTATTCCTAACTCAAAGTACTAGATATGAGAATTTGTCTGATCAATATGAACAAAATCGCTCGTAGCCCCGGCTGCCTGAGTGATCTTAACGATCACGAAGGTTAAGCAACACTGGGCGCGTTCAGTGCATGGATGGGTCGCCGTCTATGCCTAACGCTAGTGGCATTTTTCCGAGCGGTTCCGTGCTTCGCAAGGCACGTTAAGCTGTTGGTGCCGGCTGCTGTCGATAGATGGCAGTCGTTAAGCCAAGTCAGAGGCCTTAGGGCGGCTTGACAACTTCTGACAGTAGACAAGCCGCTAGTCTACAAGCCTCCACCAATCCGGACTTGGCCCCCGTGGTGGAGTATGGCCTATACCTTCCTCAGGGAAGAGACCCGTGCCCCTCGGTGGGGACACAATCGGTTGATGATGAATATGAACAAAAAGAGATATGTACGGTGACCGCGGACCAGACGACGCAACCTGGGCAGGCAGGTCTGACGACCTGGTTACGGTGGCAGGGAGTCGCTGGATGCCGGTGGCACAAGAACGGTAAGCTTGGCGTCAAACGAAATATTGCGGGCTGTTTCTGCCGCGTTAGTTCCGCGTCGGAACTCGTATTCAAAAATCACTCGAATTTTCGCAGTATCCATCTTTTTGTCTAAATTGAATAACAAAAACAATTGAAAGTCGATATTCAAATGTTTCACATTTTTTAAAAAAAGAACATCATAGAAACCATTTGAAAAAAGTTTCATTCGAAAACCTCAAACCATAAAGATTCTATGTCAATTCAAAGAACCTATTGCAATAAAACGGTAATTTCATACTTTAACCCCTATTAATAAAGTTACAAGTTGACTCCGCTCGGCAGCGCAAACTCAAATGAACCTTGAGTACGTCTAATCACCAAATTCTCAGCTTAGACGCTAGCAACAAGAAGTATCCAAGTTCAACTCTTGAAAGAGGTTTCTTTGTTAAAATAGTTAACTTCTAAATTAAGTAATATGTATGTTACGTGAATTATAAAAGCTCAGAAATAAGAATAAGGAGTAAGAAGTTTCTCTTGAATTAGCTTAGTACCTAGGCGACCGAGCTTCGCTTTGTTTACATTTTAAACACCTTCAAATGTCGTGTAGCGCCATTTTTTGTTGAAATTTCGAACTAAAAACTGTATTTAAATAACTAAATAAAAGATTTAAAATATATAGTAAATAAAAGTGAAAAAAATACTGACAAAGATTCGAACTATAGACTTCTTGTTTCTTTAGCGTTATTTTTATGTATACCGATCAAATTTTTGTAGCAGTTTTAAAAATACGGCCAAACGAGGTTCACTAAAAATTAAACATAGCTAGGTTCCTTTACTCGTGCTGTAAGACCTTGTTTTTTTGTTATAGTTCAGATTGTATTTCAATGGGATGACCCCTTAAAGTATCCTTTATTGTACTGTACTAAACATATATTATTACAAATGTTCATATATTTTGATTGCACTGCTTTAGAAGCTTGAACTCTTACACCATCGAGGAACATGAGAAAGGGGGTATTTTCTGAAAACAAAAACTAAAAACTGATTCTGTAAGGGTTCCGATTACCGCACACCTTTTTTATTTTTAAGGTATGTAAGGAATTCTTGATTGTTCTTTCACTGGCAATAAAGTTACAGCTGAAACACCTTTCGAGCTGACCTTATTTTAAACTCGCAACCTTATTACATTCCGATCGAAGTAAAAAAATCCTGAGACGCCCTTACAATCACATGCCTTAGATTCGCAGCTTTGAATACCTTTTAGATGGTATTCAAAGTTTTTTTATTTAGAAAAGAATCTTCTGCGAGAAGCAAATCGCTGCTCTGAGATACAATAAAAAATGCAGTGGGTCCGTACTAGGATTATTTTACGTGCTTTCATTTTTGTTCATATACCATATTTAGTAGCATATAAAGCCTAATGTTTTCCACTGTAAGGCACAGGATATTTCTCAAAGAAAGAGAGAGAGTACATAACATCAGCAGCCTATATACGTCCCCCTGTAGGGCAAAGACCTTCTCTCAGGAGAGAGTATGGGCTTAATAACCGCGCGTGCCCACCGCTGATTGACGATTTCAAGCGCTGAGGTATGTGAATAGCTCAGACACTCAGGTTTCCTCAAGATGTTTTAATTCACCGTTAGCGGGATTGCTATTGCTACTATAACTTCACAAACGTACGTATCTAACACAGAAAACAAAGTCATTGGAACATGCCGGGATCGAACCCATGACCGCCCCAATGTGAGGCCGGCGTTTTACCGCCCCGTTACCAAAGCCACCACGATAAAATTCAAAGATATTAAACATTTTTTATGTAGCCTATATATGTCCCACAGCGGCAGGGCACAGGCTTTCTCTCAGAGATAGAGTACAGGCTTAATCACCACGCGTGCCCATGCCCACCACGGATTGGCAATTTCAAGCGCTGAAGTATGTAAACACCTCCTCTACATGTTTCCTCGTTTCCTCACCATGTTTTCCTTCACCTTTAGCGAATAAACATTTACAGTGTTATTTATAAAAAAAAACAATTTCTCTAAAATACTCCTCAGAGGCAGTTTGAACAATCTGTGCTTACGTTTTTCCCTTTACCACAGCCTAATTAAGATTTACCTACAATAAAATTTCCGATTTCCTGAGCGAAACCTATACTGTGGAATTCCTCTTTTGTCCGCTTAGGAAAGTAAAACTTCTGTTCCACTTTACTCTCGAAGACTTTTGGAATGTAATTCTATCGGATTCCAGTTGAGAACTCCAGGTAATTAAAACCGTGCTAGGCAAAGGATAACAGAACGAGAAACTTTAAGTGCGGTTGAGGCGAGTCTGGAAAGAGTACCATTGCAGAGGCATATCGATTTTATATTAGCAGTCGATTTCTGAAACTCTCAATACGAGAAGTGAATACCTTTCCAATGTTTTTCAGCAGGTAAACAAAGTTTTATATCCTGTTTCAGTAGTTAGGTCTGTTTATAGATAATGAGACAATAGCACACGTGACGAAGGCCGGTCTGAAAGAAAAAATGGCCTTGGTCCATGCCTGCTCACCGTGGATTGGTGATTTCAAGCGCTGAGGTCTTGAATACCTCATGCACTCAGGCTTATGAATTCATAAATGTGTGAATTCTGATTCACAAAATCTAAGTACTCGGTACAAATTCACAAATATAAAAAAAGAAAAATTTGCCAAGTCGGCCCAGCCGTTCTCGAGTAATAGCGAGAACAACGAACAAAAATAAAAAATAAAAACCAACTTCAAAACACTACAGCACAAAAAGTTTGAAATAATTTAAATAATTAGAAGTATGTTTATACATGTAGGTAGTTCTAGTTCTAGTTCGACTAGAGATTTCCGCACTTAGCCTCATAGTTGGGCCATTGTACGTAGCATATACATGTAGGTATTGTAGAAGTATAATTTTGAGCCGGTGTCCAAAATTCATATGCTGGTCATGAAACTGGGTTAGTGCTGTAGTGTTGCGAAATCGGTTTTTATTTTTATTTTATTTTTTTTATTTTTCAATTTTTTTGTGGGGGAGCTGGAGAAAAATAAACAAGTCCCTTATAATTAATTGCTTTAAAATTTGATGTTTTCAATTTCTATATCCGAAAGTCTTCACTAGAACATCACCAAATTAACTTGGGACTACTTTTACGCTATTTTATGAAACATACGGACATTATTAAATGATGGGCCCCATTAGGCCTTATTTACTACTGTCCTTTGAAGAGGTCCATTCTCCATCTCTTTGAAAGTCTTCCTCAAATCTTCGCCAAATTAAAATGGGACCAATGGGACGTTATATATATTCGAACAAAAAAAAAATTGTTGAAATCGGTTAACATTTGACGGAGTTATGCGAAAACTTCGCGTCGAATTGATAACCTCCTCCTTTTTTGAAGTCAGTTGAAAATAAAATATTGACGCAACGCCAACGTGCATTACGGTATCATCTTCTTCAACCATTTAATCAGTTACAAGTTACACAAAACCGTTCCGAAGTTTAAAAGAGTGCGCCGCTTCAGAGACGCGCCACTTAAACTTATTTTATTTAAGTTTTACTTATCCACTTTGTCAGTTTGAGAGAAGAAAAAAGTGTAGTTAGGGCCTTTGCACACGACGTGTTTTAAAAGGGCCGCGAGTTATCTGCGTCGAAAAACGAGGTTCTTAATCACTGTTCTAGACAAAATAAAATATAATATCGATAACATAGAAATTACAATTTGTAAGGAACTGAACACACTTGCAGCATCTTAACAGCATGTCAATACATTTAATAAAATATTATATACGTTAGAAAAAAAAAATCTAAGACTTCTAAAATGTTGGTGGCCACCATAATGTTAGTACTAGAAATAAACATAAATTGTCATTTCCACGATTTAGACTTGCAAAAGTTAACACATCCATTATGGGGCACTGTATAAGGTTCTACAACAAAATTCTTCAAGATATATGAGAGTTACCTCCAACGCGGGTTAAAAAATGTGTTAAGCATATTCTGTGCAAAAAGGCTTACTACAATATCAAGGATTATTTAAAAGACAAAGATGTTTGCCATTAAACAGTAGATAAATATTAATTACAGGACGATTGTGACTAGTGTTCAACACATTCATGACTAATATTTTAAGTTAAAAACTCTCTTAAGTTAAAACGTGTTTTAAAAAGAATAAATGTGGAGTTTCTTTGTTAGCTTCTTCTCTACATAATCCATTAATTAACTGACAACTTTGACTTTCATTAAGTAAACATTCTATTTTTACAATGAATGAAAATATTTGAATTGAATTGAATTGAATTCTCAGAGAGATAGCATGGGCTTAATCACCACATGTGCTCACCACGGATTGGCGATTTCAGGCACTCAAGTTTATTCACGATATTCTTCGTCACCGTCTAATAATAGGTAGATAGATGAATAACCTCGATTTTTTATAAGATATCTTCAGTATCACAATTACGCGAGATGCGCAATTGTGATACTGAATTACGAGCAATGAATGTAGGTGGAAAAGACAGATTAATTAACGCAGAACAAAATTTTGTTGCATTTCCTACAGTGTGTGCGAAACCTAAATGGCGTAGCTACTTCCCTGGGGATTACCTACTTTTCCATTGCCATAATAACAGCCACTCCGCTTCAGTTTTTTTCTCCATATTACATTTTGCCTTGTTTTGAGGAAAAACTGTTGAGAGAATGTATAACAGATGGTTCCGAGTATTCTCAAGAAAATCGGGTTTCATCCGGTAAAACAGCGAGGTTAGCATAATATGATATATTGTTGTTTGTTCGCAAGGAAGTTGTTCCCAATAAAGGGACAATTGTTAAGATAAAAATATGAACTTAGGCTTAATTTAGGTCGATATACCTATGCCTGATGATGTATTAAATTAGATATTCACAAGCAGCCTATATGCGTCCCACTGTAGGGCACAGGACTTCTCTCAGAGAGAGAGAGAGAATGGGCTCAATCACCACGCGTGCCCACCGCGGATTGGAGATTTCCAGCGCTGGGGTATGTGAATAGCTGGGTTATGTGAAAACAAAGTCATAGGTACATGCCCGCATTCGGAATCGAACCTGGGTCTCTCGCTGCCAAGTCCAATGTTCTACCCACTAGGCTGCCACTGCTTCGAATCAAATTAGATATTGCTAGATAGAAATTGCTATAAGATTACATATTGGAAGACCACTGAGTTGGTAAACTTACTACTCTCTAACAACAAAGCACGTTTAGCTTAAAATATTACATACATTTCTCCATTTCCTTCCGTGGATGTCGTAGAAGGCGACTAAGGAAATCAATTACCAGGAGACGGGCGGCAGCATCTTCCTGAGATTCCAACCGCATACTGCGATCGCCAACCCGCCTGCCAAGCTTGGCGATTATGGCAAAACCCCTCATGGTTATGAAAACCGTGAAGGAGGCCTATGTCCTGCAGTGGGCGTCAAATGGCTGATGATGATGATGATTACATACAGATGCAGTTAATAATTATGCAGTGATCACCTGTAGTCTAATAACTGAAATATTAATTTATTATAGAATAAAGACTAACAGAGTGTTCTTTCTTTTGTTTCAGAACCTTAAGAATCAGATAATGACAACGAATGTGTGGGTGGAACAGGTGAGTCTATTACAAAGTAAAAAAATAAAAATATTAAGTGCCTTTTTACTTTGGCCTTTGCATCTACGTAATGAGATGATTTATGCAGCGTCCAGTGGCACTTTCAATCACACTAAATGGGTGAAGCATGTCTAAGCTCACAAAAAATATTCCTAATTCTTGAAAGACCACTTGGACGCTGCAGTGCCTGGGACATTGTTTTTTTAAACGGAGTAGGCTTGCCCATGCTCATGATGTTTACGACACGATTGTCAAGATTTAGTGCAGTCAGTGGCAATTTACAGTGGTTGCCACACTTGATCGAGATGGTTTTGGTGTGACCTTCTTTGAATTAACAATACACAGTATAACATCCCCATACATACATTCATACATAAACTCACGCCTGTATAGCAGAGGGTTAGGCAGAGACCAGGGACTGCCACTTGCTACGACCCTGACAGATCACTTTCGCATTCTCAACATTCATTAGTCTTTGCACGCACGCACGTATACATCCCTATAAATTTACGAAAATGGGGTTCTCGTCAATACAAACAGCTTTTGTATTGACACGACTACCCGTGTCTATTTCTCCTTCGGCAAATCTCCTATATGAGGTTGCCTGGAAGAAATTGCTATTAGCAATAAGGCCGCCAATTGTACCTTTTCTTTTGTCATTGCTGTTTCCGTAACATTTTTTTCCGGTGTACAATAAAGAATATTCTTATCTTATCTTATCTTATCTTATCTTAATATGGGGAAAACTTTGATATCGCGAACGGAAAATCTGTTAATGTCGCGGATGGTAACCCTAACATCTGCAATTTTAGATTCTGAGCGTGTTCCTAATACATCCTTTGAACGGTCGGTCGTAATTATCGGAGGTCAATTTTCTAAAATAATTTCTGCTGTTTTCTCACTCCACGGGAATTACTCAGCAAATTAAAAGTCGTAAAGTACGGTTACTTTATTACTGTATGCGCAAATAAAAAAAATAAAAAAATATCGCAATAACGAGCGCCATCCAAAACAGAAATCACGTACGAAACCGGCAAGTGTACTAAAAAATATTTATTACACCAACTTACTGAAACTTCCCGGGGCAGCACATATTTCAAACGCGATGTGACATCCCTTTTGATAGTCTGATAACACACAATAATACCTACTCGCTAATATTTACGGCTGCTGCAATCAAGAATAGACCTTGAATCCAGCTACGAGGGACTATAGAAAGTGACTCATAAGTTTGCAAGGAAAAACGATATTTTGTTCATCGATGACCCTCAACTGAGGCTCGTTTAGTCGTATCAAGTTCCAGTGGCAGAATATTTTAGTTAATAGACGACGTTTAACGTTGCGGAAAATATTCTGAGGAATCCTCAGAACACTAGAAGTACGACATAAAACAGATACAAGGCTGTTTTTCTCGTAAGTTTTTCCTTTGTTTCTCTTGTTCGATCTCTCGTAATCATCAAGGGGAGTTTACACGGGGTCTTTTTCTGATCACAGAGCACAGGCCTTCACTCGAATAGAGAAAGATGGAGTATTGAATTTACCTACACAAGCGCCTAAAGTCAGCAAAACTGACCAATGGCCGTATAACCCGATACAGACCCAATGACGTTCCATGCTCATACCTAGTTACATTTAACGAGTCCAATCGCGAATGGTTTAAAGAAAATACCTCACAAAAATCAGGTGATCAGACCCGCAAAACAAAACCATCTCTTTATTCTAATGCAAGTAGTTACTTTTAAATCACAAATCTTATTAACTTTAACTCTCTAAACGAGGCTTGATTCTAGCAAAAGCTTTCCGTCTCATTTAACTCATAAATCTTGATACTTTTCCTTCTCAGAGCGCTCTGTGATGAGATTCGTTGTCAAGAGGCGTAAACTTTTATTTCGAAACATTCTTCAGACTCCTATTCAAGATTGTTCGGTATGCGTTTTCGATGACAAAATATAGTGAGAATATTTATATCGGGTTCGCTAATTTTGTATAATGTAAGAATCGAGCTCGTCATATCTGCGGCAGAACCGATGGATGATGGGGTAAATATGCTCGAGTTTAGACTACGAACTGGCAAACGCAGCGTAGAATGCCCATAAGCTCGCTGGACCGTTGATATGAGGCAGACTGCTGGTAGCGGCCGAATGAGAATAGCCCAGGACAGAAAGAAGTGGCATGCCTTGAGCATAGAAATATAACCCTATGGAATGGTCATCCCGAACTAAATTTGTGTTGCGCAATGCAATAACCAGTGTTAAGCGCACCCCGGTAAAACGGTTCAACAGATTTTATATCGCCTAAAATGTGTTCACTGTAATGTTCCCACGCCAAAGTAGTGTTTCAAATTATGTAATTGTACTTGAGAGAAATCGTCAGATTCTTTTATTTTCACTGATGTTTGTATCGGTGAAATGAACTCTAAATGGTAACACTGACTATGATAGCAGTTCACCAAACTAACCAGTCTTACAGAAACTTTACTCTTTCCAATTCTAAATAAAATAACGAACACTTTGGGGACCACTATGAAATATCAGTAATTGATGGCGTAACTTTCAAAAAAGTATAAATGATATAGGTAAATGAGCTTGCAATTTCTGTATTTGTTAATCTATCAAATCACAGCCACATTAGGCACCAATGTGACAGGTCATAAAAAAATAAGGTTATTCGGTCACTTCAGTTTCCTAAAGATTTTTAAAGAATTTACCGAAGAAAAATGTTTTTTTTATTTGAACGGAACTGTTCAATAGACAGCAGTAAATAAGGTCTAATAGGGTCCATCCTTTAGTAATATCCGTATGTTTCACAAAATAGCATAAAAGTAGTCCCAAGTTAATTTGGTGATGTTTTGGTGAAGTCTTTCGGATATGGAAATTGAGAACATCAAATTTTAAAGCAACGAATAAAGTAAGGCATTTATACCTTATACCTTATGGTTATACTTGTTTATTTTTCTCCCGCTCCCCCACTAAAAATGAAAAAATAAAAACCGGCTTTGAAACACTACAGCACTAAAAAGTTAAAAATAATTTAAATAATTAGAAGTATGTATACATGCAGGTATTTTCAAAGTATAATTTGTAGTTGGTGCCCAGTTTTATGACCAGCATATATATTTCGGGCACCGACTCCAAATTATACTTCTACAATACCTACATGTATACATACTTCTAATTATTTTAATTTTTTGTAACTTTTTAGTGCTGTAATGTTTCGAAGTCAGTGTTTATTTTTCATTTAATCGATTAAACGCTTCTGAATCCAGAATCCCCTTGACATTTCATTTTGTAGCTTTATCTTTCGTTGGATCTATCGACATCAACTTTCAAGTTGAACTCAGTGTTTTTGTAGACAAGTTGGGGAAAAGTTTCTTGGCTCTTAAATTTGTACCGTTCTTGTTCTTAAGTCAACAGCAAGATTCTTAACGGAAAAGCGTACAAACAGAGAATATTTTGGGGCAGATAAATACTTATAACTTAGATATTTCTCTGTACAGATAATTGATGATACTTATCTGTACTTACTTATCTGTTTATGTTGTTTCTGTGATGTGTCTTGTTGGTAAAATAATTGTCTTTCTTTTTTCATGGAGAGGAAGAAGTTTGACCTGAAGAAGCGAAACACAATGTTCGCTCGCACAACTCCATCTATTTTAAACTTAAAATAAATACTATCCCATGGCAACGTATTTCTGGGATATCAAGTATGCTATGTCTCAATTCAGGTCTTTGTCTATCAGTACGCCAAGTCCGTTCAACCGTTATTGCGTAATTGAGTAACAAACATCCAAACATCTTCACAAGCGTTCACATATACAATATGAATAAAGAAGGATTCCATTTTTTCAGCATTTGTCTAAACGTAAAAAATAATGATCAAATCTGCAAAGCTATGGAAGAGAAATAGCATAATTAATTTTTATGTTCGTCCTAGGTCATTCATCTCATTAACTCAAGAAATATCAGAGCTTATTTATTAATATATTGACTTTGATGTATAAAATTGGCAGCGGTGGTAGCCTAGTGGGTAGAACATCGGACTCAGAAGCGACAGATCCAGGTTCCATCCCCAGTGCGGGCATGTACCTATGACTTGGATTTCTAAGTTATGTACATTTGTGAATTCGTGAAACTTCACAATAGTAGCAATACCACTCGCTAACGTGAAGGAAAACATCGTGAGGAAACCTGAGTGTCTGAGCTATTCCCATACCTCAGCGCTTGAAATCGCCAATCCACGGTGGGCACGCGTGGTGATTAAGCCCATACTCTCTCCCTGAGAGAAGGCCTGTGCCCTACAGTGGGACGTATATAGGCTACTTATGATGTATAAAAAAAATGTTTATATTTAGACCGTAACTAAATTAAACGGAATATAACAGGATAATTCCTATTCATTTCCTAGAGCTTCATGAAGCTGTGGTAGCCCAGTGGGCAGAAAAATGGACTGGAACACGAAATAACCAGGTTCGATTCCCAGTGCGGGCGTGTACCTATGACTTTGTTTATTTTCAAAGTTACGTACATCCGCGAATTTTTAGTAGCAGTACCACACGCTAACCGTGAATAAAAACATCGTGAGGAAACCCGTGGCTTCGTTGGCTCCGCACGTGTTGACTTGTCTTTCCTCTGGGCTAGGCCGAGTAAGCTGTCAGGATGATAGGTGCTGGGCAAGCCTACTCCATCAAAAATCCTTCATAAAACAATGTCCCAAGCACTGCAGGGTTCAAGTGGTCCCTTTACCCATCTAATGTGAGTGAGGCAAGAGTGAGGGTTCCACTGGACGCTGCATAAATCATCTCATTACGTAGATGCAAAGGCCAAAGTTTAGCTTTAAGCTTCTAGCTCGCTACGCTCGTTGCTACGCCGTAGCATGCTACGGCGTAGCAGAGCACCTTCACGAAAATGCTATGTAAGATTTTTACCCATAACACGCCAGTTGACTTTTGACCTCTGACAACATAACATTGTAACATTATTGTGGAATAAATCTAGTGAAAATAACATCGGACTAGTTCTTCATCTTCTGCTGTCAACTCCAACAACATAACATTAACAAAATGCTGTGCGGACAGTCAAACAAAAAGACTTGACCGTACATTCTATGTTATGAAACTTGGCCTTAGTCTCCTGTTGAAAACCACAATTGATGTAAGGGGATAATCTGCGCTGACCCTAAGAATGGTTACGATGGTGAACATGTATCAAGAGGGTTTCTTGTGTCGACAGCTTTCTTTTGGTAGGAGGAAAAGGTTTCGCAGAGTTTTTGTGGTTGATAGAATTGATTTAAGTAGTATCGAGTTTTGGCTTAGACCGGGAAGCTTGGAAAACCATGAGAGAGGCCTATGTCCTGCAATGGGCGTCAAATGGCTAATGATGATGGTGATGAAAACCTGATGAAACCATTAAAATCTACTCGTGTTATTAAAGTTTTGTATTTCCAGTTTTCCTTATAACATGTATTGCCAAAACTGGCTATACATGCCAGTTTTCCTTATAATAAGTCGCTAATTAAAATTGTCAACGGAAGTAATTTCACTGTCATTTTTTACACTGTTGTTCAGAAATACAAAACTTTAATAACACGAGTAGATTTTAATGTTTACATCAGGTTTGTCCTGTATCATATCTAATTTAACGATAAACCGAGTAGTTAGGCTACACATTAGTACTTTCTATTATATTAGAATTTGACCACATGCTAAGGAAAAGAATAAGAATAACTTATTCATGAACAACTTTGGCCTTTGCATCTACATAATTTATGCAGCGTTCAGTGGCACCTTCACTCACACTAGATGGGTGAAGGGACCACTCGGACGCTGCAGTGCCTGGGGCATTGCTTTTAAGATGGAGTAGTACTAGCACCTATATCATTATGACAGCTTAGCCTAACCCAGAGCAAATACAAGTCAATACGTGCGAAGCTAACCAGGCCGCGGGTTTCCTCGCGGTGTTTTCCTTCACAGTTGGTATTGCTACTAAAGTGTCACAGATGTACGTAACTTTTAAAATGAACAAAGTCATAGGTGCCCGCACTGGGAATCGAACCTGGGTCTCTCGCTTCCGAGTCCATTGTTCTGCCCTGGGCTACTGGGCTACGACCGCGGTAAATACATGAACACAGGTAAACACATAAAAGGTCTTAAGTTGTATGTTAGTACAAGAGCAAAGTGTTTTTATTAATAATGTCACAGACACTATGACTTAATGAATGTTACAAGTAAAACTAGGTATCCATTTCAAAATCTAGGTCATTTTATAGAAAAAGTTCATTCCCGTTTCTGCGATTTAAGAGCGTATAAATATTCATGCAAACATACAATAACTTTGGCCTTTGCATCTGCGTAATGAAATGGTTTATACAGCGTCTAGTGGCACCATCACTCACACTTGAAGGGACCACTCAATTAAAACACAACACATTGGGACACAACAGGGACAACACATAGTTTTTTTGATGGAGTCGGCTTGCCCAGCACCTATACCATCCTGACAGCTTAGTTTGCCCTGCCCATAGGACAAGACAAGTCAATAGGTGCGGAGCCAACAAGGCCGCGGGTTTCCTTGCGATGCAAACAAACAGTAATAATAACAGTAAATACGTACTTATTTCAAGTTTTAACCGCTTCTAACCGCTGTAAGAGCAGCTAAGTAACACTAGTTAGCAACTATATGTCTGTATAACCAGCTCTGCCCTTTAAAAGCGCATGAATGCAAACATGCAATAGTAATTGTACTAAAAATATTAGGGACAAATACAAATAATTTAGTGGATAAAAAAATACGGTTTACAATGAGACACTTATCCTAAAGTACAAACGGTTTCCCAATCAGGTAGGTACTTACTTCAAGTTCTAACCACTGTAAAAGCAGCTAAGTAATCGCCAGTGCGTAGTTAACCCTACACTAGTAAGCAACTATCTGTCTGTGTAACCGCATCGTAGCTGCCATCGGTCGGGCCGTGAATCAGCCGAGACCGCCGTAAACCGGTGACAAATTGCCACCGGATCCGGATGTGAACGGCCAACTTGCCAGGAAACAGGACTGGGCCTTTCTGGGGCTTTCTTTTCGGGACTAGCGCGGGTTGCGACTAATCTCGGCGCGTGAAATATGCCTTGGAGGCCTAAGCCTTAGTTTTATAATGAAGGGGCGGAAGTTTGTAGAGAACTTTATGGTTTTATGGACTTTTTCTTTCAGTCTTGCGACCGGTGCCCGTCTCTTTGTGAATATTTGGATAGATCGCACATTTTTGAACTGAAACTTTCGTAAGCACTAGTTATCAGGTTAATTGACAAAAAATCAAGTTAGTGAATCCGGAACTAAGCAAATAATAGATCGCAAATTGTTGAACTGCTATTAAATCAAGTTATGGTATCTTGAAGAGGAAAGTACAAACTAAGAATGTTGCAAAATTGTATGGGTAAAGGGCAACTTATTATAAAGAAAATGGCGTACAATGTTGTTTTGTATTACCTACTCAGTTTATTGTCAACAAATCCTTTTGAAATTTAAATAATAAGTTTTAACTTATGACACAATAACTTGCAATTTATGAGGGTAAATAACGTAAAATAGCGTAAAAAGCGTAAATAAATAACATTATTCGGGGTTTTGTCCGAAAATATCATAAACCCAAGGATAAATTTCTCTAAGCGATGAAGGACTAGATAATCGGCCAAACAGTGCCAAAATTACTCGAAGTATTTTCTTATCTTGAAAGTTTCTTGAAATAATTTTGGTTAGCAATAATATTTTCGCAGATTCACAAAACTCAAATTTTGAACAAAACACAAAGAAACAAAATTGAAACTATTTTTACTTTTACTTACCAACAGAAACAGGCAAGATTAACAAGATTGATTGCCTTGCCAAAGGTCCTGGGTTCGATTCCCACTGGAGACCGTTGCACTTTTTTCTCGTAATCACATCAAAGGCTATCCCAGTTTGGTTCCAGGATAAGTGATTGTGGCGTATGAATTTTATTTATGAAATACCTAGCCATTTGCATTTCACGACGAAACGAGTCGAACCCATAGACCTATATCCACTTTCACCGACAATACACCCGAGACTAATGACATCTACTGCAGTTTTGTTATGAACTACCCACTTCTGACTCGTGACGTAGAGGGTCAGTTGTATGGCGCGGAAGCGAGTTGGATGAAAAGCGGCAGTGTATGATATAAAGGAGAGCCTTTTCCGTTGAAAGCGAATTTGTCTGACCCTTCCGTTTTGGAAAACATAATAGAACGGTGATCTGATAGTCTTGTGACGGAACGGTCTGACGTATTGTTTCCGTTTGAAGTTTTCCATTTACTTCGTGTGATATAAACTATATAATATAAAAATAACTACAGCGGTCCCCCTAATAGCAGGAGTATCAAGCCTAGCACAGCAACAGAAGCTAAAGCAATAAGTTGATTCATAAAGTAGTTTCGATTTAGATTGTATCAACACTGTAAAGTTTCTGGAAATAAATTATTGTTGACCTCATTCTTATAATAATAACAACATCCAGACAATACAATCCTATAAACTTGTAGGGGATTTGGCAGTTAGACTATTGGACTTGTGTAGGATTTGGAGCGCGTAACATAGAAACAGATTATTATTGTAAAAAGAATAACATGTAGTTTTCACAAGATTTGCTGTATTTCTTTGGTAATTAATTTTGCTTGACTTAACGATAACAGAAGGGGGCGTGGAGACCATAGTACAGGATCTACCTAGTTTGGTTTGTAACGTGATAAATAAATTACGTATACCGAACAATCCAAACTCGTCAACTTGTTAATTAGTCATAACTTTACATGTATACCGATATTTGTTTCTCAATAAATATGTTCACCTTTATCTTATGTTTTACTTGACTTGGTCCCAAACTAGGATACTAGACTGAAAGAAACAGAAGGAAACAGACTGAGGCCATTTGTAAAAATGTACGACCCCCAGTGGGAATCGAACCCACAACCTCTGTTTTGGTTGCTAAGCGCCTTAACGACTAGACCAACGAGGCAGTCGTATAAGCTAACAATACTCCATGAAACAGAATGAGAGCCCTAACAGTACCCAAGTTAACACAAGGCTAGGACCATTAACACTTCCATTAGGTGTAGGTAGAAATTGGTCCGGGAAGATTTGTAATACGGTAACAGAGTGCCACGGGGGTCGGCTCTAGCACCTGAAGCTCCTACTCTGTTAAGACTGTTCTTACGTGGAGCGTGCTGTCTCGCTTGAACAATTTAAAATTAAAGTTTTTATTTATTGTAATAAACATAAACATAAACATTTACATACAGGCACACACATTGCTTCTGGCCCCATACTAGGATACCCTGTGTCGTGGGAACCAGACACAACGACATTACAAACATGTAAACATCCAAGACCTGGGGTTTTTTTTTTGTCCCCAGCCGAGATTCGAACGCGGGACCTCTCGCATGGTATGCAGATGCACTACCGCTGCGCTACGAGGTCGTCAGATAAATGATTATATTACAAGATCGTCAGATAAATACAATATAATGATTATATTTTTTTATGAATGTGGTTTGAGAGCTTGATGGATAATTAAATTCATATTTAGCATATGCAATTAAATTTATACCTATATACGTCCCACTGCACGGCATAGACCCTCTCTCAGAGTGAGAGTATGGGCTTAATCACTACACGTGCCCACCACGGATTGGCGATTTCTAGCGCTGAGGTATTCATATTTAATAGCGGATATTTAAGGCATATTTTTCTTATCCTGCACAAAGTCTTTGACTGAGAAAATTTGATTGCCAAATTAATAATGTAATGATTTTGGATACAACTTTTCTTTATTAAACACTACGCATAGGAAAACAAAACTTTATTTAAAATGTCCGTAATTTTACTATGTATCAAACCCTTGAACCACATTTCTGAAAAGTTAACTCATTTTATATTAATATATTAAACGGGTCTAACCGCGATTATTTATTAGGTAAAATGTAATTTTGATCTCCGAAGTTTTATGCATGGCAGCTGCAACGTTGCCGAAACATCGGAAATCAAAGGTAATTACATTTTACCTTATTAGGTAATCGCAGTACTTATTAGAGCGGTGGTGGCCTAGTGGGTGAACATTGGACTCGGAAACGGGAGACCCAGGTTCGATTCCCAGTGCGGGCATGTACCTAAGACTTTGTTTTCTAAGTTATGTACTTTGTGAAGTTATAGTAGCAATACCACTCGCCAACGGTGAAGGAAAACATCGTGAGGAAACCTGGGTGTCTGAGCTATTCACGTACCTCAGCGCTTGAAATCGCCAATCCGCGGTGGGCACGCGTGGTACGCCCATACTCTCTCTCTCTGAGGAAGGCCTATGCTCTACAGTGGGACGTATATAGGCTGCTTATGCTTATGGTACTCATTTTATTACCGTAGTTAAAAAGTTAAATTATGCGAGCAAGACAGTATGCTCTACGTAAAAAAACAGTGATGAAATAAAAACTACTGAACCGGTTTTCATGTTAGTTTGTTAATTACAATATTTAAACCTAATTCCTTGTAGTTAGATCTTTGTTAAGAAGGTAGATTTATATTTTTTATAGAAAATCAACTTGAATAGACTTCGCTACATAATCTACTCGTAGCAAAACACGTCTCATCACTATAGTGAACAAAGAGGTGTCCATGAAGTGCTGCATTTTTTACCTATGGATACCTGTCAAATAAATAAGAAACTTCATGTGTGCGCATCTGTCAAAAGTTAAATAAACGGTTGGACCGATTATAGGTACTGACTATTAATTATTCTTCTTCGTCAGTCCCTCGCGGCACAGCACCCAATGCTACCAGTAAAGAAAATTACGTTTTCCTAAGCAGAAATCTTCAATGCGCTGATATAATCTACGGCCACACACAAGGGACGTGGGGCGGGGGCGCGGAAAAAGCGCGACGCGTCCCATAAAACTCCGCCATCGACCCGTCTCTTCTGTGTGGGCTTCGTCCCATCCCTTCACTACATTTTATATGAAAGTGAATTAGATTAACGACGCGTCTTTTCCGCGCTCTCGCCCCACGACCTTTCTGTGTGGCCGCTGGCTAAGCGTGGGACGTAAACTGGTCAAAAAGGGTTAGAGACACCGAGTAGGCACCCAGTAATCTAGTTACGGGGGTGATATAAGGTGAGCTTTGCTGCGTAATTGGGCAAGACATTAAAGCTGATGGATCATTTTGATACTTTCTACTCAGTCAAGCTTCGCGTGAACTAAAGGAATAAAGTTATAGCGTTGGTAGCGGAGCGGTCGATTACATAAGGTCCTGGGTTCCAATCCCGGGATGCACCAATGACTTTGTTTTCTAAGGTAGTGGCAATGCTCGCTAACCGTGAAGGAAAACATCGTGAGAAACCCATGAGTGTCTGAGATGTTCACAAACTTAAGTGCTTGAAATTTTTAAGCCGCTGTGGGCACGCATGGTAATGAAGCCTGTGCTCTAATTAAATGTCTCTTACGGAGAGAAAACTCTGCCCTGCAGTAGAACATCTAATAAGAAGTTAAGCGATTAAATCCGGATTCATGAAACATAAGCCTTTACATTTATACCGTTGATTTTTATCATAATCTAATTTCTATATATAAACTAAACTTTGGCCTTTGCGTTTAAGTAATGAGATGATTTATACGTCCAGTGGCACCTTCACTCAAACTAGATGGGTGACGGGAACACTCGGACGCAAAAGAAGTAAATAAAGCTTTAATCAAAGCTACTGCCAAGCTTTATACACCTCTAACCTTTGGAGCAGCTATACCAGAAAAGCCTATAATGCCCTGCGTGTCCAGTACAACAGCGCCTTCAGGAGGGGCCTACCGCGTCACTGTAGTGCATTGGGGATGTTTGCCGCTTCGAGCACAGATGGCTTCCATGCAGTTGTGCGTAAGCAGGTGGCGTCCCTGATGTCTAGACTGCGCGGCAGTGCCAGTACTCTTCTTGGGGTGATCGGGGATAGGGTGGATAGCCCAATCCTCACGCATTAATTGATTCATGTGTAAATTAAAGTATCTATGACTAACTATAGCTTAAGGTTTTAAATTTACTAGCACTCTATGAACTTGCCTATGTTATTTAAGTAAGTTTGAAATAAATATTTTTAATTTCAATTTATTCTACCGTTTTCTCGACGTGATTAATATGTATCTCTGTGCCAAATTTCTGCTTTCTCGTACTAATCGTCTCTGAGCTAGGACGCGGACAGACAGACATATATACAGACGGACGGACATGGCGAAACTATAAGGCTTCCTTGTCGACTACGGAACCCTAAAAAACGGCCAAGTGAGGCTTAGCTGTGTTTTTGTTAGTGGATGGCAGTCTGCTTTCATTAATATCGTCATACGAAATAGAATCCTCAGAGAAATATGAACACTGAAATATTGTCACTGAATAAACGATCCGTAAACTCTGAGCGATCACATTATACGCAGCGAGCAACTTTTATATGGGCTGTAAAAAAGTTGATCCAAACAAGAAAAATAGTAAAACGTATTAGTATTGTCTTCCAATGCGTTACTGGAAAATCTGGCCAGATACGATATAATATGCTGACTTTATTGATGACTCCTAAAAAATATCTTTGCTAACTTTATGGTGGACTTCTAGAAAATAGGGGTTGACTCTACACCACATACGCAGCCGGCAGTCAGGCGCGCGCAGGTTCGAACCTCATTGTTCGACCTGCGAACGGCAAGTGTAGCTGGCAGGTTTTGCATGGTGGAGTAACCGAGAAGGAAAAAAGTTTACATTTTAAATTGTTTTTTTTTTCGAACTAACCCTATTTGTTTTTTTTTTTGCCGTCTGGAATATTTGTTATTTTTGACAAGTCTCTCTTTTCGTCTAATTAAATGATTGTGTGTGGTGGGAAGACGCTACGAGCTGTTCCAACGTTTGCGTGTCATTACGATAGCAAGTTAACTATTTCATCTGACAAAACTACCTTGACTATAATTTTAGTCTCAAATAGATTTTAATTCAATAGGGAAATTTAATGTCACTATAAAGTATCTATGTGATGAATACTGTGAAAATGTTAATAGGGAGCATTATTAAGGCATCACCTCCGGATTTTTGCATTTATTATTTTTATTTTATTTAAAATGCATTGTCACCAAAATTTCTTATGTCAGCATTGCTGTTTTACCGGGTAATTGGAGCCATTTTCGCATCCGGCAAACGTTATTAACACTTCTACGAGACCAGCTTCGCGATGGACAGCGATATCATTGCTACTATAACTTCACAAATGTACATAACTTAGAAAACGAAGTCATAGGCACGTACCCGCACTGGGAATTGAACCTGGGTCTCTCGCTCCCGAGTCCAATGTTCTACCCACTAGGCTACCACCGCTGTTCTCTAGGCTACCACCACTGTTCCACTAGGCTATCACCGCTGTTCAACCGCTGCTAGTCTAACGCGTAACAAAATGGCGAAACCGGCCGGCTAAACGTCAAAACATCATTATCCACTTTCACTTTACGATATTCTGTACCGAACGACTAAGGCACAGCGGGGTTTTTTTAGGCCATCCGTTCCAGGCGCAGGTCATAAATCATCGAGCCCGTCAAATTGTCGAGTTAGCGATGGGCAAATCGAGTAAGGGCGCTTACACACGGGCGGCACGTGTGCCAACTGCCGCCGTCGGCATTCGTCGACTGCAGGCGTCGACGCGCTGACGCGGATATTCGACGCTGACAATGTCGGCGACTGCCGTCGGCACGTCGACGGCTGCGGTTAGCACACGTGCCGCCCGTGTGTAAGCGCCCTTACCGGAGTAAAACTGTGGACGAGTCCACTTGCCAGGAAGTTGACCCACTGACGGTTATATTCGACTTTAGTACCTCGTTGGTCTAGCGGTATCACGGCTGATTACCATGGTGGAGGTCGTGGGTTCGATTCTCACGGGGGACCACCGTACAGTAGTACAAATGGCCTCAGTTTGGGTGTATTTCTATGTTTGTGATGTCCTTATCAGGTTACCATAGCACTTCTTCTTCTTCTTTTGGTGGCGCCTCATATCAGAGGTCGGTTATCATTATAACTACTTTGTCCCGTGATGTTGCGGCTAGGAAGAGTATAGCACCATAACACAGGGTATCCTAGTTTGGGACCAGAATAAGTGCTTGTGTTCGTGGAAGTTATTATTATATGAATAATAAGGTGTTCTCAGTATCTATCTCTCTAGCGGTGACACGCTTGATTACTAATACAAAGATCATGGGCGTAATTCCCGCAAGGGACCACCCTACTATTTGAACAAATGACCTCAGTCTGCACGTTCCTCCACATAGAGTATGATATTATATTTCGTAAGACATTATACAAGATAGCTAATCGAAAAAAAAATTCAAACAAGGCAGAACTCTTTTTAAGGGTTCCGTACCCAATGGATAAGAAACCCTATTACTAAGACTCCACTGTCCGTTCATCTGGCTGTCTCTCACCAGGCTGTATCTCATGAACCGTGATAGTTAGACAGTTGAAATTTTCACAGATGATGTATTTCTTTTGCCGCTATAGCAAAAAATACTAAAAACAGAATAAAATAAATATTTAAGGGGAATCCCACACAACAAACGTGATATTTTGCCGTTTTTTTCTCGACATTAATAACGGCCACAGGTAGACGCTAGAATTATTGAAATGTTGTATAGATAATGGTACGGAACCCTTTGTGCGCAAGTCTGACTGGCCGGTTTTTTTTATGTAGCCTATATACGTCCCACTGCAATGCACAGGCCTTCTCTCAGAGACATAGTTTGGGCTTAATTCCACGCGTGCCCACTGCAGATTGGCAATTTCAAGCGCTGAGGTGAACACTTTAGACACTCGGGTGAGAAGAGCGGTGGTAGCTCAGCGGTAGAACGCCGTGGGTTCCAGCACCCGAGGTCGTGGGTTCGAATCCCGCCGTGTACTTTGCAACGACTTTATTTTCTAATTTACGCACGTTTGCGAAGTTGTAGTAGCAATACCACTCGCTGACGGTGAAGGAAAACATCTTGAGGCAGATCACATAAAATAATAAGTAGGGGATACGGGCTATATAAACATATGCCTGGGTAAATTGGCCTCCGTCTGAGTATATGCAATTATGGAGTAAGAGCCTGGTATCATCAAATCTCTTAGCTATGGCGCTCTAATTACAGTAAGATTTATTTTTGAGAATGATGACGATGTCTTCGGCCAGATGTCGCTGCCTGTACGTAATACAGAGAAGTTTGTAAAGAAGCTCGAAACTTCGCTGATGCCTGCACTTGCCCATTAGCTCAGTTGGGAGAGCGCTGGCACGGTTAGCCAGAGGTCGCGGGTTCAAGTCCCGGCATGGGTCGAATTTTTAGCCTTTAAATAGGTTTTTAAAATTGTCCTCAGCACGGGTTTGTGCAACAAAAATAATATGAGTAAAAAGGTGTAAGTGGTGTCGTGTTGATTAAGCCCATATTACAGATGAGACTACTTCGTTGGTCTAGCGGTAACGCGCTTGACTACTGAACCAGAGTTAGTGTGTTTGATTCCCGCTGCAGCCTTTATCTGTACAAATGGCCTCCGTCTGGGTGTTTTCCATGTTTTAGATACCCTTTTCATAAATTGCATCATAGTTTGGGACCAGGACAACTGATTGTGTTGTATGAAAGGTACATACTTTTAATTATGTTTCTATCTCCAAGAGAAGCGTAGAACAGACCTTCGGTCCGCAACGACCAAATATCAAAATGCCATGATTTCATTGTGACTGAATTTCAATCATGGCATTTTGATATTTGGTCGTTACGGACTGAAGGCAATTGTTCTACAAAATAAGCTTAGACATAAACTGTTTATGTTCTGAAATCTATTCATAGAAGTTTGCCAAAATGGGAGTAGGATAGTACTTAATCTAAAACATAAAGTATGTAATTTAGAACTATATTACTGCTAATTAATTAATTAATTAATTGATAGGTAAAGCGTTGGACGAATGTAGATTAGATATTATAGAACTGATTGTTTTCATCATTTTGGTTCAAATATGTCAATACTAGAAAATTCGGCAAACAGGTTAATTAGACATTCTAGAAATGAAGACTATCGTAAAGAAATAAATCTGGAATATTGAAAATGCCACTCGCTTATGTGAATTATAAATCAATTCAATATTGTTTTAGCTCGACCAGAGACGGAGATGTTGCTCGGATCCCTTAAAAGTTGAAAACATTGAGATGAACATTGAATAAAAATATTTTAAAAGCGTTCGTCGTTTTGAGAATTAATAACAGCCGTTGAATTCTTTAGATGGCTCGAGATACAAAACAGAGTAGTATGAAAGGTCTGATTGTCTGGTTTAAATGTAACGTAACAACTGTGACTTTATGACCTTTACAATTTAAACAAACACAGCTGTCCATTTTATTTTTATTTATTTTTATTTATTTTTATTTAGCTGTCCATTTTAAGCAAGATCTAAAGCGTTTTGAAGAATCGCAGGTTTTGGTTAGTTTTTATATTGCCCTTTGCTAAACCTCTATTTAGTCGAGGTATGTCTGCCTGTGACGCCTCTGCCCAACCTTTCCACCCACATTTGCTCTGTTTCTCTTTTTTTAATTTTTGTACTTGATTAAAATATTAACGTAGATATTTTTACTCACTTTCCCCGGGGCAAAAAGTCTCAAATACAATTTTTGCTGGCTGTTTCAACAGTCTATTTGAATATTTTCGAGTATTTTTATATCATTTTCCTTTAAGTAAGCCTGTCGGTACTAGGTACGTTTAGTCGGCAGCACATGAATATTTACATACGCGCGGCGCCGGATTCATCCGTGTGGCGCCGGATTAAGAATAGCGTCACTCCATTTCCTTCCGTGGATGTCGTAGAAGGCGACTAAGGAAATACATTACCAGGAGACGGGCAGCAGCGTCTTTCTGAGATTCCAACCACATACTGCGATCGCCAACCCGCCTGCCAAGCGTGGCGATTATGGCAAAACCCTTCATGGTTTGTAAAACCACGAGGGAGGCCTATGTCCCGCAGTGGGCGTCAAATGGCTGATGATGATGATGATGATGATGACAATAATCAGCTTCGTTAAGGGCGGCTTCGCAACAAAAATTTTAAAGTGGAGCTGCTGTCGTCAGTACAACGTACAACCTAATCATTATCCACCGTTCCTTTGAAATTTTTGTATAAAATTATACAATTTTTATGCCGTATTATCTAAAAGTAATTAACTCCAGTGCTGTCTTTGTGGATTGTTTCTTCTGTAACTTGGGACTAAATCCACATCTAGTAGGGGTGCTGATGAGCGGTCTACAAAATTAGGGTTCCATTCGTCAATACGAAAAATTGTTACTATGACTTCGAAAACTCGAAATCCCGAAAGTGTCGGCTGATCATGTTAATGCCGTAGGGAGAAAGAAAGAAAGAAAGAAAGAGAGAGAGAGAGAGAGAGAGAGAGAGAGACAGAGAGAGACAGAGAGAGAAAGAAAGAAAGAAAAAAGAAATAGAAATAATGAGAGAAATAAAGAAAAAAAGAAATAGAAATAGTGAGAAAGAAAGAAAGAGAGAAAGGGAAAAAGAGAGACAGAGAAAGAGAGAATGAGAGAAAGAGTGAGTAAGAGAAAGAGTGAGAAAGATTAAAACCTTCTTGCACCACCTGTAGTTGACTGGTAGAAAATGCTTATAGCATTAGGTCCGCTATATTGCCGTACTATGTTTTACTTATGTGCAATAAAATAAAATAAAGTAAATACATAAAATACAACATCATTCTTATCAGCTGCGAAAAATAACAGTTGGTTAGTTAGAGTTAGTATAGTACAGTAGAGCCACGTAGAGCGGTAATAGCAGAGCGGTAGAATGCCGGCCTCACCGGCCAGCCGAATGATTCGGTAGTTCACGGCTTCGAATCCCGGCATGGGCCAATGACTTTATTTTCTAAGTTACTTATATTTAAGTTATAGTAACAATACGACTCGCTAACGGTGAAGGAAGACATTGTCAGGCAACCTGAGTGTTTGAGGTGGCCCCAGAGCTTGAAATAGCCAATCCGCGGTGGGCACGCATGGTAATTAAGCCCATACTATATCTCTCTCTCTGAGAGAAGAACTGTGCCCTGCATTGGGCCGAATATGGTCTGCATAAAAAAAGAGTTAGTATCACAATAAAAGTGGTTTGGAACTACGAGTAGAATAACCCCCTTGAGTTTCGCCGGTCTTTTCTGAAACACAGCAAATTTCCCTCCCTTTCACACTAGGGGGAAGTCCCCTTCTTACACATTCTATGAGGACGCGTTAAGAAAACCACAATATTTCATTTCACACAAAAGTTGTGCCAGAATGGACCTTCAAATGGCGACGGTTTAACCCTCACAATGGCGATGCGGTCAGCTAATTGAAATAAACGCTGAATGGCCACCCGTAGGCAAAACCGTTGAAAACCACTGATTTTAATAATAAGAACGTTAAAACACGTCTAGAATATGCATTCATCTTTTTTCTGACTTTAACATTAAATCTTGAAGTTTTAAAAAGGAGGAGAAGAAGAAGGAGCGTTGGTAGCCTAGTGGGCAGAACATCGGACTCGGAAGCGAAAGACCCAGGTTCGATCCCCAGAGCGGGCATGTGACTTGGTTTTCTAAGTTATGTACATTTGTGAAGTTATAGTAGCAATACCACACGCTAAATGTGAAGGAAAACATCGTGAGGAAACCTGAGTGTCTGAGCTATTCACAAACCTCAGCGCTTGAAATCGCCAATCCGCGGTGGGGACGCGTGGTGATTAAGCCCATACTCTCTTCCTGAGAGAAGACCTGTGCCCTACAATGGGACGCATATAGGCTGATTATGCTTATGCTTGATGTTTTGCTTTAAAATAGTAAATTAATGTAATTTTTTACTTAAAAATATGCAATAAAAGTGAAAACGCACCCTAATACAGAGAGAGCAATTAGACACTAATGGTCTTATTTATAAAAACATGATGCACTCTATAAACACCGATTAAAATAGTCTGTGGTGGATTTTAAAAGGAAATGACGTAACCACAGACTAAATAAACGACGTCTGAGGAGTGCTTTAAAGAAATCGTGTTTGTATAAAAATCTTTGGCCTTTGCATCTACGTAATGAGACGATTTATACAGCGTCCAGTGGCACCTTCACTCACACTAGATGGGTGAAGGGACCACTCGGCCTATGCAGCGCCTGGGACATTGTTTTCAGATGGAGTAGGCTTGCCCAGCACCTATACCATCCTGACAGCTTATTCGGCCTAGCCCACAGGAAAGACAAGTCAATACGTGCGGAGCCAACCAAGACTAGGGTTTCCTCACGATGTTTTCCTTCAAAGTTGCCGTGTGGTACTGCTACTACAAATTCGCAGATGTACGTAACTTTGAAAATAAACAAAGTTATAGGTACGTGCCCTCACTGGGAATCGAACCTTGGTCTCTCGCATCCGAGTCCACAGTTCTACCCACTGGGCTACACCGCTCCTTGTATATAAATAATACCCTTGAAATTACAAGGACGATTTTAAGCGAGCGTTCTATTTTCAAATTACTCACTTGCTTGACTCGGTTGAAAATTCATTTTATTTTTTCATTAATGCAGAGATTTTGTGAAATGTGACTGGCTGGTAACAAATATTGTCACAGAAAAAAATGTTTTAAAACAAGTTAATTTTCGCTAAAATCGGCCTTTTTTATCAAAATTTATTTAATGACCTAGGTTTTTGGCTTTAGATCCTAGGGTGTAGGTTTTAAAAATAGCTATTACCATTGTTGGTTAAGATTAGTGATTTTCTGACTGAGACTTTCATAAGCACTACAAATCAATTACTTAATTCCGGAATTACTCGCTTAATTTTTCTGTCCAAAAAAAAGTCCGGACCAGGTTTTGCTCTGATTTGCTTTTTACAAAAACGTGTTATTTTTTTTTCTTTATTCTAAAGTCGCGCCGGTTACCTAGATCTGTTTTTATATTTAACCAATAGATAGATAGAGAACACTTTATTGTTTATACAGTTGAATTGAATAAGAGAACAGTACTTAGGTTTGTACTCGTGTTTTCGGTGCCATAAGGACGTTCATTATATTTAATAAATGGGTTGGTGCTTTACCAAGTGCTAGTAGGGTGTATGTGAATCACGTCTGTCAATCTTTTCAATCTGTATCGGATGGTTACCCTTTTCGGGTGCAATTTCCGTCCGCAGTCCAATGGGCAGCTAAAAGTATAATAAAATATAGTATGTACTTACTTCGATTGGAAATTGGTGTTAAAATTTTTACACAAAATCACAACATTTTAACGTGTTAAACATGTACTTTTTTATTTATTTATTTAATACGGAGATGACTTTACTGAAATATTGGCAAGCAAGTGATTATCCGTGTGGCGCCGGATTAAGAATAGCGTTACTCCATTTCGTTCCGTGGATGTCGTAGAAGGTGACTAAAGAGATCAATGACCAGGAGATGGGCAGCAGCGTCTTCCTGAGATTCCAATCGCATACTGCGATCGCCAACCCGCCTGCCAAGCGTGGCGTTTATGGCAAAACCCCTCATGGTTATAAAAACCACGAAGGAGACTTATGTCTTGCAGTGGGCGGGCAAGTGGTCTTACTTTGCTTAAATGTCCCAAAGCAACCTTAATGTTTTAACAAAATTAAAATTACGAACTCTTTTCATTCAAAACAATCTGTTTTATCACAAAGTCTTGGTGGAACCGAAAATAAAACAATTAGGTACGATCAGAAATACCAAGAGCAAAAAGGCGAGACTACACCTATGTTTCTAATTCACGTTTTCGATTCAAATCACTTATGGATCACTTAATTTATTTAACAAAACCTTTTTTAATTTCTTCTTGAATATGTTTTTACTTTCACAGTCCTCCTCAGAGAAACCAATATGCATTCATTCCTTCTGAAGAAACTGAACTGAAAGTTCTGTTTGCTCTATGTTTATCAAAAACTTGCTTTCACGAACGCAAAAGCCACCCTAAACTTCTGTGCGAACGTGTTTAGTATTCTATGCTATGGCAGGAACAAATCGCGAGTGGCTCGCAGAGTCGGGAATTCAATTATTATTTTGGCAAGGTTTTGTAGCCTGTCTTAGTTGGGAAATTGAAGTTGCTACAACTCAATTTGGATTTGTCTACGTAGTCTTAATTTCGCTAGAGTAAGTTGCTAATGCGGATATTGGAATAATTATGTTCAGCCGAACCGCGGGCGTTTGTACAGGGAAATATAAGGGGCCTGAAGTAAGCTGGTAGCGACAGGGTTTATGGTTACGGGGCTAGTTGACAAACCATACAGGATTATTTCTTAATGTTGCACGTTAATGTTAATGTTATTTACCGAGTTTTTGTAATAAACTAAATTTTTTCACGATGGCGGAAAATGCATATAGGAAATCTTGGTCGACAATTTGAAAGTCAAACTCTAATTGCGTTGTTTCCGGACATTAAAATTTAAGAAATTTCCAATAGCCACCAAATCGTTACAGAGCTAGATAGGTGAAGCGACCACTCGCACGCTGCAGTGCCTGGGACATTGTTTTCCATTGTAAAAAAAATCTTTATTGCATTCAAAAGCGTTGGCGGAAACCAAACAGCATCTCAGTCACCTTTCATCTCATGTAGCTCTGTCTATTTTGCGCAGTTGTTTGTCAATGCCGAGACTGACATACACGCTGCGGACGGCCCCGGTTTGGTTATTTAGACAGGAGTCCCTGCGTTATGACGCTGTGCTGAAGGATCTTTTAGAAGGGGTCCTCAATGTCAGCTTGTCTGGTGATCAATGGGCCCAGGCGGCGCTTCCGGTAAGGTATGGTGGGCTCGGCGTTCGGCGTTTGGAGGACGCGCAGTTGCCGGCTTTTTTGGCTTCGTCGCATGGGGTGTTACAGCTCGTCACTCGCATTTTGCAAATTGATGGTGACGGGTTTAGTGTTCCCCATGCGGCGGAGGCTTTACGGCTTTGGCAGGCTGCCTGTCCTGGTAGCGCGGTGCCGGAGCAGCCGGAACGCCAGCGCGCTTGGGATGAAGAGTTGTGCCGGACAACTCTAGAGACTCTTCTGTTAACTAGTGCCGGTGCTGAACAGGCGCGCTTGCGGGCGGTTTCCCGGCCGGAGTCCGGCTTGTGGTTGCACGCGTTGCCATCGCCGCAGTTGGGGACATTGTTGGATGACGATTCATTGCGCGTGGCGGTGGCACTTCGCCTTGGGTGTTCCGTGTGCGAGCCACACTACTGTGTCTGTGGAGTGGAAGTGGATCGCCTGGGTCGTCACGGGCTTCACTGCGTGCGAAGTGCGGGTAGGCTCTCACGGCACCATGCGATAAATGATATTGTCCGGAGAGCGTTGGTTTCGGCTGACGTCCCTGCGGTTCTTGAGCCACCAGGGTTGTGCCGCAGTGATGGTAAGCGCCCGGACGGTCTCACCTTGGTGCCGTGGGAGAAGGGTCGGAGCCTCTTGTGGGACGCAACGTGCGTTTGCACTTTTGCGCCTTCCCATTTGGGTTTGACAGCTGCATCTGCAGGTGCCGCTGCTGAAGCGGCGGCTAAACTCAAGATAAGGAAATATAGCCAGCTTATGCTTCATTATTTGTTCGTCCCACTGGCTGTGGAAACGATGGGAGTATGGGGGGATGAGGGAAGAGTTTTCGTAAGGGAAATCGGTCGGCGCCTGAGAAGTCGTGGGTATGACCATCGTTCCGGGGCATACCTGATGCAAAGGATTTCCCTGGCGGTGCAGCGGGGGAACGCTGCTAGCGTCATGGGAACTTTTGGGTCAGGCGTGTCCCGGGGCGGTATATTTAATTAGTTTAATTTAATTTTTAGTTTACTCTTTAGTTACAAAATTTATGTGTGTAATATTTAGTTAAGTTATTAAAATGTAACAACCCTAAAACTTGTGGAAGAAATTTCTGACATTTAACCACTTGTCTGCCGCGACATAGATCTGTGTTTCCAACTTAGTATGGGCCACCTATACGTTCCATTCCGTGAGGGCAGTTCAGGGCTATTTTTTCCCTAATGGTCCAGTTAAAAAAATTAGAAATCATCATCATCAGCCGCTTGACGCCCACTGCAGGACATAGGCCTCCCCCATGGTTTAACAAGCTTCCCGGTCTTGTGCCGCCCGCATCCAGCGACTCGCCGCCACCATAACCAGATCATGAGACTATCTGGTGGGGGCCTTCCCACGTTGCGTCGTCCGGTCCGCGGTCGCCAGGTCAGAACTTTTCCACCCCAACGGCCATCAGTTCTCCGAGCTACGTGCCCCGCCTACTGCCACTTCAACTGAGCAATTCTTCGAGCTATATCAGTAACTCGGGTTCTTCCGTGGATCTCCTCATTCCTGATTCGATCACGCAGTGAAACTCCTAACATAGCTCTCTCCGAAAGAAATAGGCGTATAGGATTATTAATCTGCAAAATATTGTTCAGTTATAGTACTCATACTATTTAATTTATTACAGAATGTCGAGTTTCATTGATTTCAAACTGATTGAGATTGAGAAAAGTGAGTAGATACACATTGTCAAGTTGTCACACATGTATATGATTGTAGTATTGTTCGTAGCCTCTACCTCGAATTCGTAATTCCGTGTAGCACGTATAAAACTTTAATTACAGATGCGGTATTGCTGCGTCTTGTCCATAGTGAGACAAAAGGGGGCTCACGAATTCGTCTTTTCAAAAAAATCCTCACGCTTTTAATGCTTTACCAGTTAACTCGGAAGATGCTGTCCAGTGCAAATTGAAATAAATATGTTTGTGATCGTTTCTTGAGATTCAATAGACGTTAAATTACCTAGCATAAGTCCCTCAAAAACAAAGAAAAATTATAAAATTCCTGATTCTGTTTTAGTATTTTGGGGTTACATTATGAAAAGTATTAGATGTAGAGAAAAATATGACGGCATGAATCATTTAACAGGGCCATAGAATTAGTTTGCTCTTCTTGTTCTCTTTTTCGTATATTCTTCATAAGATATTTCATATACGTCCCACTGTAGGCCTGTGCCCTCAGAGAGAGAATATGGCCTTAATCACCACGCGTGCCCACCGCAGATTGGCGATTTCAAGCGCTGGCTGAGGTATGTGAATATCTCAGACACCCAGGTTTCCTCACGATGTTTTCCTTCACCGTTAGCGAGTGGTATTGCTACCATAACTTCACAAAAATGTATATAACTTAGAAAATAAAGTCATAGGTACTTGCCCGCACTGGGGATCGAACCTGGGTCTCCCGCTTCCGAGTCCAATGTTGTACCCACTAGGCTGCCACCACCGCTTCGTCTATTATCGAGATTTGAATCCAAGCCCTCTAGATTGCAAGACATCCAATCTAATCATTGCTTCTCACCTCTCAGAAATTCTATGGTAGTTTTAAAGGCCCTCTGTTAGTTTAAGCACTAATTAAGTAGCCCGACGACATGAAAAATTGTATTCCAATTTGCTAAAGTCTTTTTAAGTATTTTATCTTAATTACGAAAGTTAAAAGAAAGCGTATTTATGTCATCAATCTTAATTAGTCAAAAACTCTACAAGACTTGACCTTCATTGACTTACAAAGTTAAATCCGTGTTTGAAAGCATGTTAATTAATTACAACTACAAAAATAGCCAAAAATAAGAAGATAGCAACCTCAGTTATTTGAAACAAAAACTTACTTTAAGTTTGCCACACAACAGCGCGTTTGCTGTGGTTGGCCGCAGGTCATATAAAGTTATGTTTATGCCAACCCTGGCCAAAAAGTGGGTTTTTCCGCACGCTACGCGTACGGGACAACCCACTTTGAGGCCAAGTGACGAAATAAAATTGTGTACACAACACGGACTGTAAAATAGAAAGCCTTCTATCGCATATTTATGACCATCGCCTGAGGCTCGGGCCTTAAACTTCTGCGATATCGGCCTTTCTTTATGTTATGGCCCTAGTTATGTAATGTATTATTATAAAACTATTTGGCGCCCTGTTTTTTTAAAACTACCCATATGTGTCTAAAGCATGGTTAGAATGTCCTGTAGATTGACATTTAGTTATTCTGTCCCTCTTTTTAATTAATCATGGTATTATATGTAAACGGATGACAGATGACGTCATTCAAGTGGCAGGAAGACGCTGGATGCAGGCCGCTTCCAACCGGTCTTTTTGGAAATCCATGGAGGAGGCCTATGTCCAGCAGTGGACTTCTTGTGGCTGAATGATGATGATGATGATTATATGTAAACGAAGCAGAGGTTTGAAAAAAAGTTCCAAAGTCGTTGTCAATACGTATTAGTTTACAAAAATATATTTTGATATATTTTTGAATATTCAAGATGGCTCTCAAAAATATAAAATAGTGTTAGAAATCTTTAGCAACGTGATCATTGCGATGTCAATAGTAGAGATAAGATGTTGCTGCGTATGCTTCTATGAATTAGATAAATATAATAAAACTGTGTTATTGAAACCAAAGAAGCAAACAATTACTTAAAAGGAGGTTATAATTGACATATAGTAAGCCAAAAAGCAGTGGCTCAGCTAGTACTGACCCGGTACCATTGATCCCAGGAAGTGCTGGCTTACAGCCACTCCCTTCTCCCGAAGGAATTGTGCGAGAATAATGTTTAGAGAGCTGAAACGGTCAAGAAAATTTCTTCGCATGGTGGAATTTACATTTACATCACAGATGTATTAAAAGAACTGGAAAATAATTATAGTAAGGTTTATTTATTTCAAAATAATGAGATAAAAAAACAACAAAAAACAATAAAAAAAACCTAACCTGCAATACCGGCGTCACCCCAATTAGAATTTGTGTCTTACAACGTTTGTTCTGGCAACTCTTTTTTTTTTTTCAGAAGAATATTTTTTCGCGTTCCATAATGTCGCAGCGTTATGTAAATTATTATCCTACATAGAAGAATATAAATTTTACGTACCACATATGTGCAGAACATGTTTCAGTATGAGTAGTACGATGGCGCGAGTCACACGTTTTGTGGCGCTACAATGTCATATTCACGCGTTTGGTGGCGCTACAATGTCAGATTCACGCGTTTGGTGGCGCTACAATGTCAGATTCACGCGTTTGGTGGCACTACAATGTCAGATTCACGCGTTTGGTGGCGCTACAATGTCAGATTCACGCGTTTGGTGGCACTACAATGTCAGATTCACGCGTTTGGTGGCGCTACAATGTCAGATTCACGCGTTTGGTGGCGCTACAATGTCAGATTCACGCGTTTTGTGGCGCTACAATGTCAGATTCACGCGTTTTGTGGCGCTACAATGTCAGATTCACGCGTTTTGTGGCGCTAGAAAGTCGCGACTTTTGACATTTAAAACGCGCGACTAGCGTCGTTGTACTAGCCACGCAGGAACTGTGAGTTGTAAAAAAAACCATTATATTTCGTTTGTCCCCAGGAGTGGAATGACTACAAGCTTAAATGGAACCCAGATGACTACGGTGGCGTAGACACGCTACATGTGCCTTCAGAACACATCTGGCTACCGGACATCGTGCTTTACAACAAGTGAGTAAATAAAACACAGACCCATGTATCTGATGGGCAATTAAGAATTATAAATATGTTAGAAATAATATTCTAGTGTTGAGAATTCAGTTTCGACAGATTTTTCCAGTTTTACGGGCAATTTCTTTAACAAATTTTCTGAAATCGAAGTAACATCCACAAAATGGAGTATGATTTTGATTTCAGAAAAATCGGTAAAATTTTCTCGAAAATTGGAAAAATCCGTCCAGTCTGAATTTTTGAAGACTTTGATGTCATTCACATTTTTGCATTAAATGGTAGTTTATTGATTTTTGTTCCATACTTAAGTCTCCATTCTAGCCAAATCCAATTCATTTTACCCAATCTAACTCTTCTGGAATTCGTGATTATCCACAAACAAGTAACCTAAATTTCCAAGCACACGAAAAGTATACGTGATAGCCATCGTTTCCTACAAAAGCAAAGTTATAAAGATACTTTCCACGACCGTAAGCTTTTGTTTCAGACTCTCTAGATAACGTGAAATAATGGGATTTGTCCCGAAAGAGAGACGAGGTTAGGAGTGGGGAGCCCGATCTAATGAACAAAACTTTATGGATCTTCGTAAAGAAAAGTTATCTATCATTGTAAAAAACTGACTCCCGCGCCGAGGGTTCCGTACGGTCGTAAATATCCATTTTTATTTTTTTTCTTTCATCATCATTATCATCAGCCATTTGACGCCCACTGCAGGGCATAGGCCACCTTCGTGGTTTTCATAACCATGAGGGGTTTTGCCATAATCGCCACGCTTGGCAAGCGGGTTGGCGATCGCAGAATGCGGTTGGAATCTCAGGAAGACGCTGCTGCCCATCTCCTGGTAATTGATTTCCTTAGTCGCCTTCTACGACATCCACGGAAGGAAATGGAGTGACGCTATTCTTAATCCGAACATTTTTTTGTTTAGTTTTCGTTATTTAGTTCTAAATAGTCTTCGGTCCCATTTTTGGAAGAATTCGTTGCAGGAATTCGATAATCCTAGTGTGCAAGTTAGTGAATTAAACCGACAAAATTGCTATAATTAATGCTTTATGCTTGTCAGTTAAGCCCTGTTTTATTGAAAATAAAAAAAAAACTTTATATATTACAATATTATTATTTATATTATAATGTTTTTCCGTGCCGGATTAAGAATAACGTCACTCCATTTCCTTCAGTGCATGTCGTAGAAGATGACTAAGGAAATCAATTACTAGGAGACGGGCAGCAGCGTCTTCCTGAAACTCCAACCACATACTGCGATCGCCAACCAAAGCCTGCCAAGCGTGGCGATTATGGCAAAACCCCTCATGGTTATGAAAGCCACGAAGGAGGCCTATGACCTGCAGTGGGCGTCAAATGATTGACGATGATGATGATATTATAATGTTACGTTTAATATGACTTCTTTTGTTTACTTCGGGGTCCTTAGCTTGATGTGATATTAGTGCAGTGCCGTGCAGTTTTGGTGCCTAGTTGTCTTCTACTGGAAGTCGGCGTCATTGCAGCAACTTCGTCCCGTGATGTTGCGGCTTAAAAGAGCTCTACAACTCTATAATAGCAAATTAGTAAAATAGGCTAAGTGTTATTCAGCAGTCCGGGGTAGTGTAGGACACTTGTATGTATTACAGTTTTATGATGGTGCAAAACCGAAAATCGCTAAAATAAAGGTTTCAAGTTTGGTTATACTTTTTTTTTATTAGTTTGGTAATTTGCTATAAAATACATGCACTGTGAAAATCTTAACTAGCTACCTATTACGACAAAGATAGGTACGCCTTTATTGGTCAGACAGAAGTAATAGTCATCGTAATTGGGTCCTTTTTACACCCTTTTGGTACGGAACCCTAAAACTGTAAGGCCAAGGGTGAAAGTGGCAGCGGTGGAAGTTTTAGAATTGATTGTCGGTTTAATATTTTAACCAACTATGTCGGTGGAGTTTCCCTACTTTATTTTCATTGAGTTCGGTCTGTCCTATCACACTTTTGCTTGATTCTGTTTTTTTTGTTTTATTACTGTTGATAAAAGTTTGTAGGCCGCATTGTGATTCTAAGATGTCATTGTTGAAGAACGTTTTCTGTGAAAATTTATATGGCTTACGTAAATGTTGACGTGCTGACCACTGTATCTAAATTGGCAGTCCTGTTTTTTGTTTCGTAATAATCAGTTTCTATTCTCGGAGATTCTCCTCTATCGCCCAATTATAATAATCTTGTCTTTTATTTCTCTTCTTTGCTGTCTTTTTTGCTTTTATGGGCATGTGTTAAGTATAAAAGTACTGAACTAAATTTTGACTTAAAATAATTGTATAAACAATACCACGAATAAAACAAACGACTCCTAGGCGAAACTTGTTTACTTACCTAATCACTTACGGTCTTATTTATAAAAAGTCGATTCCACTAAAACACTCTTAAGACGGACTTTAAGCCGGTTTATGACAGGACTTCCTGGTTTAAGTGGAATCGACTTTTTCTAAACCAGAATCTAGGTGATTCAGTAAAGAAGTTTCACCTAGGAGTCGTGGTTATGACTCACCTAAGACGTCTTGGGTATGACAATCGTTACGGGACATACCTGATGCAAAGGATTTCCCTGGGGCGGTGCAGCGGGAGATCGCTGCTAGCGTCATGGGATCTTTTGGGTCGGGTATGTCCCGGGACGCTATTATTAATTTAGTATTTTAGTTTTATATTCTGTGTTTGTAGTGCCCCTTTTTGTGACGAAGCTTTTTTCTTTGCTCTGAGTAAACGACTAAATAAGGCGATAAAGCATAATATCCTCATCCCCCCCCGCACCGCGCGGGTAGCCCAGTGTTTCCCTTATGTAAGATAAGATAAGATGAGAATATTCCTTATTGTACCAGGAAAAACACAACATAAAATATTGATAAAGATACAGTACAATTGGCGGCCTTATTGCTAATAGCAATTTCTTCCAGACAACCGTATGAAGGAAATTGGTATGAAGATACTTACCTTAATTTTCGAATCGGATATGAACTTCCAACTACTTAAAATACGCTAGTTGACACGATTCTTTTTCGCTCCCATTCGGGAAGCCATGCCAATGACAAGAAAGATTGATGAAGATTTTTCACTACAATTACTAAATATTTTTCCTATTATAACTGTCGAAAATAAATTTTAGTCAAGAGGCACAAAAACGCTCCGTCGAAATCGGGCGCAAATTATGACGACAGAAGTTGACGACAGAGTGGCATCATAGAAAGCGCCGTAAAATATTTTTATGTATCTAAAGATCTTTATTAGAATAGGTTCAGAGATTAATGAAATATCTAAATGTGCAAGACTATTATTTCGCACATCTTTTGAAATCCTACAGAAACTAAAAAAAAATATTTGGCCGGTTTTTTTCATCTTTTACGTGAAATTTTGTCGGTACCATCAGGTATAAATACAATTTCATCCCAACCTTATTTATCGTATCGTACTAGGCCTACATTTATATGCGCTCTTAACCAGCCACCAGTGCTTACCCAAATTGTTGTATTCATAAATCCCATATCTCACGAAATATATCGTGCTGTAAAACCATAACCATTTCACAAATTTGGCTTCAAGACCTCACAAGCTCATACCATTGACGCTAAATCGTCTTTTTGTCTCCAATCAGTAATTACGTCCTTGGCACCAGTTCAAGTTGAAAAAATCGATCGTTCTCCGACCGAGACCATTTTTAGTCCATAAGATATTAGTACCCCATATTATCTGTGGCTATGTTTGCAAAACCGTGATGAGATCCTGCTGAAGGGATATGAGTTCGAACCACTCTATAATAAGGTTCGGATTAGCATAATGCTTGCTCTTGTACCTCGAGGTTTTCCGAGTGCACCCGAGGTTAGCCGAGCGGAAGGTACGATAAGTACAGTGCGTTTAATCTAAATAGCATCAAGAAGGCGCTAAACATGCCACCAAGAGCCATGCAAACAGTCGTTTAGGTCGTTGTTTACACGGGCTAAGCCTTTTTGAAAATGGAACGTCTTCCTTCTGAGCGAGAGTTTTGGTATATTTACTCCTTGGTGACTAAAATACTGGCAGCTAAGAATGCTATAAGACATTTATAGAAAGGAACGTATAAGGCAATGTATAATTTGGCATCTATAGATGGATCAACTGTTCAGTTAAGAGGCGCCAGCAGTCAGATGATCATCATACAGACAACGTTTTTTTTTTGTTATTCTTGCAGTGGGCAGCAGTAGAACTCTACTCTCTACTACTACGCTATTGCCCCATAATTCGAGGCATATATCAGAAAATTAGAATAATATTTCATTTTTACTGCGACTGGATTATCTTCGTTTTAGCTGAGAAAGTGATCCTTTGGTTATTTTTCTGTATATTTGCGTCATGTCCTCCGAAATCGATGTCTCATCAACACTTTATTATGCATGCATAAGCAGACTATACAATGTCGCATTGCAGGGCACAGACCTTCTCTTACAAATAGGGAGTACGGGCGCCCAGTAATGGGTTGTTTTAGGGCGCTTATACACGGGCGGCACGTTGTGAAGGACAGTGCCAACTGCAGCCAATTATAGCTAAGCTAATAATGACAATAGATCTATCGCTTTATGTACATTTAAGAAGTGAAGAAACAGGGTGTGTAATGATTGGTAAAACAACTTTTGATATATTTTCACTGGATATAACAACATTTAATATAATTTCATTGGATATAATCACTCAAGGGACATAATAAACTTTTGGTATAACAACAATCAGTATAATTTCATGGCATATAATACATTTTTGATATAACGTTTAATGGATATAATGTATACTGGATATAAGTATTAGTGGTATAATGTTTGGTAAGATAAAATATATTTTGTCGGTTGCAATAACCTACACTAATAATTTCGGTTAGTTTTCGGTCTTACATGTTCAACCTAACACGCTCCTACGCGCTCCGCTACGCTACGCTCTTCGTCGCACCTATATTTTTGTTGTTGCAAATAGAAATTATAAAACTTTATCATCTTGTACTTTCGGCTTTTGACCCGTCCCCCCTTTTTATGTCTGCCCTAACCTAATATTCTATATAATAATTCTTATACGAAAATATAATATGTGTTACCAGTTTATCAGTGGCTATTATACTGTTATGTTTCAGTGAGGTGCGTAACGATCGATATAAAAACTTCTGATTTATTTTCACTGGATATAACGATTCCAGATTATGCCAATAGTACATTATACCAACTGAGTTTTATATCCAACAAAGTTATATCCCATGTATGTTATACGTTATGACTGTTAGATTAATAGTTGTTATATTACAAGTTCATTATATCTGTTGATAATTATATTACATGAGAATATATCAAATGTTGTTATATCAAGAGTGCATTATGTCCTTTAATCGTTATATCCAGTGAAAATATATCAAAAGTTTTTATATCGATCGATACGCACCCGAAAAACCAGTTCGTGATTTGTGGAATAAACTCAAATCACTATTCGATTATTGCTACGGAGTTTAATATCGTTACGTCTAGAAAACAGCGATTCTATGACATCGTACGTTACTCATATCGTAGAAATTATCTAGAATATTGTAGAATATCATTTTTCAGATAAATGATGAGTGGATCGGGGCATCATTGTTCGCGAGTAATAAAGATTTTTCTTCAAAATCATCGAACCAAGGAAACGCCATAAGATCCACTAATAATGAATGACCTTTACATTTTTGTTGCAATATCACCTGTAAATTACTTGCTGAAGTTTATGCATCGAAAGGTTTAGTGTTGTACTAGAAATTAGGTATCGACATATATTATCGATAGTGTAAGTCCGTCTAAGATCAAATTAAGTCAGTTCCTTTGACTTAACAGATTCATCTTTTTATGTCCTAAGAAATCTGTGGTACACGTAGAGCAAAGGGCACCCAACCAAAGATTTTAATTTTGTTTAAGTAATAGGTACATTTAGATGTTTCTTATAACTACGAGTGTTTAACTGCTCTTAAAATCCTATTAATTTGTTAGTTTGTAGTAATCGTTCGTTCTTGATTCTCTCGATGGTTCGCGGCAGCTTCCAATTCAAGCCATCTAACGCCAATTGACTTGGTCTCTTGGGCTATGGGTCTATTCTTAGTGATTATCGGACGTCTTCTTTTTCTGTTGCCCGAGGGAGTGCAAGTGAAGGCTTGTCTAGCGCTCTTCTTTATAGATAATTATGTAACTTCTTTATTGGATGATTCTATCGATTTAATCTGTTCCGATATGTATGTTTTGACACTTTGGAGTGAAAAACTAGTGTAAAATTACAGAATAGGAGTTGGTTAGACATGCTGTGTCCCGGCGTAGAGTGCAGCCTATCCAAAGTCATTTACTGTCCAGGTTTAACAGCTCATGTTTTTAATTCAAGGTGAGACAGTTTAACCTAATGCACCTGCGGCCACTAAAAGCATTGTTAGCCAACACCAGTGCGCCGCTGTTAACTTTATTTTTAATGGAACGTTAGCCGCCAGTTTCATGTTGGTATTATCCCCTTCACTACTTGCGCTGCCCCTTTTATAATTAAGAAAGTTAAAAAATATAGTACGTTAAAATAAAAATGCACACTCAAATTATATCTACATTTTTCATTTTTATGGTGATCGCAGACAACTTCGTTTTTATTTAATTTGTAGAATTGTTAAGGATAACAATGGTTTTTAATTGTTATTTTCGAGGTCATAATTTAACAGGTTAAATAGCTTTTATCCGAGCATTTGTCTGCACGGACTGAAGTTTTTGTTAGAAAAAACAACAAAGACTGCAGTACATCCCTTTATATTATCGTAGTGATAAAAATATAAATCAGTTTTTAAGTTTAATCGTAAGTTTCTAAGCAAAAAGTTTCATAAAAATCTGTCAAATAGATTTTAGCAAGCATTAAGGCAGCAGAGTTTGGAACTAGCGTGTTCACACGACTGCCCATTATACTTTCCTATTACGCTCCGGCAGCAATGTGAATGCAGCATTACCTCGGTGTTAATGGAAGACAACGTGACCTATATTTTGTGGAATATTTTCATGTTTGAATAATGCTGTAAAGTTGCTCTTGACAGAGCTTTTAAGGTGGATGTGGGAGCCTGTTTCAGAAAATTTGTTGTTAATTTTATGGCGTGACTTTTACTTGTAAGCACGATACGTCTGATTTACCTACGCACGCGCATGAGTACTGCATTTATGCTAATGTCACGTTTTTGTGAGAGTTTTTGGCAGATCAGATGAGATACCACGAAACTCGGTATGCGTGGGGGACTTATCGATATTCTACTTTAGTAGTAGGTACTTTAATATCAGTGGTGTCTTAAAAAATATGTCAAAATGTTACCTGTCTTGCTGATTGTACAATTTTCCTTAATATGTGGGTTTAAATTGTAAAGGAAAACTTGCGTCTAACTTAGATTGGAGTGACGTTGCTTACATACCATAAAAATTTATAAAACCTATTTTTTTTTAAATAAAACAGAATTTTTTTTTTCGGGGTTTACAGTTAGTTTACAGTATATATATCTACCACGTTTATTTATCTTTTAGTGGATTTTTTAGTCGTATTCTGTTAAATACATTTTTAGTACAAGTTCTCCATTGTGCCGATTGTTCAATTTAGACTTTCTGAGTCAGCGCCGTAGAAACCTGTTTGTGGTCATTTCAATTAACCTACTTTGAGGATAATAACCATTACTGTGCATTTCTTCGAGTAGACATGGCGTGATGCTACGGGATGATACAAGAAGTCCGGTGGAATTACATTTAGAACAGCTGATTTTAGCGATTACCGAGTTTGTATATCAATCATCATCAGCCATTTGACGCCCACTGCAGGACATAGGCCTCCCTCATGGTTTTCTAACCATGAAGGGGTTTGCCATAATCGCCACGCTTGGCAGGCGGGTTGGCGATCGCAGTATGCGGTTGGTATCTCAGGAAGACGCTGCTGCCCGTCTCCTGGTAATTTATTTCCTTAGTCAGCCGGACAGCCGAGATTTATTCGCAATTACAGTCATGGTGCCATAATTTTTGATTTCAGAGTAACTGCAACACCATGTATATTTATTTGTTTGTGTACCCTTTTCTCGGACGAGGAAATGTAAACAGGAAAAAATGTTCTAATACACGCAAACATGAGTCTTCTGGAGAGCGGTGCTGCTTTATGGTATTAAGATCATAAGATATCACTAAGGGTCGGTTTCTGAATTGAGAATTTTACTAAGTAAATACTTAAGTAACGTTCTGTCACGCTCTTTTCTGAGAAATTCGAAGAGACAGCACTACAGTTAAAGATATTTACTTAACAAAGTTCTCAATTCAGAAACTGTCTCTAAATCATTTTGATGCGTTGCGTAACTTAAATAGGTACATCAGCCTATAAATGGTATTCGGCGAGATCATATTATTTTTACGCCTCTAATGTCCGTTTCCTACAAACAATGGATCGTCGATGGCTACTGACAGTTTCAACTGTAAAAACCTATTTAGAGGCTGAAAATTCAACCCATGCCGGGACTTGAACCCGCGACCTCTGGCTAACCGTGCCAGCGCTCTTCCAACTGCAAGTGCAGGCATCGGCGAAATTTCGAACCTCTTTACAAACTTCTCTGTATTACGTACAGGCAGCGACATCTGGCTGAACTAATTTGCATCACTTGCAGCCTCGAGTACCCACTTGGCAGTTACGTTACATTGGGATGATGTCGCTGTACCTACATGATTATATTTAGCCTCTCGATAGGTTTTTAAAATTGTCCTCAGCAAGGATTAGTGCAACAAAAAGAATATAATTTCAATTGTGTCTTGTCTTGGACGTAGAAAATAAATATATGTCTAAGACAAGTAGATTAAAGCTTCAGATGTAAAAAGTTAAGTAGGTATAGATCGATTTACTCGGATACCGTAATGGTGGATTGCGCAATATCAAGCGCAACACCGGATAAAAGTAGATAGAAAAATATTGCTTTATTGCTCACCAGTAATTTACAGAGATAAGGTACTTAAACCGATTATAAATGTGAAAGTTGGTGAAGATGTCTGGATGTTTGGATAGTTTGTTACTCAGTCACGCAATAACGGCTGAATGGATTTAGATGAAATTTGGTATGGAGATAGTTTGCGTCCTAGGGAAGGACGTAGGATACTTTTCATCCCGGAAATTACTCATTCCATGCGGACGAAGTCGCGGGAAAAAGCTAGTATCTAATAAACAAGCCCGACGCCGTGACAGATCGTCGCACATGGCTGGGTTTTCTTTTGCACTGGTGTTGTAGTCTTTAACCTGAACTGTATTTGAGGTTTATTTTACTTTTTACCATTGCGCCCGCACGTCGCTGGCTCCTCGTAATGTTTCGTCATATTAATCTGCTTATCAAGTTTTCACTCCCATCTTGTAATTGTAACCCACACGTCTCTAACCGGCTCCGTCTCCCTTTCCCAGTGCTGATGGTAACTACGAGGTGACGATAATGACGAAGGCTATCCTCCACCACGACGGGAAGGTCGTCTGGAAGCCGCCGGCCATCTATAAGTCCTTCTGCGAGATTGATGTGGAGTACTTCCCATTCGACGAGCAGACGTGCTTCATGAAGTTCGGCTCCTGGAGCTACGACGGGTACACGGTGAGTTAAAGTTTAAATTAAGGTGCTCCAAGGGTAACACTGGCGCCACCAATGGAAAAAACCGGCCAAGTGCGAGTGGAACTCGCGTGGAGAGGGTTCCGTACAATGCCAAAGTCAAATGTTTTTATTCAAGACGCGATTTAACTACTACTACTTTCTAGTGGTGGTTTGGTGAACTATTTTCCGTAAGTGAAGGTATTATATTGAGTTTATCACTTTATTTTCAATTGACAAAATTCTTATTGGTTTTCCTGTAATTTACAAGCAATGAACTGTATTTTACATTTTTTTTTTAATTTTAGGCTTAGTAGTTTCGGAGATCGGGGAGGGGGAATAGTCAATCTTCGTCTTCTTTCCCGAATAAAATCAAAACTGTTTATTTTACAATAACAACAGAAATATATTTGAGATCCTCACAATGAGTTCTTTCATATGATATATGACACATGAAGGTTTGCAAAACTTTTTTTTTAATTTCCTAGTTTGTCCCCCGAAAGATACCCCTAGTTTAAAAAAAATATCTGAGGTTGGGTCACAGGATTACACCATCCTACCAAATTTCACCTGATTTGGACCAGTGCATTCGGAGCATATTGGCTGTGAGAGATGGACGGACAGACAGACAGACGCACGTCTGATCCTATGAGGGTTCCGTTTTTTTGTACGGTATACGGAACCCTAAAAACTATATATTATTTTACAGATTGTTTTTGCAATTTCTTTTTGTGTTAACCACTCGTCTGCCGCGACACAGATCTGTGTCCAACTTAGTATGGGCCACCTATACGTTGCGTTCCGCGAGGGCAGTTCAGGAGTTAACCACTCGTCTGCCGCGACACAGATCTGTGTCCAACTTAGTATGGGCCACCTATACGTTGCGTTCCGCGAGGGCAGTTCAGGAGTTAATAGTGATTTTAGGACCCACGGGCTAAACCTAGGACTAGACAGCTTTAACGCCAAAAACGTCCGTTTTTGGCATAAATGCTATCTAGTCCCAGGTCCGTGATCCTAGGTCCTCTGACGTAGGTCCCAAAATCACTATTAATATGATTGAGAGACTTTACAGGCATTTTTTTGCAAATACGATCGTAAAAAAATCATTTCTTTTCCTTGGTGTTTCTTGGTGTGTAGTGTTTCTCTGTGGAACCCCTTAAGAAGAATGAATGAACATAGTCGTTACCTATGTATTTTTTTTATGTAGCCTATATAGGACATATTATGTCCTACTGCAGGGCACAGGTCTTCTCAGAGAGAGTATGAGCTTAATTACCACGCGTGCCCACCGCGGTAAGGTATGTGTATACAACAGACACTCATGTATCCTCACAATGTTTTCCTTCACCGTTAGCGAGTGATATTGCTACTACAACTTCACAAATGTGCGTCACTTAGAAAAGAAGGTCATCGGTACATGCCGGGATTCGAACCCACGACCTTCCCAATGTGAGGCCGGTGTTCTACCGCTCTGCTACCACCGCTCAAAAATACAACTATTTGTTTTATTTTTATTTTATTCCATCAAGGAGAAAAAAGTATGTAGTAGCGCAAACATAAATCGCTTGGCCTCACGTTCGAGAGGTCGTGTCGAGTTCCGGTAGGTAACAATGACCGTACATTTTTGATTTGGAAGTAGCAATACCACTCGCTATCAGTGACAAAAGCGATGATGACCTTCAATGGTACATAAAAACACAATACCTACCAGAATTTCTATTTCACGAGACTCGACTTGCGAGAGTGGCTACCTACATTTTCTACAAAGAAAAAATACGAAGTGAAGCTGTAGTTTAATCAAAACCGAATTATCTGGTGCAAGATTAATAATCTCGCGTGTACCTACTAGCGAAGTTCTCGGTTTCACGACCCTCAAATATTTTGTAAAGCTGAGGATAGACTTGGCATTGATGTATCACTAAAATCTAAATCAGAACATTTTATCGTACATACAGATATACACTCATCTACAATTAAATTTTAAATAATCATACTCACCAATATCCGTAAATATTTGTAATAGATTTGTACATTAAGTACATAATAACAATAACACTGATTTCCGAAATACGGGACCATCTAGTTTAGCAATTAGCTGCATTGATAACTGTACCAATAGCCTTTAAACGTTTTTATAAAGCCCTCAAGGCTTATGATACGGTGTCTATTTGTTGTTTTTATGGTGACAAATAAACTTTACTTTACTGTGTGTTGCGTTATATTTTTAAAAATTTCATGTGCCACAGAGTGTTGGTTTGCGTACTCAACCAATAAACATATACATATACAAATAGTACATGCTGAAATCTGGTTGGTCTGAAAGCTGCCGTTATGTTATTAGTTATTAAAATGCCCTTTATTTAGACTATTAACATTATTTGAGAAATCTTGTTTAGAGTTGAGAAATCTTGGTTCAGAAAAATGGGGAACAATTAGTGCCTACTGTAGGTGCGTCTTTTACAATGACCCGCGGTGCCGCGACATGCACGCACCGCTCTGGTTGGCTACTTATGGTTCTTATAGATTCCAGTTTGTGTCTAGATATTAATATAAGCAAGCATGCACTGACTAATGATTGTTTTGGCCACTTGCCATGATCTCTACCTACCCCTGCAGGATACTGACATGAGTTTGTGCATGTAACCTACAAGTTACTAAGTTCTCGGTCTATCCCCGGCTTTATCCAACAACGGATTACGTAGCAACGAAGAAATATTACTCCCAACCTAATTTAATTAGCAGTCAATTATGAAAACAATTTCGCATTTCTATTTGAATGTAAGGAAAATACGCTGGCTCCTTTAGGATTCATTAGTCGAGATTATTATTTCAAATTTGATGTCATATTTACTAGGCATTGTTAAAGGTCGGCTTATTACTGATTGGACTGATTTAGTTGATGACTCTGATATGACTTTTGTAGTCAATGATACCAGCAGTGGCAGAAGGTGACGCCTTTTTTTAATATTTGAATTTTTTTTTTCTTGCATAATAAGAGCTACTGTGGAATGCACCTTATTGTAAAAATCGTGTATAAGGTTTTTTTTAATTAGTCTATTTACGTTCCACGGCAGGGTTCTAGCCTCCTCTGAGAGAGTTTGTCTTATTAACCACGCGTGCCGACCGCGGATTAGAGATTTAAACAGCTGATTTAAACTTTTCGTCTTTATAGTATTGGTATAGGAATATTAATAGTAAAGGAGTACAAGGTTAGAAAATAGTAACTTAACATTTTGGCTCCGTCTAAAGTTGTATTTATTTTCGCCCCCGCTCAACTTACAATTCGCGCAGCGTTCTGTGCCAAAAAAATAATTGAAGCACACAACCGAGCGCGAAGTTTCAACATACCCGAAGATACAACCAACAAGATTAACTCGCGAAACAAAAGCTAATAGGAAACTTTACCAAATCAACTCGGGGCGGAGTTAGATATTTTATTGGTGAGCAATAAATAATATCGGCAATACGATCGGAGACAGGACGCTGTATAAGTTTCGAATGGCGTTTAGACGGATACAGACTCAAGCCGCCATCCATCTTGGGGGCGAGTCTCTTAAGTTCCCCATTGACGTTGCGTCCAATACTCCAAATGGTAGCATTCCAAAATCCGCTCGTCAATGTAGAAACGGCCGTCTATTTTTAAGACGCGTACAGGAATGGATTTCCAGTTTATCCAATGTAAATCCATCACGCCAAATGGACGCATAGGTATAGCGGATTGACCGTCAGCGTGAAAAACGCACGATAGATGCCGTCCAACCCGTTCGTGAATGCTCAAAACTGCGTCCATTTTCAATTCATTCCGCGTTGCGTCGCGCTGCAGCACGGCCACATCGGTCATATTTATAAACCATATAATTTTATCGATGCCATTGATATGTCAACGTCAAGAGATTTTGTTTGGACCCTCATTGAAATGTACAGAGAAAATCCTTGTTTAAGTAACAATCAATGACGGCGACTTCCATAAATATAAATATGAGAGAAATGCCGCTCCCCTGAGGTACAATTTTTAAGAATGAAAGACGAAAACTCAAATGCAAATATCGTCAAAAATAAGATTGCGTCATTGATAAATCTTTATTTTGAAGAACGGCCGGCCGCCGTCCCAGCGCCAGTGGGCTTGAAATTCAGCGTGCAACCATTTGGATAATTCTATTTACATACCGCCATTTGGTCGTATCGTGAATGGGGGCCTTTAGAAGCAATAGAAGAATAAAAACATTTTTTTGCAACGACAGTCACACACACAAAGGTACTCGTACAATAAAAAATATAACAAAAGCTTACAAAAAAAAAAATAGACGGACGTTAAGAATTTATTATAAATTTAATTTCAAATTAAATAAAAAACGAAATGGTCGCGGTGCAATCGGTTGTTCAACTGAGTAACACTTGTGCCGTAATGGTTGTTTCATTGACAGCATTGGTAGTCTACTAACCAATCGCATTCCGATGGTTTAACCCGTGCAACTTAACTCGGCGCCTCGCGCGATTCGATCTCCTTCGCAAGAGACGCCTATTTAATTTGCGCGGGTCATACCATTGAAACGACAATATTGTATTGTTATTGCTTTATCAGTCGACTTCAAAGTAGGGGCAAATAACAGCTTTTGTTGTGCTAATATAATTTTATTCTATTGGACAACTATCTGTGTAGTATTTTCTGAGGTTAACACGAGCACTAGACATAATTAGACTGAATCTTATCGGATGGCACTCGCAAAAGTACCGAAACGTCGGAAAATTGTAAAATGGAAAAGTAAACGAGTAAATGTCCGTAAAAATTCACTTTTATTATAACTATGTGTGTATTAGGCTCTACGCCCTGTTTAAGTGATAAGATATATCTGAATGGTTCCGTCAGTCTCTATAAATAAGGATGCATCCTGCTTACGTGTCTGCGCCTCTATATCACGCGCGTTAGGGTTCGTTGGGGATCGCAGAAAAGCTCTCGAGGCTTTGATCTCCCTTTTAGATACGAACATTCGGCGTCATTACTGGGCGCAATTGCGTTACACAAATAAATGCCCTTTTTAGTCGGGATTTCTCTTTTAGTCGCTTTTTTAAGCGAGGCCGTTCGCGTCTGGCACTTATGGAAGCGTTTAATTCAAAGAGAACATATGAAGGTACTTAGTTACGTTTGCGGAATAAAGAGCGTACTTTGAATCTGTTTTCCGAGTTATCTTCGTCACTGATAGGGATTTTTTTTCTTTGAAACAACATTATAAAACCATCCTGTCTACTTATTATAAAAATTAAGGTAGTTAAAACTGTTAAAGAAATCTTACTACGCAATAATTTATTTTCCAAGTAAAATTTGTCACTGTGAATATGTAGTAACAATACCACTCGCTAACGGTCAAAGGTAAGCAAAGATAATCGATAAAGATGTCTTACACTCTGTTTTTCGTACCTACGCCAAAATATATTAATATACTGTGAATAGAGTCGGTTGATCAAAGTACAGACACTAATTTAACAGATTGTTAATCCCCGAAAAATCGGGGAATATTCTCACTCACTTCGTGAGAGACATACTATATGTAATACTCAAAGACTCTTACTTGATAGACGCATTCTTAAGCACGATTTTCTCTTGTTCACAGGTGGACCTCAGGCATTTGAAGCAGACACCCGATTCGGACCACATAGGAATGGGCATCGATCTCTCCGAGTACTACATCTCGGTCGAATGGGACATTATGCGCGTCCCAGCCACTAGGAACGAGAAGTTCTACTCCTGCTGTGAAGAGCCTTACCCCGATATAATTTTCAACCTAACCCTCAGAAGAAAGACGCTGTTCTACACCGTCAACCTTATCATCCCCTGCGTCGGGATCTCGTTCCTATCTGTCCTTGTCTTCTATCTCCCTTCCGACTCCGGGGAGAAGATCTCGCTCTGTATCTCCATCCTGCTCTCTCTTACCGTGTTTTTCTTGCTGCTGGCGGAGATCATCCCGCCGACTTCCCTAACGGTCCCGTTGCTAGGCAAATACCTGTTGTTTACAATGATGCTAGTTACGTTATCAGTAGTTGTCACGATCGTGGTGCTAAACGTTAATTTTAGGTCGCCCGTCACCCACCACATGGCCCCGTGGGTGCGGAAGGTCTTTATAGATTTTTTACCCAAAATACTGTGCATTCAGAGGCCGGAGAAGCCACCTGACGATGATGATAAGCCAACAGAGGTGAGTCCCAAAGCGAAGTAGAAAGCTGCAAGAGTTAACTGCACAGTCTATAATCATATCCTCGTCTGTCCAAAATTTGGTAGTTCTAGTCGTCAATACGAACAACTTTAACTTGGGGGAATAGTTCGAATTCGCGAATAAGTTATTAGCTGTTCCATGTTTTCTGTTGTGGTGGTTGCTTTAGTATGTAATTAATGATAATTTTCTCGTGATTTCGAAGTTGTTCCCGTAGTAAAAGTGGTTCGAGTAGAACTGCCTTTTTTTGGAGGTGTATGCAGTCCTTATAATTCTTTGTAATAATTCGTAACAAAACTAACCAAATCTCCAATTTTTATCTGAAAATAGAAGGTTCCAGTTCTCAATCCAAACAGCTTTTACTATGGAGAAAACCTCGAAATCGCGCGAAAAATAACAGCTGTTCAATACATTTTGAATCCGCGCTTTATTATGCCACAACTGATTTGTTTCTCGCTATTTTGAACTTTTCCATAGTTAAAGTTTTTTGTATTGACGAATTGAACACCCTTATCCAAAGATATGGGGGTTTTGTTACATACTCTATACATAGTTAATTAACTCTTGCAGATTTGTACAGTATTTTACGTCTATTTATCTATTTTTGCAAATCGAATCAATTTTTTTTTTGTTGGTTTGCATCATTATCTGTTTGGTAATTTAGAACTCTATCGAGTCGAAATTAAGATGAAATATTTTCCTTCTAATGAAGAAAAGCTTTGTATGTTCTCAAATTCTCGGAAATGCGTACGCAAGAAACCAAAATACAAACAGATAGGCGTACGCGACATAACAGACATTCAACATTAGAACAACATCGTCGGGTGCTTTGTTACTACGAACATGAACCCTTTATAACAGTTACACTGGAAAATACTAACGGAAGAGCCCGATTTGTTTTCTCATTGCAAAACATCCCTACGCTGGGAGATACTTCAAACAAACCTCGCCATCGCTTAGGTTTTAATTAAATTTGTAAAATAAAAGCTCTTACAAATAGAGTTCCCGACGCGAATCCTTTTCAGCGTCCAAAAAACAACGCGGCGCGCATGTTTGCCTCAAGTTTCCCTCATTCATCCAGTACGCTCTCCATTGGATTCAATACAAACAGCGCCATTAGGAGCGGAGTGAGCCCGCTCCCTCAACAATAAACCTTTTAATTGTCCTTCGCCTCTGGGACGGTCTTCTTTCAACAATATTCTAAAACCATTGTGCCCTGTGTGTATCACGAAAATATCACTTCCAACCCAATTTTATTCCATTTCGATTTTCCTTTATTACTTGGCGCCGGCGGGCTTAACGAGCGAGAGCGGCCCGGTTATTTATGTTCCCCTGGTGGTTGCGGACGGATCGCGATATACGAGCAGCGGAGCCGCGGCCGCGCGCCTCTCCACCGCCGCTAATGCCCCTACAGAAGGCTGGTCAGAGCCATCTTAGCCACGTTTTACAAAAACTATACCGACCTCTACAGAAAGTCTTAAACTACAGAGATAATTAAGCCACTTTTGTTCTTAAAAAAGGTGTAAACTATACATGCCCCCTATGGACGGCTGTTCACAGCCGAAGAGCCAAATTTGCCACGTTTTTCCTTCAAAAGCTGCACCTACCTTGTTGAACTACACAGGTAACTTGGTCAGCTTTATCCTTACAAAAGGTCAACACTGTGGAGATGTAGAACCAAAGAGCCAACTTAGCCACGTTAACCAAAAGCGGTACCAATCGCTACAGAAAGTGTTGAGGTAACTTGGGCACCGTTGTCCTTAAAAAAAGTATACATGCCCCTACGAAAGGCTGGACAGAGCCACAGGACTAACTTGACCGCATTTCCTCTTACAAAAAGCCTCCACTACAGAATGCTAAATAGTTTAGAGCTAAAAGACAGCGTCCACGTTTGCCCGTGCCAGTGATTTACATGCCCTCACTGAAGTCTGAACAATGTAGAACCATAGGCCACATTTGCTCTCATAAAATATGTGCATATATGTGCAGAAATGTGAATAGTATAGTGCCACAGAGCTAGCGGCCACGTTTGCCCTTACAAAAAATGCATCACCCTTTGTTGATGACTCTTCACGTTTTCAGTCTAGATAATGTTGAACAATGTGAAGTCACTGACGCATAACAACCACGATGCCTACTTGGAGCCGCAAAGTGAGGGCCGGTCTGACCACGTTTGATAGAGTGATCAAATATTGCACGAGGACGTAATGGACACTGAAGGCTTCATACACATTTATAAGATGCGAGCAAGCTTCACATTTGAGCAGTATTCTTTTTGACAAGCTCCTGCTATGCATTATTGGTCTAAAGTTAATGCCTCACTGCCGAGTGTCTTATTTTTTTCGATAGTCGTACTTGTGCTACGTACGATAATAAGCATAATCGGATCCAACATCACCGTACTGACCGCGTATAAATAGAGTATTGTAATGCGAGCATCCTAATTACCTTTCTCGCTTGTGTCCGTTCTCTGTTCTGCTGTTAATGCTCTAACAGAAGGTTACTTAGGTACTACAGAATCCGGGGTCGGTCCAACCGTTTATTTACCTTTTGACAGCTCAATTTAGTGTTGTTTTTATGATAATCGATTTAAATTATGTTAAAATTTTAAGCAGTGTATGCTATTTTTTGTTGTAGTTTGTTTGTCGGAACGTGATTACCTAAAAATTACCCGACGGGTTTTCATATTAATTTGTTACTTGTAATATTTAGACCTAATTTCTTGGAGTATATATCTTTGCAATAAGATAGGTTTATATATTTTATAGAAAATCAGCTTGAATAGTCTTTGCTACATAACGTACTCGTTATAATATTGTAGCGAAACACGTTGCATCACTATTGTAATAAAAATAAAAGTGTACATGGAGTGTTGCATTTTTCCCCTATGGTTAACTGTCCAATAAATAAGGAAGGTGTGCGTCTGTCAAAAGTTAAATAAACGATTGGACTCATAATAGTAATGCTATGCACTGGACAACTCAACCCAAACACAGCAGATAATATTATAAATTGACATTCAACAAACAGAATGTAAATTGTTTACGTTGAAATATTTTTTTTATTTCTGATTTCTGTAGATTTTTTTGCTATAATTATCCAATGTTATTACAATATTATAACTAACGTTGCAATAATTGTAACAATAAATAACGACACAATGATCGTGGCAGCGATAGTAAGTTGGTCACTACATCATAAGCAGCCTATATACGTCCCACTGTAGGGCACAGGCCTTCTCTCAGAGAGAGAGTATGGGCTTAATCACCACGCGTGCCCACCGAGGATTGGCACTACATATGTACTATCAATAATCCGCTCATTTTATCTAAAGTTATCGCTATGACACACGTCGATTTGACTGATTAAAGCAGCGATACTATGTAGTGGTGGCTAAATCTTACGCTGGCTTTTCTAATTCTGTTTGTTTATCAGTATTACCAGGGTTCCAAGTAACACTTCTGTTATAACATATCCTGCGCTGCAATCCCTAATTGTGCAGCTTACACCCAGTCCGCTCTGACATTTTAATCTCTTTCCACTTACTGACCCCAGACCCAGTCTCGAATGACTGAGTGACGCTCAATGAAATCCTCTCGCTTCGCCCGATCTCGGTTCCCCGTTGCATAGTTCTCTGTCGGCATACTCGATTGGAATCGGCCCTGCCTGTCGATGTTTTATATGGAGTTTCAAGAAGCTGCATATCGATTCACTTTGTGAACGTGCGCAGATCCTATTAAAGGACTCTCAAATCATGTCACTCTTATTTGATAACTGAAAGAAGGTACAATAGTATACCCCCTTCCATTAGTATAGACGTTCCAATACCTCCATATTCACATCAATCACTCAACAATCTTATAAAGTTCATAATTAAAACTTAACTTAACGGATATTTACTCGTTTACTTTTTCATTTTACAATTTTCCGACGTTTCGGTACTTTTGCAAGTGCCGTGGTCTCGGTAGACACCAAAGCTTCTCAGTCAGCCAACTTAACCGTCACAGTTTGTCCAGAATTTTTTTTTTTGCGAAAGTTGGCACTGTATTTAAATTGCAATTCTATATTTACTTTTCCATGTAGGTGTGTTTTCTATTAACAAAGGACATCAGCAAAATTTATCGCTAATACTTATCATAATTACAATCGCCAGTATTTGGTTATACACATCGTCGTAGGGCCGTGAACTAAACTTGTTGACATCTAAATTAACTTAACAGCGTCTGAGTGATCTTTTCAGTTCATTTGTGTTGGAAGAAAGTGCAACAAGACACTGTAGGCAGATATAAACGTCTCCGCACATCACTGACGGCTTCATACTTTCCAGGTTCTAACCGATGTTTTTGGTGGCGACGACCTTGACGGAAAATACAAGGAGTGGGGCTGCGAGGAGTACGAACTGCCCGGAATGCCGCCGTCCCCCCCGCCCCCTCCGGGTGGGGACGATGAGCTCTTCTCCCCGCCCCCTGGCTCACCCTGCAGGCTAGATCTGGACGACGGGAGCCCTTCCCTGGAGAAACCCTTCGTCCGGGACATGGAGAAGACCATAGAGGGGTCACGGTTTATAGCGCAGCACGTAAAGAATAAGGATAAGTTTGAGAGTGTGAGTATTGTTAACCACAATTGTTGTATTGATCTTGTCGGTGCAGCATCTTCCACGTACACCAATCACAAGACAGTTCTTTCAGAGCCTGGCATGACACTTCACGTCTTTTCTGTAGTTTGATCAAGATAAATTTTCTTCGTAGCTTTCCTCCCTTTCTCCCTTTCTTTTTCTAACCGATTTATTCGGTTTCATTGTAGCTAAGCTAATACGAAAAAAGAGGAAATTATTTTATCTGCTAGGAATACTTCAAAATCAGTAACATGCCACAAGAATTAGATTTTTAATATATATGTATCTTAAAAAAACGTTTATAGGATTGAATGAGTACTTCACTTCACACCAATAAAATCTTATGCAAACCTTTGCCTAAATTATCAAGAAGAGAAAAACCAACCCGAAGAATGGCTGTGATAGCGACAAGGCCCCGATTTCATAAATTAATATTGTGTAATTACATCCTTACACCATTAACTCCTGCACTGCCCTCGCGGAACGCAACGTATAGGTGGTCCATACTAAGTTGGACACAGATCTGTGTCGCGGCAGACGAGTGGTTAAGTCTATTAACATGTACCTGTTGCCCGCAGGTGGAGGACGACTGGAAGTACGTAGCTATGGTTCTAGATAGAATCTTCCTGTTCGCGTTCACGATAGCATGCGTAGTCGGCACTGCGCTCATTATATTCCGAGCGCCCACCTTCTACGACAACACCAAGCCCATAGATATCCTCTACTCAAAAATTGCCAAAAAGAAGCTCGAACTGCTCAAAATGGGCTCAGAAGGAGACCCGGGTCTCTGAAATTCGTCTTACGTCTTCGGCCACTCGCCGCCGAAGACGTTTTGGGAGCTCATCGTGATGTGGTGGCATGGATGATCGATGTAAAGCCCCCAGCCGGGATTCGCCAGGCGAGAACTATGCTCAGTGTGGTGTGGTGCCAAACGTGTGTGTCGCGTTCCGCATTCGAAGCCGTCTTCTTTTGTATCTGTCCGGAGATCTGCCCGATTGGACGCAGCGGGACTTCGTGACATCGCCTATTTGCGTTGCCGCCGTCTGACTTCAACAATTTTTGTAATTTAGTAGCTGCGTTGTATTGTTAAGGGAAGTTTTGTATCTGTTTTTTCCGAGCGATATTGTGAGGGGTTTCGTTTCCGTGATTTTATTGAATTAATTTACTTAATACGAGCGCACAAACATTGTAAAGTACTAAATTAGGAACTTAAATATTTATTGTTTTGCAGATAGGTTCTTTGTCGGAGAGTTTACAAGCATTACTGTGTACTTACGATATAAGGTTCACTTCGAATAAATCGAGCTCAATTTCATAATGTTTAAGTATTGTAAAAAGGTACTACTCAATCAAAGTGTCGATTAGCGATCAGTTAATAATAATTATTAAAGAATCGTACACCTTCGATCTAGTCGAATGTACCTACTCAATATGGTGAAGTAATAAATCTGATAGGTAAGCATTTAGTATTTGATAAACTACGTACTCGCGTAAAAATCATAAGGACAATATCGATTAAATGACGAAAGCTAATAATTTCCCTATAGTTTACATTGATCTAAGAAATGTAGATAATTATAATTTTTAGGTACTTAAGTCTAGTCCTATGTGGGATTATTCATAAAAAAATAATGCCAAATAGTTAATAGTGTCACGGAAAAGACGGTGATATTATTTGACTAGATAATCGTGGAGCGCAATTGACTGCCAATTGTAAAAATACATTTTATAAGCTCGATATTCTTAGATAGTTCGATAGATACGTGTTTTATTAGAAGTTTTAATACAACCAACGGTGTGCCAACTGCTCGCAGTAAGAGCATGTGAATTTCAAAGGTATTTAACATCGGAAAAGACTTGGTCTGATTATTTTCTATACAAATCGTGCAGCAGTCGGTGAGTGTGTTCCATTTCTTTGCTTACTGAAAGCGGATGTGGAGTTTGCACAGTGCCATTTTAATAGTAAATAAAAAAAACGAATGCTTGCCAATAACAAAAAGTAATGACTGAATGACTCTAATGCTTAGAATCATAATAATTCAATCTTGTGGAAGGATGCCACAAAACGCTAGGACGCGATTAATTTTCCCGCAAAATCTGAATCAGCAATCTCAATTATAGTCCTAGAGTACAGGGTAAATTTAGAACGAGTTTCTTCTCTTGATTTTTGTAATCTCACTTTTGTCACCGGGTAGTAAGTTCTATTCACTTATGGCACATTACCACTCGAATACTAGCTATAAAATCATTGTTGAGCATTGTGACGTTAGACGGTAAAATAAACTTAAATAGGATCCCGTTCATTTGTAGCTTAGATTCAAGATTAGTGATTTAGTTTATATTACCATTTAAGTGTTACTTCGTCGTGTTCCTCATTCTTATCACGGATAAATTCCTCTCAGAGCGGATTTTTCTATAGTCAGATAAAACTTAACTGGAGAATAAAACTGATGTTGTCACTGTCTTGTCGTATGATTTAGGCAGTGATAGCATGCAATTTATTCTCCATTTAAGTTTTATCTGACTATTGAAAAATTGGCCCTTAGTCGTATGTTTGACTGGTCTCAAACACCTTTACCTCACTTCAACCCATATTGTAGGGTATTCGTAGCAAACTATCGTAATAAAATAAAAAATATTTCGAGCCGCGTATTTGATATGTCAAAGTAAATCATAATGATGTTTAATTAGATAAAGAAATAAACTTAGATAATACTGAAGGTTATTGGATAAATGAATTTCCACAGGCGAACAGTTAGGAAAACAGGGAAGGTATTTAGTAAAAAAATATTCGAGTTGTTTTTGTGATTTTATCTTCATATTTATAAGTGTTACTGAATGTGTATTAGCTGTCAGTGTCAGAAAATGCATACAATGGGCTAGTCTAGATTAGTAAATACGTAATAACGTAGTATTACGTTGGGACGGTCGTATTGCTAAGGGCGCTTATACACGGGCGGCATGTGTGCCAACTGGAGTCGTCGACGTGTGCTGACGGCAGCCGTCGACGTGCCGACGGCAGTCGCCGACATCTCAGCGTCGAATATCCGCATCAGCGCGTCAACGCTGTCGAGTCGACACAAGTCGACGCCTGCTGTCGACGTGTGTCGACGGCTGCAGTTGGCACACGTGCCGCCCGTGTATAAGCGCCCTTATGTACTTCATTGACAAACGTCGTGACACGCTCGCTGAAGGTTGCAAATAAAAAAACTAAAGTATTGCTTAGTTCTTTACAGTTAATCAATTTAGTTCACTTACTTAAGGCGACACACGTGGCGGTTTTGAAGGAATTTTTGGATGGAATTGTTCGTCTCATGAAATGCAACTTTTTCTTGATACTTTTAGATACTCCAGCACTTTGGTTATATACAGAAGTAGGCATGTGCTATTGCACGCACCGAAATACACACCAAATAGATTTATTGATAAAATAAATTAAATATTATGAAATTTAATAATAATAAGTTTAAGTCCACAAGCTATCCAGAATGATAACACGGGGAGCTGGAGTTTTACTTAAGAAATAGAATATTGGGTAGGAGGTAAAATCGGTCTGTTGTTATTTTTATATGACTGCAAATTAATTATAAAAATGAGATAGATTTTCTAACAAGCGAAACACCATAGGCTTTAAATACGCCAACTCTATAGTTCAGTGTGCATTCAGTAATCGATTTTGATATGATTGATAATAAATGTAAAATTAGGCAGAAAATAACACAATTACTTATTGTAACCTACCCAAAACAGAAAAATTTGAAGCACTAATCAGGTAAATGTCAGCAAGCGAAAGTTCCCTTAAAGAGTCTTGAAATAAAGTTTTGCTGAAATAATTCAATTTGTGAGGCAGCACTTCTTCGGTTCTTTTGGACTTTTATGTTTATAAAGAAACGAAGAGCTAAGTAATCTGAATAAATACAACGATTTAAAACCCTAATTAGTGGTGCCCTGTTGTTATGAGAGCCATTGTCATTCTTAATTTGTTTCGCCCAAAATCTCGTAATGTTCAATATTTTATTTCTGTGATCTCAACAACTGTGTTGTAAGTCTTAAAGACGTATTTATAGTTTTAAACTTAATTGTTTTTATTTCTGTTATGTTTGTTAAACTATATGAATGTTAGTATTATTGTAACAACATGGTTGTTTCTGTTTACAATTTTTAAAATACTTGCTAGGTACTTACTTACCTATACTTATGCCTAAATAACATACTGTACTACCCCAGGGCTATGACAAGCTTTGCCGGTTGAACTCGACGCTGCAAAAATAGTCAAAGACCCATTCTGAAATTCCTGGAACAATATCAACTAGTTATTTTAAAAATTGTAACAAAACTGGTTGTATAAAATCGGTCATTAATGTCAAAAGGCGTCATAAATGGCCAGTAGTTGAAACCCTTGACACAGATGTAAAATCTGTCAAAATGTTTCGGGTGATAAACGGGTAAGAAAGTCGTAGTGAATTTGCCACGTAACGGGCAGTAGATAGGAATTTAAAATAATAAAATAAAAGTAAAGAAAATAAATTAAACAATAATCTCAAAATATGAAGCTAGAGGCACTTTGTTAGTAAGGTACTGTTTAAGTTAATAATATTGGGTATATAATAAGTGGTATAATATTAGCTTCTCAGTGTTTTTAGAGTTAGTCGACGAATGGGTCAGTTCGGTGGCACGATGGCAGATAAATGCGTTCATCTACAATTTAGTCGATAAGAATTTGTGTTATCGTATTTAATACATATATCAAGAAGATTTCACGTGTTTAAAAAGGGAAATTGGTTTCAAAAACGACAGTCTTTAAAGGCTGGGTAGGTAGTAAAAGTCTGTTTTTTCTGTTACTGAGAATCCTGAGAACTGAGAATGCTGAGAGTGTTTTTAACCTAACTTTTGATAGAAATATGGAACAACGAGAGACTATTCCACGCATATTAATGCTCTTCCTTTTTTATCAAAATCTCCGAAAGAGATTGCTATTCAATCAGTCCGTAGTTGTACACTGCTGGACCCATGGGTCTTATCCAAGCACACCACTTCTATTAAGCAGTAAAATATTTTAATTATGTAAGTTTTACAAAAAACAAAATTGTCTTCGTAATTTTTCTATTGTTTTCACATCAGATAGCGCGTTTATCTACATCGAGTCATGGTGCTAGAAACTCATAGTCAGCTATCACATGGCTGTCAGTAATTTTAAGAAATCAACTTATCCGAAGTGTTGACATGTACATATAGCTGATCAACATAGAAATATAAAAGTAATTATTTAACTGACAATTTATTTTTCTACGTTCCTTTCACAGTGTAAACGTACCTTTAGTGCTAATAATATATAAGTAGTGAGGTAGTTGTGAATGGATGTCGTAGGATATACATTGGCTATGACTTTGTCACGTTACATTTTGCTTTTTTATATATTCAACATTGTATTCATATTGGTACCGCGTTTTATATCTATTTTCACAGCGTCAGTAGAGTGAGTACTTTATTTATCGTGTTTCGATCACATTGCTTTAAGTATTTAATAAGTCACATCGTAGATTTAACATCGTTTTCATTTTTGAATGGAGGTCAGTTGAAAATAATCCATGACGCTTTATAATTAGGTTCGTCGAAATCTTCGAAAGAAGTTTCTGATTGTAATTTCCTTCTACTTACACATTTCTTTTTCATCTCTAAATAAAAATATGCTTTTTTCTTCTAGCACAAAAACTTTTATAATTACATTCTATTAATACTTTCTATTGCATTTTAATTATTATAATCATATTGGTAGACTCACATGTGCATGTATACCCACGCAGATAACTTAACAGTTTTTGTAATAACCACCTGGTACTTACGTGCCTATATGATATCTGTGGATGAATTTTGCTTATCGGACATACCTGTTCGTAATACGAAAGTTGTCCTCGGAAATATCTTACCTATCTTAAAAATTCACCTTATAACTAACCTAAACTTATATAGACGCCTATTGTAAGCTAGACGTATTTGTGCATGTTTAATCAAACGTCTTCCAAAGTGACGTAAGAATTTCCATTCATTTTCGAAATACTAATGCTAAAAGTACAATTTCAAAAATAACATGTACTTGTCTACAAAAAAAGGTTTATTAACATTCGAGGCCTTTTGATTTTCTCATTGTATATTGTTATTTTCGTTGATATTTAATTTTGCTGTCGTTTTCATATGCGATCTTAAATTTTCATTTCACGTTAGTTGTATGGCTATTCACTTAATAATAATATTGTATTAGGGTAATGTGTACTAGTTAAATAAGTAGTTGAAACCACAAAAGAACATTTGCGTTGAGCTTCCAAACACGATTAGATGTACATACAGAATAAATAACTTCGTCTCATTCTTCAATGTTTTTATTTATTTGCAATAATAACTTGTTGTGATGCATTAAACTACCTGTGTCATTTCAATTATTACGTTAAGTTAATGGAACGTATAGATTTGATGTATTTTTGAAGAATATTTTAATATAAGATTCTCTATGCGTTTCTGTCATTGAACGTGCGTAATGATAGGTATGTAGTTTAAATCGATATTTATTTGAGAACGAAAGCAATAGATACAGGTCAAATAAGAAAGCGACGAGTTTGTGAATTGTCACAAAGTATAATCATGACGAATTTCTCAATACAGATAGTTTTAAAACAGCAAAGTAATTTCTAATAACAACCTCTATCAGCTATCCAATTATTAATGGTGGTAGCAAATTGAAGGATCACTTTAATTGGTTTTGAAATCGTACAAGCCAGGGCCCTATTTCATAGAACTACAATTCATGTATTACTATGACAATTCGGTGTACATTGCAAAGGCGATTAACCCACATTATCATGCAGGATACTTGGCTACACAATGTACATCGAATTGTCACAGTAAACTATGAATTATAGTTTTATGACACGCGGCCCAGGACAGCCAATAACATGCACTCTGAGATTAAAGCATTACAATGACGTGTTAACATCGGCCTAATCATTTTGCATTTCCAATACACATTTTGGGTAACAATTGATACTAAGGGCTGTTTCTGAATTGAGAATTTCACTAAGTAAATATCTACTTAAGTTACGTCCTGTTCAAGTATGTTTTATCAAGTATGCATGTTCACTATGGATTCATAAATTTATTTGTTTTAGTATGTTTAATTAGTTATTTCAATAACGATTATGTTTTGCTATTTTTAAATGATAATAATTCAAATCAATTCAATTCGATTCTGTTCAATTCAATTCAATTCAATTCCATGCCATTCAATTCAATTTAGTTTAATTAAATTAAAATCCTGTCAATTTTACTTAATTCAATTAATTTGAATTCAATTCAATTTAACTCAATGCAATCCAATTCAATTCAAGTTTTTTATTTCGGAACACGTCCATAGTGTTTATAAACTGTTCTATAAAATTGATTATGATATGAATTATTATTAATGTGTGTTTATTTATATTGTTTTTTGGCGACCGCTGAAAATCAGCGTCATGGTCTTCACCGATCATGGCAAAATGCTGAGCGGCGGCCATTTTGGGTGCCATTTTATACTTTTTTTTATGGTTTTAAGTAAGCGAAATTATGTATAACCTAATTTACACGCTAAACCATAACTGTTTTTAGTTTGATTGTGTTGGTCCCAAATAAACGTTTTCTATTCTATTCTATTCTATTCTATTCTATAACGCTGTCTTCTGGGAAATTCGAGGAGACAGCACTACAATTAACTATTTACTCAGTGAAATTCAGAAACTGGCCCTTAGGAAAAGAGCGGTAAGCGGATTATCTATGATTGTTTACGTTATTACCCTGTGTGAGTGTATAGGTTAAGTGAAACATATTGAGTGTGAAGTTTCGATTTTGTCTCGTATAATTGTTATGAATACCTACTAATATTAAATGTCCTCTTCTAGTAGTATTACAATTTTAAGTTACTTTTAAGATCCTTTTTTTCACTTTTCTCGTCACGAGTAACGGCATTTTTTGAGTAAAAATCGATAGTTGTTAAAAAGTAACTGACTTATTTTCATCTTTCGAAAAGAAGTTAAGCATAAAATATTATTTTAGATCTAAAGATTAAGAGAGAAGGAAAAAAATCATTATACTCCAGATGGGCTATTAAAAATCTTAAAATTGTAAAAAAGAAATGACGTACTCGGCATTTGCCTCCTTATAAAATTATGGGGACGGAAAACAACAGTAACATCCACACAACAACCACTGAATTATAAGCTTACAATAATTATCATAAGCTTTCGATTTTTACTCCAATGCAATGGCCAGTGAAAATGATAATTGCAAATGAACACCACAGTAATTAGTTACAAATTATAGTTATATAGTGACTCACACGCGAGTGATTTCCTAATTCATTTTAAATGTATTAAGGATACTACTGTAATTTTACTTAATAAAAATACAATAATAGACTTCTATGAAATCCAATAGTCTACATAATTATAGGTGTTAGGTATTGTATATAGTCGTACCCATGAATTTGAACATGTTTATTAATAATTTTATTGTATGAAGGTAAATTCAAACGAGCTGCCCTAGTAAATTATATTATCGGATAAGGTCACGTTGTAGTAATAATCACAAATCGGGGTTTGTTTGATTACCTGGGACAGATGAAACGTTCGTTCAATTTCGTAATTACAATAATTAAAATAACTTTAAGCATTTTTTTTTAATTCAGTCAGACATTCATCCCGTATTTATCCTTTCTGGCCCGTGGTATTACCAGTGGTATTACCAGTAATACCACGGGCATAATTTCCTTTCCCTTCCCAAGCGATCTAGCAGTACTACGGGGAAAAAAAATCTACCCGTGGTACTACTAGCAGCTACTGCCTGGTCATAGCATAGTATAGTGTTGGGGCAGCAAGGCATGCCACTTCTTTCTGTCCGTGGCAATTATCATTCTTTTAATTATCAGTTATTGATAAAATGGGGGTGGCCAAGGAAGAGGAATTGATAATTTGCAATGTGGCGGATGTAATGCCGTAAGAATTGTCCACCTGCCAGCACTGTTTTTGTAAGGAGATTACTTACACAAAGAAAATAAAAACGTGGCATTGTCTACTTCGTGCGGAACTAAATGTATACGGCCAATGTTGTACAATACACTTATTTTTTTAAGATGAACCTGTTATCCTAGAAAATCTTTGCCAATAAATATTTTTACTTTATTTAGAGACATGTTTCTACTTATGTAAGTAGAAATTGTCATTAAGTTAACAATTTCTTGTAATGCGAAACATTTTTTAAGTTATTTTATGACTTTTTTTTGGAAGTTTGCTCGTTTGAGGTTATTTTTACATAAGTATCTTAAATGATACAATAAACATCACCGCCACTGACACATTAGTTCTTAAGATAACGAAACAGTGAAGTTCGTTTATAAGTCGTATTAAGATCATAAAATTAGCTCAATAACTTACGAATCTCTATGAAATTGTAAAAACAAAATAGCACCTAAGCGATCAATATAAATAACTTTTATGTAATGTTTGCAAATATATCTTAAGAGAAGCGAATTAATTAATATTTTAGACGATAAGGTTTTAATGTTAGGTCCCATTTTGTAATGATATAATTAATTTATAAAATCAAGCACTACCACGTACTTATATGAATACACTCATGATTCTTATTGCTAATATTGAAATGTACTATAAATATGAACTATAAATATTAAATGTTATGCGTTAATAATAAGACACGTGTTTTCTTTACAATTTATTATATTTACGTCATGCCTTAACAATATAATCGGTAGCCAAATATAATTGCAGCGAAATGAGGTTCTTATCATGACAAAAATAATAATTTCAAAGCGTAATAGGAATCACTTTCATTTCAATTACGTAGATATCCATTCTGTACTAACATACCCCGAATATTCAATAGAAGATAAATGTGCGAGCCGGACTCACGCACGGAGGGTTCCGTAAGACTACAACAAAGTCGCAATATACAATAATATATTTATTTGTCTTTCTTATTTAGTGAAAATGTGTTCGTGCAGTTCAGGGCCCTTGGCGGGAGTATGACTCACACTTGACTTGTTTTTATTACTTTTAATAAAAAATATATACATAAGCAGCCTATATACGTCCCACTGTAGGGCACAGGCCTTCTCTCAGGGAGAGTATAGGCTAAATCGCCTCGCGTGCCCACCGCGGATTGGCGATTTCAAGCGTTGAGGTATGTGAATAGTTTCGACACTAAGGTTTCCTCACAATGTTTTCCTTTACCTCTAGCGAGTGGTATTGCTACTATAACTTCACAAATGTACATAACTTAGAAAACAGAGCCCGCACTGGGAATTAAACCTGGGTCTCTCGCTTGTGAGTCCAATGTTCTACCCACTAGGCTACCACCAATTTGCTTGATAATTAAAATAAGTCTGAAACATCCCGACATGCTTAGCTCCATTTTAATTATCACGTATATGAAAATTTTAATATGTATAAAATATCTATAATTACATTTTCTAGTGCCACCATAGATTTTATTTGTTAAAACTTTATTATCATAAAAATCATAGAAAATGTCAGGTTAATAAAACTGTGAATACACGAGTGTGCGCGCAGCCAGGGGCCTGTCTCATGGAACTACAATTCGTGATTTACTATGACAATTCAATGTACATTGCAAAGTCGATTAGTGGGTAATTGACAATTAGACGCTCCTACACAATGTACCTCGAATTATCATAATAAACTACGTGTTGCCGTTTTATAAAACTCTGCCCAAAAGTAAAATCTACCCAAAAGAGCTACTGAAAAGTGCCCACGGACTCCGTTCAGGGTCTAATTTAGGAGCCGGCGCATTGTAATACCCCTGGGCCAAATCCACCAGCGACAGGGGGCACTGGTAGTTGTCGCAGGACTTCAGTAGAGCACCTAGTCGCTGCGCTGCATCGTATATCGTGTGCTCCAGTGGCTCAGTCTGCAGCACCTTTGTCATTGGTAAGCTGGAAAGAGGAGGAAGTTTTTTGCTAAGATTGTGGAATGTCTACACTCATGAGGACTGGAGAGGACCAGAGAAGTATAATTTAAAGTTACAGTATTCGTATCTATATTCGTATCATAATATACACTCTAATCTTTTTTGAATGCCCTGAAACACCCCATTTTATAAACTTTTTCTATAAACTTTTCTCAAACATGCTTGGAAATTTGAATTTTGACAACCTCCTTCGAGATAAATCGAAATTGCTGTACTGGCCAAATAAATGCGAGCAGCGGCCAGCAAAAGTTGTATGAAAATCCATATCGGTCATGTTTTGGCGGCCAAATAAATTACATAGTTAACTCATATCTGTCGTGTAATTTAAAAATATTTTACTCCGAAACATGTCAACCAAGGAGGTACCTAACTTATCAAAGTTTTTATTTAAACTCAGAACTGGCTTGCAATTATAGAAACTTTATTGCAAAAAAAAACAAATTAACATTTCAACGCGGGAAAAATTATTGTTGTTCGTCGTAGATTTTAAAAAGTAAGTGTATTTTCAAATAAAAAGTTCTGCCTAGGTACTAACTTAGTTTTAATTTACGCGCATTATTTGAGAAAAGTACTACACAAGCCATTGATGGTTTGGATGGATTTACACGTTGGTCTATATTTTCTTTGTAGGAGTTTTTTCTTGGATTGATGATTTTCAAACAGTGTGTAAATCATTGTCCTACACAAAAGAATGTCCATAATATGTAACATACACTCTATGATTTTAAACGTCTATCAAACAGCACCACTAGAAAGCAGAAAAACCGAAAAGACATTATTTATAATGCAAAAAATGGAAAATTGATTAAATGACAAACTACAGGGTGACTTTGAATCCATTCACCGTATTTTAAGGGGGCAATGTAACCATGATTTAGATACCCATGGTGCAAGTTTTGTAATAAATTCCGCGTCAAAAATTATTTTTTTGTGTTAGCTTAATTACTTCACTTAAGCATAAACAAACAATACCGGGACAAAAATTTAAAAAACTACGGTTCGATCGTCTTATGATCGGTGCTGGCCAACTCAATTGTGTTTTTAAATTGTGTACGCATATCAGCCGACAGACTCTTAAGCATTTAACACATTAGAAAACATTTTTTAACGTTTCCTTTCTTTGTACTGTGACGTTACGGTACTTCCTACCACTTCAAAATAGTCTTGTCAGTTTGGAGCCAAATATCGGAAATCACGAATATTTACAATTATGTTATGCCATTACTGATAAATCACTAATAATACAATTTTTCACAATGAAAAGAACATTCCCTTGAAATATTGCTAACGATTTCAAAATCACCCTGTATAATTGAGGTGTTTCAGGAATTGTGAAAGCTTGTCGTTCACAATATGCCGCTCGTGTATAAGCGCCCTTAGTAACACTCTTTCTTTTTTCTCTGTACACATTTTCTATCCAAAACCCTTTAGTCTTCCCTTTCTCTTTTCTCTGTACGTATTTTCTATCCAAAACCCTGTAGTTTTTAACATTTGTGTCAAAAACTGTAGGGTTTTGTATAGAAAATATATACAGAGAAAGGAGAAAGAATGTTACTAAGGGCGCTTACACACGGGCGACACATTGCGAACAACACAGTGCCAACTGCACTGACTACAAATCAGCGCTAAAGGTTCACACCCTCAGCACTATGCTGAGTCAGCTGCAGCTTTGCAGCAATTTGCAGCAGCAGAGACACACCGCGACAAAGTTTGTAAAGTATTTTTATATTTTTTTAATTTCGTTTTGTTTTAAGTTTTAATTAATGTGTGTTGTCTGTTGTTGCAATTTCTTTCTTTCTAAATGCAGCCGTCGACGCGGATATTCGTCGCTGACATGTCGGCGACTGCCGTCGACGGCTGCAGTCGACGCGGATATTCAACGCTGACATGTCGGCGACTGCGGCTGCCATCGACAAGTCTCGACGGCTACAGTTGACGCGGGTATTCGACGCTGACGTGCCACCCGTGTATTACCGCCCTTACGTGAATAACATCCGGAACATTTCTTCTATCATATTTTCTCCGTGCGGCACGATGCGCTGCGTCGTCTCGCATAGCGTCTTCAGTATGCATTCACGACCATTGTAGCCGATACTGGAAATAAATAAAATTATCAAACTTCACATAGAAGGAAAAACTCCGGGCCGATTTTGTTTATGAGCCGACGTGAGACTCGTGCTAAAATTAATTAAAATCATTGAAATACAATTAATATAAGATAGCTAATGTAAGTCTTTCTAATTGTCAAAGTCCTTTCTAACTTAGTCCAAAACCTGAACACTATGTATCTTCAGTATCGATAGCTTAAAATAAGCAAAAGTAAAAAACACTTATTACTTTTTTTTAAGTTTTCATACAATCTTGAAACTAGCGGTTTATTTGTATAAAAAAAATAAAAAAGCAAAATTTAAACCTTCTTGTTGGAAGTGATTATAATCTATCAATACTAAAGGAACGTTTGTCAGATTATGCAATATTTAGATAAATACGTCGTAGAGAAGGTCAATAATAAACCCGAAACTCTAAAACATTTTTCTCATAAGACGCAAGCCGACTAGGCGAACAACAGCTGAGGAAACGAAACTGATCACCCCTGGATGCAAGGGCGATTTGGAAGATTTTTGTACACCAGATTGAAAGGCTAGATGTTTTTTCGTTCGTAATTTTATTATGAATCACATAATTTCGTGTCCTTGGTTACCACAAATACAATCATGAATATACAGATGGCAATGTAGGTATGATTAAATTACAATGAAACGCAAGAGATGGCGCCGTCGTTAGACAGAATCTGAACTCACTTATCCAAAATAGTCTCAATTTTCTCGTACAGATCTCTTCTGCTTCTTCTTTGGGCCAACCCTTTGTTTATAAGTCGGTTTTTTCTGTGGTATAGGGCCAGAGTTTCAGTCTCATTAGGCAGTTCATAAGCTATGCCCCAGTTAAGGCCAAAAGTAAAGGTACCAGGCGCGGTGGACGGAGACGGCTGGCCAATGACGCCCACGGTCAAACATGCTGCGCACTGGAACAGAGACGGAAAAGTTATTTGAGAACATAGACCGAAGCCGTAGGCAGACCTGTCTACGACAGACTACGGGCTGCCTCCGTCTTTTATTTACTGAGCTACATAAGATATTCTGTGAGAAGATATATATATTACAATATATTGTAAGACGATATATTTGACGAGAAACATCTATCAGTTCGGTAGTAAGTATCTATCAGGGTCACTTGCTAAAACCGCATGCAACGAAAACATATCACCGCGACAAGGGCCAACCCTGTAACTCTGTTGTACAACTACTACTGCAATTCCTTTATATATCGTTGAGTAGAGCAAAGTAGCCATTATTCAGATCATCTTGACTCGTGCCGCTAGATGGCGCCAATGCCGCGTAATGCATTGCGCAGTTTAAGCTAAAATTTAACGCTTACTTATAGATATTTCACGTTAAAGCAACAGCCTTGACCCGACACAGCCCCACCCGCTTTGTTATGTTATCCCGTTATCCGGATCATCTTATTGTTTTTCGTTCTTATATAATTTGAAATCTCTCGCAAGTTAGTGTTTTTTCGGTAACGCCTAACATCGGGCCACCCTAGGACTTTGAGTAGTCGGCCTTAATGAGAGTCCGTCCCAAAAAAATAAGGAATATGTATGCAGAAACCCCTTTTTATTATGGTTCCGTAGTCCAACAAGGAACCCTTATAGTTTCGCCATGACCGTCTGTCATTCTGTCCGTCCGCGGCCTAGCGCAAAGACCGGTGGTACTAGAAAGCTGTAATTTGCTATGTGTATACATATTTATCACGCCGATAAAGTTAAAGAATAAAATGTTGGAAAAAATTTAGCATCGGTGAATTAGTCGTTGAGAAATATTGTGGGTTTGGGTAGACCATTTTTTTTATTTCGGGTTCCGTTTGCGAAATATTAAGCTTTAAAGCGCAAATTTTTGTCCAAATAGGGCGTTGTTCCCCCTCTTCTGGCTAAACGCTTGATTGTGGAAACGTGAAAAAATTCATGGTAGTAGCATATATTATAATGAAATTAAAAGAAAAAGTATCACGGCTAAGTAGGCTTTACAAGTTGACGAGAAGTAGACAACCAACTTATAAAAGTAAAATTTCATACAAAATCGATTGAAAATGACTCGATGTAGTTGATAGTTCTAAATCCTCTTTCTACGGAACCCTACATTGCGCGTGGCCCGACACACACTTAGCCGGTTTTTTGTAGAGCTATCGCCTATAACAATACATTTTTTTTTATGTAGCCATTTCAGTGTCCCACTGCAGGGCAATGGCCTCCCTTGGATTCTCCACTTCTATCGGTTTTCGGCCACCCTTTGCCAATCTGGTAGGAAAGCTGTGAGGTCGTCCCTCCAATAATACATATTCCGTAAAAAATTCACCTAGCTACCTATTAAAATTCAACCCAGTTGGCCAAAGTAAATACAAAAATAAAGAACAGTAGATTAACTGATTTTTAGTGTACGAGACACCGCGGGTTAACCGTCAGTTTATACGTCATTAGTTTGTACGTCACACAGATAGACAATTGCCATAAGCACATTAATAGGGTCCCTTTGGGTACGGAACCCTAAAAACTAACATAACAACATACATAAGGGCCAAAACTCGTCATTTCCTTTTCCTCTTTTTTCAAAATTTTCGTGATTATGGTAATTACCTTTTGAATTAGGAACTTAGTAGGTAGAAAATTTCGCTGCCGTTAAAGAATGAGCTTGATGAGATTTGTGACCTTCTACAAAAATGCTTGTTGGCTATCCTAACACAAACAGAAGTTCAGAAAATCGTAATCATCTAAAGCAAAGATTGCAAACTGTGCGCCGTGGGTTCTTCCCCCCATAAATTAAACTTACCTACTTTTATTCTTACACCAAAATAAATAAACAACAGCATTTAAGCACTCGATTTGAGGCAGATTGCTGCATGCTGGCCGAGGATGCTCGAGGATAAAAAGAAGTGCGTGCATAATTGGAGGAGGCCTATGTCCAGTAGTGGACAAGAACAGGCTGATAGTAGTATTTATATGCGTATCATTAGGCATATTTAAGAAAATTGTAAAACTGACTTCACTGCACTTCACGACACTGCAGCACTAAAAACAGATACAATACAATACCTATACCGAATTTTAAAGCCAAATTAGTTTAAATTATTTCTCTGGTTCTAGTACCTACTGAAAAGTTTTGAATTCGGTTTTTATTTAAAAAAAAATATTTCACTATTTTTTGTGAATATCACTACGACTCCGCCAAATTGTGTTTTCCGAAAGCATTTGCACAATGCACCATAAAAATACCCAAATCGCTTCAAGTGTGCCTTCAAAATTTGAAGAGTTTTACTTGATTTCTCCAGGATCCCACCATCAGATCCTGACTCGGTGACTATAGGACGACCTGTGAAGTCTACCGTTTCGAACAAAAAAAGAATTTTCCAAATAGCGGATCCACGCGTAATCGGGTAACGAATTGTTAGTCTACAGAAGTAAACAAATCCTGTAATGTGGCACAAAAACAGCTCAAACTCACCGAAAAACTGGAGCCTTCGGGAAAGGTGACGTAACGCCTTTTCCGCGATAGAATCCTTGACTTTTCCGAGCGTGTCATTTCCGATGACATTCCTATCTCGACAAAACAACACGCCAGGAACAAAACAACAAGTAAGTTTGAATTTAGAACCATATTTTCCTTGTATGAAACTGGCTACCAAAAAGATCAAAAAACGAGAATATTCTGTCAAATAATGACTGGCCAGTTGCAGAAAAATAAAAATACAAAGAGACGTTTAGTTTTAGAATGTCACATTCAAACTGATGAGATATGACCTAGAAACGATGTCAAGTAACATAACGGGTGAATTCATTTTACTGTAACACGCTCTAGTCAGAGGAAAACGTGCTAAGAGACACCAATTGAGAAGTGTGAGTTTATAGTACAGTCTTCGTCGCAAAAACCTTCTATTTTTCGAAATAGCACTTACGTTATGCGTAGTGAGAACTACAAATTGTCCGGTAGGTGCAACTCTTGTAGAGTGTACTAACTAGATCCCGGGTTAATTTGAATTTAAAATCTGGGTCAGTAGTCGGGTAGAAGTTGAATAACGGTTTTTGAATACGCGAGTGAATACCAAAGAACGTACCAACGTTTAAATACTTCATATTTACATAGTGACTGAGTTCATGGCGGTCTCGGAAACATCAGTGCGTGTAATCGTGAAATGTGAAAGTTATTGCACTTAAAAGTCAGATAATTAAAGCTATTAAAGCAAAGCTTTGCGTTAAATTCCATCAAATAAATTTATACATATTTTTTAATACAGTTGCTCAAAAAGTGGCGTATTGCAGGGACGTATAGCGTTCGGGATGTGGGCTATTACATACTCGAGCTTTTTCTTTACCTTTTCCGAACTCGTGCGTTCTCACTCATTCATTCAAAAAGAAAAAACCAACCACGAAGTTTTTACTAAAAAAAACTCATAGAAGTTTTTATGATTCATGCAAATATTTCTAAAAAGAAGCTACTAATTTGTTTCAATATCAGATTTAATGATTTGATTCAATGAGTTAGGTTAGGTTTCATTTCATTTCATCTAATTAAATTTCATTTTCATTTCATATCAATAAAAAAATTCTACTGAAGACTTGGCTGTATGGGCATAGTTCCCTTTGTATACCCAGAATGGGTGAAGAAAAAAAAATCTCTGCTAATATTCTTTCACGGTTGGCGCCATTTTCCAAAAATTTTCTTTATTAAATTGCTTCATTTTTTCGCAACTGTATTAAAAATAGTTGTTCAGTACACGTGCGGAACCGTCATTGCAACTTGTTCCGACTGTCAACCCTCACCCTCGGCTGTGCCTCGGCTCGGGTAGACATTTGTCGGAACTCTTTGCAATGACAGGCTTTCCGCACTCGTAATGAAATATACTATTTCAGCATATTTAGAACGTACATACTAAACTTACGCCTGTATCCCAGAGGGGTAGGCTGAGAACAGGGACTGCTACTTGCCACGATACTGACATATTAATTTCGCTTCCTCAATATTCATTAGTCGTTGCCTGCACTCATGCCGGTTTCGGGTACTTTTTATCTTGCTCTTTGCTAATACATCCCCTATTTGGTCAAAGTATGTTCGCCTGGGACGTCCCTTATCGGTCCTTCCATCCACATTCGATATATTGGTTTCGTCAACCTTTCTTCCTTCATCCTCTCCACGTGTCCAAACCAACACAACATTCCTTTCTCAATTCTATACACTACATTCTATTTCAGACCACAATTATTTAGTAATTTATTTTATATCTTCACCGATTTATGTACATATTGTCAGGATGAATCTCCACGTTTGTGATGTCCGTGCATGGTTACCATGGAAACAATACAGGCGTCTGCTACGTGGAACATGCTGTCTTGCTCGCACAATCTAACATTTTAGTGTTTGTAATAATGAGTATACTTTTGATAAATGTGGCCTGAAAATTTGATGGATAATAAAATTACCGACATTCAAGACGTATTTGTCTTATCTTGTACCTACCTAGTTTTTGATTGAGATAGACTTTTGACAACAACTTTTCTTTATCACAAACTAAGAAACAAAAATTTTAATGTATTTTTCACAATTTTGAGTTAATTCACACAAATCACAAAAATTTTAGACATGTGATTGTGTTGTGGGGAAATTTATATTATTATTATTTAAGTATGTACACCATGAATATCATTTTATGATTACTAACTTGCTTATTAATCATCATCATTTAATCTTAAATCAATCCTTGGTTTCCCATATAGCACAGCAAAAATGCATCGATTTCTATCCAACACCTTCATAAGCAGCCTCTATGCGTCTTACTGTAGGGCACAGGCCTTCCCTCAGAGAGAGAGAGTTGGGCTTAATCACCACGCGTGCCCACCGCGGATTGGCGATTTCAAGCGCTGGCGTATGTGAATAGGTCAGACACTCAGGTTTCCTTACGATGCTTTGTAGGCCTTAGCTTACGCGTCTAGCGCGATTCTATTGCCTAGCACCCTACTCTTTCTATCAATGCAAAAAAGACTTACGTTTTGTCCAAGTTGAACCACTGGAATCCAATTTCACAACACTTTCATGTTATCACGAACGAAAACATAAGGTTGGTTCACTATTATTTCAAAGCTAATACGTATTTCTAATTATTTTTCCACTTTTCACATTGTAAATGATTGTATTTTGCTTTACTGTCAACGATTGAACTGTTAGTCAGATATTTCTTTTATTTGAATATTGTTCTTTATTTTTCTAAATTATGTCAAATAATCGTCATACTAAGAAGGTTGAATAAGGAAACTTCGGGCCTATTGAGACTTCTAGAAGACTATTCGCATTCCAAATCGAAATTATGAATTTAATGCAAGAAAGAGAAAGAAGATCTAGAATTTGAAATTATGGATTTGGAACAGGATCCAGAAACTTCCAGAAGAATTCTGACGCAGATTCAGATCAAATTTGAATATTAGAATCGAACTATTTTTGGGGTATAAAAGCCGCCCAAGAAGGCTTTCCGAGCCAGTCTCATTTGAGTCCTACTTGAGAGTCTTACTTGAGCCCTACTTGAGTCTCACTTGAGTGCTACTTGAAGAGTTACCTGAGTCCTACTTGAGAGTTACCTGAGTCCTACTTGAAGAGTTACCTGAGTCCTACTTGAAGAGTCTTACCTGAGTCCTACTTGAAGAGACTTACCTGAGTCCTACTCGAAGAGTCTTACCTGAGCCCTGAGAGTCTTACCTGAGTCTTACTTGTAAGACCTACCTGAGTTACTTGAGTTACCTGAGTTCCTGTCTACCTCTCCACGGCTTGACTCCACGGCCTGCCTCCACGATCTGCTTACCCTTTTGGGACCTAGGGTTTCTTTTATATAAATTTTTGATGTTTTTATTAGTATTAAGTTTTTAGTTTAATTGTAAGGGATTACATTTTTACATCTCTAAATCTTTCTTTTTATTTCTATAGCTTCCGTTACCAAGGGTTGTGCCTTCACACAACGCTCGGTAACGTGACAGCTTTCCTTCACCTTCACCGAGTGGTATTGCTACTGTGACTTCACAAATCCAACAACTTATTTACATTCATCATCATCATCATCATTATCAGCCCACCGCTACCCGCTACAAATAACAAGATTATGAGGTACTCGAGTAATTCTCTTTACAAAATTACAACTACGTCCTTCCCGCCAAAAAACAATAAGCCAAGGTGGCACCTCCCTTTATTTTTTTACAGTGACGTCATTACATGAAGGTTTCATACTCTCCTGTTTATCTAGATGACGATGTGATCAATCACAGACTCCATCGCCATAAAGTCCCATGAGGGGATCCGCAGAGAAACCGAGTTACTGATATAACTCGAAGAATTGCTCAGTTGAAGTGGCAGTGGGCGGGGCACATAGCTCGGAGAACTGATGGCCATTGGGGCGAATAAATTCTCACCTGGCGATCGCGGAGCGGACGACGCAGCGTGGGCAGGCTCCCCACCAGATAGTCTGACGACCTGGTTACGGTGGCGGGGAGTCGCTGGATGCGGGCGGCACAAGACCGGCAAGCTTGGAAAACCATCATCATCATCATCAGCCATTTGACGCCCACTGCAGGAGATAGACCTCCCTCATGGTTTTCTAACCATGAAGGGTTTTGTTATAATCGCCACGCTTGGCAGGCGGATTGGCGATCGCAGTATGCGGTTGGAATCTCAGGAAGACGCTGCTGCCCATCTCCTGGTAATTTATTTCCTTAGTCGCCTTTTACGACATCCACGGAAAGAAATGGAGTGACGCTATTCTTAATCCGGCGCCACACGGAAGACCATGAGAGAGGCCTATCTCCTGCAGTGGGCGTCAAATGGCTGATGATAATTATGATGATGATGATGAAATTGCACTAACCCGTGCTGAGAACTATTTTAAAAACCTATTTAGAGGCTAAAAATTCCACCCATGCCGGGACTTGAACCCGCAACCTCTGGCTCACCGTGCCAGCACTCTCCCAACTGAGCTAATGGCCAAGTGCAAGCAACGATGAAATTTCGAGCCTCTTTACAAACTTCTCTGTATTACGTACAGGCATTGACATCTGGCCGAAGCAATTTACATCACCTGCAGCCCCGATTAACCCACTTTGCAGTAAGGTTATAACATTTGAATGATATCGCTGTACCTACATGATTATGTTCTTTTTGTTGCACTAACCCGTGCTGAGAACAAAAATGGAGTGGTCACTATTTGACCAGTGGCCACAGAATTATTTTACGCCATTGTTTGAGCGGCGGGGAGTGGCTGGATGCGGGACAAGACCGGAAAGCTGGGAAAACTACGAGGGAGGCCTATGTCCTGCAGTGGGCGTCAAACGGCTGCTGATTATGATGGAAGTCACAGACTATTTAACCGGCGTTTTTGGAGTGTTTTTAATAAGACCGTTCGTTTTTAGATAGGTATAGATCACTGTTTCGCAGAAGTGCATCGATTTATGTGCCTGTCTTATTTACTTTTATCATCATCATCATCATCAGCCATTTGACGCCCACTGCAAAACATAGGCCTGCCTCATGGATTTCTAACCATGAAGGGTTTTGCCATAATCGCCTACTCGGCAGGCGGGTTGGCGATCGCAGTATGCGGTTGGAATCTCAGGAAGACGCTGCTGCCCGTCTCCTGGTAATTGATTTCCTCAGTCACCTTCTACGACATCCACGGAAGGAAATGGAGTGACGCTATTCTTAATCCGGCGCCACACGGAATTTACTTTTATAGCTGTTTTTATTCTAAAACGTCGCAATAAAAATACCGTTTTATCGAGTGAGCCAGTACTCGCGTGGAGGGTCGTCAAAGGCTTTCTCTTTAATTTATCGACTTCATTATTGGACGTGAAAGCCTGAAAGCCTTTCATGTCAACTTATTGGGTTAAATTGTGATGGAAAAAAAGTTTGTCGATGCGGGCTCGTAACATGAAGGCTGTTTTATAATGTGAAGTTGCCTGGGATATTTTAGATATGGGTATATTTCCTGAGTTTGTTGTAAGTTTTTTATCAATTTTAGTGTCTAGTTTCTCGACAATGTACAACATACAAGAAAATTCAGCTACAATAGAGAGGCGGTATTCAAATATTTATAATCTTGTATAAAAATATTTCTTTTCAACTAATACTTTTCATCGCATAACCGGTCGAAAACTGATTCTAGTCACGTGCTTGATACAAACTGGCACAAATTTTGTCTTCATTTATCATTAATTCATGGAAAATTTGAGTTAAGTTATAAAATTATAATGTTTCTACGTGTACACCTTTATTAGAAAACGTCTTGAGTTCAAACAACTACATTTTTTTTCTTTGAAAAATAGATACAAAATTCCAAATCCAAGCACTGTTAAGTTATTATGAATACGAATACAATAAAGGGTATCCACTATTAATGGGTAGGTATTAAAATTATAAAATGTAACTGATATCTATTTTTATGCCGTGTATTCTGGTACACAATACTTCAATAGTAAATAATATGTCTTATCGTATCATACATTTCTCATATACTTTTTAATCTGTAGTCTCACCCTTTTGTTTCTTTTATATCGCAATACTCTGTACAATACGTTTCTCATTCAGTGACACATTTCGGAAGGCAAATGTGTAACCGAAGAAACTTTCGTTGAATTTTAGCTGTCATCTGAAACTAGATCTTAATTCGATAGATAGATGACACTTTATTGCGCACCAGTAATTTACAGAGATATAAGGTAGGTACTTAACTTGTAATCCTTAATAGTATACAATTGGTAATTAATGAAATCCCGAAAATCAATATAGATTTTAATAGATTCGAGCATTCGCTTCGTATTCTCTCCCTTAGAGAAGTCCTGTGCACTACAGTGGGACGCATATAGTCTGCTTATGTAATTGCTTTCATTTTGGTTTGGTGACCTCAATGTATTATCTATCATCAAGGGACTTGTCAAACAACTTCCATAACGGACGATTTAAGCAGTGCCTAAGAGTTTGACACTTTTTTAATGACTAAAAAGATGTAGTGATTAATATTAGTGCTTACAAAAATCTAGAAAACTATATATCTCTATCCCCTCATTAATAGAGCCTACGGCTGGGCATTAGTGGTCATAGGCCTCTTCCCCATTCGACCAATTTTCTCGGCCCCAATCTCATCTAGTACATACATTTGCATGAACTAAGATAAAAGCGCCAAGAGCGAGTCATTGAGTCCCGCGGACGTCAGGTAGTCGGGGTCGTATCGCAAATTAAATCCGCTCGTACGCGGCGCGCAGTCGATAAAATACATTAACCCCGAGCTGATCGCGCGCTGCCTCCACGTAAGCCGGTTGCGGGTCCTTCCGGTCAAATCCAGAGTATTTGGCACTGGAAAATATATGGCAAAGCTTAACACCCTCACGTCTGCTTAAAACTTTTCATTAAATTGATAAGTAGATGCTGTGCAATTTTTTTTTATGACTTTCAGGTAAAGTTATTAAGTAAGCAATGACTTTTGTAGTCACTAGCTTTTCATATTATGGCAAGATGTCTCGCCTTCAAACCAATTCAATGAATGAGTTTAGGGTGTAGTCATAAAACTTGTCCATTTTAAGGGTTCCGTACCTCAAACGGAAAAACGGAACTCTTATAGGATCACCTTGTTGTCCTTCCGTCGGTCTGTCTGTCAAGATCCTTTATCTCAGTAACGCGTAAAGGTATCGAGTTTAAATTGTAATTATACACTCAAATTTACAGTCCCTTGAAGTTAAGAAAAAAACAAATTTCTAAGTTAAAGTAAAAAAAAGATACAGCCGTTTATGCCGCAAAAAACTTATATTTCGAAACTCAAGGAAGTCAAAATTTGTAGAGTACTTTCCATTGACCTAGAACTATGAAATTTGGTAAGTAATATCGTCTTATACTACAGGGAAAAATGTGAAAACTATACATTTGTAATTAAATCATAAAAAAATTTTGAAGTTCGAGAAAACCTCAGAAAAAACTGCTAGACTCGATTCTTGAACTATTTATAATATGTAAGTACCTACCTACAAATTTGTACGAAACCCTCGGTGCGCGTGTCTGACTCGCACTTGGCCGTTTTTTTTTTTTCAAAACTGACTACATCTTCTTTAAAATGGATTTAATATAAAATGTAGTAACTTTATATTATTACTTTTTTTTTCTTTTATCTATAATATACCAAAGTAAAACATACATTTTGGTCAGTTACTTATCTCAAATACAGCATAAATTTAAAACCTATCTAGAGACTTGTACCAAATTTGTAAGTTAATAGTAAAGTTTGTCAAGTTGTAAGCCAAAACACTAACGGTGAAGAAAAAATCTTTGAAGAAAAACGCACTCGGAGGAGTGTCAGAGGTGTTAATAAACATTAAAATCGTCAATCCGCTATGGGGACGTACTCGAATATCGTCTCTTTCTCTCGAATACTTTCTCTCTCTCTTTTTGAGAGACTATAGGCTACTTATGTAACAGCACACGTTTTATATCCAATTTTCTATCCTAATCAGCGTTGCCAATTCTACGTTTTTTTGCGTACATCTACGTATTTTAGGCCTTTCTTGCAAACCTACGACCTTCAGTCCCAGAATCAGAATCTTATTTTCTACTAGACTGTACAAATTTGCAAAATAATATAACTAACTCATTAGGCTGAATGGGCAAAAGTTCCTTTGCATTTTCGAAAAAAAGTTAAAAAACGCTCCGTTTCATACCAGCGCACACTCGCAACACTCGCGTCAAGTCGCGTCATTCATTTTTATAAACAAAGTTCCCATTACACAGAGCTGTGACCGTGTAAAACGAAACGTCTCGTTGTGAAAAGGGAAACTTAACCTAAAAATATTTTGAAGGAGTTGTTTTGTTTGTTTGGTTTCGATGAAATTTCGATATTTTTCAGCTTCCTGCTTATTATTCTTATGGTTTTACTTACTCTGCCTCTTCATTTCACTCAGAAAAAAGTAGATAGATATAGAACACTTTATTGCACAACCAGGTGAAAGAATTACAAATAATTTCTTATATCTAAGTAATGGTATACGATTGGCGGTCTTATCACTTATAGCGATGTCTTACGAAGCACGAAGAACTACGAACTTTTCATAATATGCAAATTTTACTAATTATACGTAATTTTCTAATGTCGTCTACCCCTTTTTCAAAATCTGAGTTGGCAACATATCCTCAAGATTTTATTGAAATTTGGAGTCAATGGAAAGTACCCCGCAGAGGCCGATCCATTAGAATCGATCACTACGATCACACGCACCTCGAATTTGCATTAACTACGTGCCACTGCCTTACTGACGCGCCCGCTTTTACAAAAAAATGTATCTATCGATCTAAGCTAGCAACTTAAATGTGTTTGCATCACTTTTAAAATCGTTATTTATTACAAAATCTGTAAAGTAATTAAGAAAATACATTGCCTGCCATCTAAGTTAGCAACTGAACTTTATTTGAGTCACTTTTCAAACATTTCTAGGGTTCCGTACCTCAAAAGGAAAAACGGAACCCTTATAGGATCACTTTTTTGTCTGTCCGTAAGTCTGTCTGTCAAGACCCTTTATCTCGGGGACGCCATACGGTTATCGAGTTGAAATTAAAACTATATATTATACTCAAATCTACAGTCACTCGAAGCTGTGAAAAAAAACAAACTTTTAAGTAAACGTACAAAAAATATATATTCTATAAATATACGGCCGTCTTTGCCGCATAAAACGTATATTTCGACACTCAAGGGAATCAAAATCCATTTCCATTGATAGTTCTAGGAACTATGAAATTTGGCATGTAATATTGTCTTATACGTATACTACAAATAAAGGAAAAAGTTTGGAAACTATACATTTGTAATTAAATCATAAAAAAATATTCTTTGAAGCCTTTTTTTACTTAGTTCGAGAAAAGCTCGAAAAAAACTGCGAGACTCGATTCCTAAACTACCTATAAAGTACCTACAAACTTGTACGGAACCCTCAGTGGACGAGTCCAACTCGCGCTTGTCTGATTTTTATATTATTTCGAAACCGGAAAAAATTTCATCTAATAATACAATTAATTTTAAATTTTTGGTATGCATACCAGATGAGCGTCCTCGACACTTGCAATGATGTCTAATAAAAAATATTTATACTGCTTAAATACAACTTTATTTTAAAAGTGCACTATTAGAAGAAAGAAGGCATAGCTCAGAAAGATCAGGGAAGACCAGAACGACAGAGGCGTAGTTCAGTGTGGAAGATCTGTTTTGCTCGGTAAGAAACAGAATTCCAACCGCTGTAGTGAAATTCTCAGTTAAGAAAACCGGCGAAACCCAGGAAATTTTTGCGCCGGTGTATGATTAGAACTGAATTTTGACATAAAACTATGTTCTTACGGTTCCGTACCCAAGGGGTAAGGGACCCTATTACTGTGACTCCGCTGTCCGTTCGGTCCGTCCGTCCGTCGGTCACCAAGCTGTATCTCATGAACCGTGACAGTTAGACAGTTGAAATCTTCACAGATTTATTTCGCTATAGCAACAAATAGTAAAAACAGAATAAAATAAATATTTAATGGGGGCTCCCATACAACAAAAGTATTTTTTTGCCGTTTTTTGCTCGATATTAGTGACGGCAACAGATAGACGCTTGAAATATTCAAATTTTGTATCGATAATGGCACGGAACCCTACCCGTGCCCACCGCGGATTGGCGATTTCAAGCGCTGAGGTATGTGAATAGCTCAGACACTCAGGTTTCCTCACGATGTTTTCCTTCACCATTAGCGAGTGGTATTGCTTCTATAACTTCAAAATGTACATAGCTTAGAAAACAAAGTCATGCCTGCACTGGGAATCGAACCTGAGTCTCTCGCTTTCGATTCCAATGTTCTACCCACTAGGCTACTACCATTTCTGATATTTTGCTATAATTTGGATGTGGAGGTTATTTCAAATAAGAAAGGTTCAGCGAGCAATGATTATACCGTAGAAAAAAGTGACAAAAGTATTTCCCGTTTACATTTGAAATACTTTTAAGGTCTACTTATGAAACTGTACTATGGTAAATATGCCTATACGGTGTTTTTTTCCTTTGAGCTGAAAACCGCGCAAACCAAAAAGTCATTAACTCTTCAGACAACGGTACAAAAAATTCTAAAAATAAATGCCTGCGTAAAAAATTCCAAAAAAGGAAGAAAAAGTCATCACAACATTCCCATTAAAAAAAAAACAATAAAAAAGACAAACGGCCTTTCGTCCAATATCGATGACGGAGTCAAAAAAAAGTTTCAAGGGAGCCTATTCACAAAGGCTCTCTGCTAAAACATGTACACGTTCACTGCGAAATTGTACCCAAATCGACAGAAAGCGACTATCGATTTATTTTTAAATATACAGGAGATAAATAAAAAACCAGCCAAGTGCGTGTCGGATTCGCGCACGAAGGGTTCCGTACCATTATCCGTACAATATTAGAAACCAACAAGAAGCGTTTAACATTGACATAGAACGACATGACATCGGCGCTGTGAAGGTTACATAGATGGCCGCTAGATGGCGAGCGCTGTCTTTAGACAACGTTTATTGTATAGGAGCCCCCCTTAAATATTTATTATATTCTGTTTTTAGTATTTGTTGTTATAGCGGCAACAGAAGTACATTATCTGTGAAAATTTCAACTGCCTTGCTATCATGGTTCATGAGATACAGCCTGGTGACAGATAGACAGACGGACAGACAGGCAGACAGGCAGACGGATAGTGAAGTCTTAGTAATAGGATCCCGTTTGGAACCCTTCGGGTCCGGAACTCTAAAGATCGTTCGAATATTACGTACGAAAAACATGTGATTTTTCGTAGAGATTGACTCCCGAATAAGCCACGGACCTTCAGTTGACGGATTCCGGCAGTTCCATTAGATGCATTAGGCCGTTACTGGCCTCGGCAAAAATGTTTTAGCCATTACTCTCAATCCCGATGTATACAAATCACCGTGTGGTTGGGATGTCAAATGTGTGCTCAACTTCAAAGGGTAGAGCCATTTTGGCGCACGGATGTGACGCTTATGGCCTCTATGTAGCGAAATGTTTTGCAGTAATTGTGAACCTGTTATTGGTTTTTCATAACTATTATTTCTGCCATTCTATATAAAATGTGCAGAAGCTGCGATTTTCCCATAAACAATAACATTCCTTTTTTTCAGCCGTTTTTTGTCCCACTGCCGAGCAAAGGCGTCTCCCATAACTCATTATTTTTTTTTTTATTTAGACATTTGTATGTTTGGCTATTTTACCATTCTTTTTCTTACTGAAACTAACCGGTTTTTAAATAACTGGTCACTACTTAATCTCCTTCTTATTATATAGAAGAACTCGGGCCTATATCTCAGAGAAACTACAGTGAAAATCAAATTCCAAATGTTTTACTCAAAGTAGCGCAGAAACTGCGCCTCAATGAACGTTATAAGATAACATGTCGTCAACCAACACCGTTCAAGTCAAAATTTAAGGCCCTGTCTACACAGAAGAGACACGGGGCAAAGGCACGGGTTGGATAGAGTTCGCGCCCTCGAACGTGTATATTTTAAGCGCTAATCGATCCATCTATTCAAGCATTCAGAATAATCAGTCGCCGTTATTCAAAGATTTGTAACACTACATAACATAACACATAACATAAACTCACGCCTGTATCCCAGAGGGGTAGGCAGAGACCAGAGACTGCCACTTGCCACGATCCTGACAGATCACTTTCGCTTCCTCAACAAGGAATGTTGCGTTGGTTTGGATATGTGGAGAGGATGAAGGAAGAAAGATTGACGAAACAAATATATCGAGCGAATGTGGGTGGCAGGGCCGGTAAGGGATGACCCAGACGGACATACTTCGACCAAATAGGGGATGTATTAGCAAAGGGCAAGATAAAAAGTACCCGAAACCGGCGTGCGTGCATGCAACGAATAATGAATGTTTAGGAATTTGTAACACCGTGCGAATATTTTTTCCATGGAACACCGCAAAAACTGATTACGAAAAAAAAGTTTCTTGTCTCGTCTGTAAAGTAGCGAAAATTACTCGCGCGGTGTTGTTCGCTAAGACCGAGGCTACACGAGCGGTTCTCTCGCCGCGGGAAACCTCTCGAGAAAGCTGCCGCAGACCATTGAACTAGACGGAATGCGATTTATCGCTGTCTTTCGTTCATTCCCCAACATGTAACGGACAATGTTAACTGCCCTTCTGGCTCTTAAATTCATGGAATTATAAAAAAATTAACGATATAATAATAACGTCCATACAATACGATCACTTGACCTGGTCCCAAACTAGGATACCCTGTGCTATGGTACCCAGGCAAAGATATCACAAACATGAAAAGACAAACAGACTGACGCCATTTGTACAAACGTACGTCAGCCCCCAGTGGGAATCGAACCCATGACCACTGTTTTGGTAGCTAAGCGCCTTAACGCCTAGACCAACGAGTCAGTCGATGGTAGACAATGCATGCATGCCGATTACGAGTTCTTTTTGCCCTTCCAGTCCACGGTTTTTCATAACGCATTCCGGTAGGTACAGTGGACAGCAGGTCAGCCTTTACATTCTGATTGCAAACTCATTCGTAACGTAACTGATTAGAGTGCACGTAATGCGAAGGTTGATGTGGTTTCGACTGTGCCCTCGAACCTGTTTTGATGACTAAATGGTCCACATAAAAATTCCTTCTGAAACGAACGAATAGTAATTAAATAGTAGCGTTCGTGTGCACATTCATGACCTCAACATTATTAAATCTAGATAAATAATAGCTTCCACGCAACACAACAAGATCATATTTTGTTGCTAACCCAAATTAGGATACCCTATGCCAAAATAAAAAGGCAAGGATATCATAAACATGGAAATACTGGCATCCTTCCCGTACCTAACTCTAAAATACCTACATATTAAGCAGCCTATATACGTTCCACTGTAGGGCACAGGCCTTCTCTCTCAGAGAGAGAGAGAGAGTATGGGGTTAATCACCACGCGTGCCCATCGCGGATTTGCGATTTCAAGCGCTGAGGTATCCCTCACGATGTTTTGCCTTCACCGTTAGCGAGTGGTATTGCTACTATAACTTCACAAATGTACATAACTTAGAAAACATAGTCATAGGTACATGCCCGCACTGGGAATCGAACCTGGGTCCCTCGCTTCCTAGTCAAATGTTCTACCCACTAGGCTATCACGGCTATCTAAAATACCTAAACACATAAAAATAAAAATAACTTCCACACAACACAATCCTGGTCCCAAACTAAGATAGCCTTTGCAATAGTAACCGGGCAAGGACATCACTGAGGCGATGTGTACAAATTTACGGCAGCCTTCAGTGGGAATCCAACCCACGGCCTCCGGTAATCAACCATAATGCCGCTAGACCAACGAGGCAGTCTATATATCCAAGTATTATTTTACTGTTATTACATTTCGTCCTTTTTATGTACCCTTTTAATCGTCAATGCTTTTATTATACGACAAAAGCGTCGTCTTTTGTAAATTAGGTCCCATTTCCCGACTATTCAGTCCTTTAGCTGCATTCTGAACTCGTCGACATACCGCTCTGCATCCAAATGCATTGGAAACTCATTCTTCAGATTTGGAGAGCCGAAACGCTCTCAAGCGCCCGACAAAATGCCTGGAGCCGGATGTATACCAAACGAATAAATGTAGATAAATCCTGATGATTTAACTCACGTCAATAAATCTTGGATCAATTCAAGTTTATTTTATGAGATAGGATCACACGGAATTACTATGTGGTATATTTTGATAAGATTTTTTTGTTACGTCATTTTGGCAAATGCTTGTAATAAATTAGATTAGATTAGAACACTTTAAAATAAAACACATTAAAAGGGTTACATATCCAAGTTTTGCCGTATACAATTGGTGGTGTTATCGCTAAAAGCAATCTCTTCCAGACAGCCTTAGGATGGATAGAACTGAAAGATGAAGATAGTAGGTGTACATGAAATATATGGGAAGAAAATGTAATATTCATACATATTTAATAAAATACATAAATGAGCCATAGAATACAAAAATATACTGTACAAACATACATATAATTATAATATACTAATACATACATTTCACATATTAACAAACAGAAAAAACTTACTATGGTTACTATATAGAGAATCATAGCAACATCATTATATATCTTCAGCAAGATAGTGAGACTTTACCAGTAATACTGTATCGTATACTCTATTGATGATCCTATTTAACAAAATAAATATTTTTCACCTTCGTCTCTGCCTACCCCTCCGGGATAGAGGCGTGAGTTAAATAGTGTGTGGAACTGAAAACTACCACGAAACACAAATACAAGTGAAAAGAACTGAAATAAAAGATAACCAACCTAAGGAGGCATATTAGTGAATATGGGTCCCGCCTGCTTAGCACTATCCAGCTTAGTAGAACCCAACTGTTCATGCTCAGCAGTTGGGATGATGGTCATTTTTTATTTTGGTATTCTATTTTAGTTTTTTTTTTTAGTGGTATAACACTCGCGCGAATACGACGAATCGATTGAGATCTTATTTCTCAAAATCTGACTATTGCTTCTCACCTGGCGACCGCGGACCGAATGACGCAGCGTGGGAAGGCCCCCCACCAGATGGTCTGACGGCCTGGTTACGGTGGCGGGGAGTCGCTGCATGCGGGCGGCACAAGAGCGGGGAGCTTGGAAAATCATGAGGGAGGCCTATGTACTGCAGTGGGCGTCAAATGGCTGATGATGATGATGATGACTATTGGTGGGGACGGGCAGCAGACATGGAGACCATCTTCGTCCTGCAGAAGAGAGCGATCAGATTCATATATAAGCTAGGCAATAGAGATTCGTTAAGAGATTTCTTTAAAGAAACTAACATCCTAACAGTTGCTAGTCAGTATATCTATGAAAATATTATGTACGTTAGGAAAAATATCAGTAAAACTGTACGTAGCCAACACAATGTAAATACTAGAAATAGACATAAACTTTCGTTCCCAAAATTTAAGCTGGCAAAGGTTAATACATCCTTTATGGGGCATTGTATACGTTTCTACAATAAGATCCCTGAGGATATAATAAGCTTGCCAGAAACGCGGTACAAAAAATGTGTAAAGCACACTTTGTGCCGAAAAAGCTACTATACATTAAAGATTATTTAGATGTCAATGATGTCTGGAATTAAAGCCAGTTCAATGCATGAGTTTTAGAACATTTATATAAATCCTGTAAATTAAGGACTTGAAAAGACTAAGTTTGGAGTTTTTTTGTCCATTTTTTCTCCAAAATGATCTAGATTTTGAAATGGACACCTAGTTTGACTTGTAACGTTTCTTAAGTCGCAGTTTCTGTGCTACTTTGAATAAAAAAAAATTGATTTGATTTGATTTGGTTAATGAGTTATGAGGAAACATAGAATTGGATATACATACATACGAGCCAAGCACATTACCCTGTCTTTTGGGCTCCGCCGCAGTCACGTAAAAAGATGTCATCCTTAGGAGTTAAAGGACCAATGAAAGTATTATTTTATATGTTTTATTTTATATGATTTTATTTTCATCATCATCATCATTCAGCCACAAGTAGTCCACTGCTGGACATAGCCCTCCTCCATGGATTTCCAAAAAGACCGGTTGGAAGCGGCCTGCATCCAGCGCCTTCCTGCCACTTGGATGAGGTCATCTGTCCATCTTGTGGCTGGTCGTCCTACGCTTCGCTTGCCGATATGTGGTCTCCATTCGAGAACTTTTCGGCCCCATCGGCCATCAGTTCTTCGTGCTATGTGCCCCGCCTACTACCATTTTAACTTACTTATTATATTTTTAAATATTTTTAATTTTATTTGTAATTTGTTTAATGTGACTTGATTTAGTTTGAATCGATTCGATTTGATTTAATCTAATGTACTAACATAGCATAAGTCACGATTGTTACTAATATTATATGGGCATTGCCTGAAGTAAATGAATACAATACAATACAATAAAGAAAACAACTTTCAATGCGTGATAAGGTTTACTATTTATCTAGTCAACAGTTAATACTTCTGAGTGCGGCACAATAACAATACATAGAGAGACACAACAAGAATAATTGTAACAAAATATCAAACGTCAAACGGGTACACACCTTATATAAAATAGGCTGTTACATGAGCAACCTTCTCGCTAGATTATTATCTCATATTTTATGTAATAAAAGGTAATAAGAGCCGTTTATTACTGTGCGGTAGAAAGCAATTTTTCTCAGTCATTATATTGTAACCTAACAGATACGAGTACACCCACACCCGGAGGGCTAGACGTAGGCCAAATATTGAAACAAGGATGAAACGGGGATGTAATCTTTGCAGATAATTATTCTACATGATTTCATTTTCTATATAAAATGCCTATATACGTACTACTGTAGGGCAAAGGCCTTCTCTCAGGGAGAGTATAGACTAACACGCCACGCGTGCCCACCGCGGATTGGCGATTTCCAGCGCTGAGGTATGTATTCAGCTCAGACACTCAGGTTTCCTCAAAATTTCCTTCGCTGTTAGCGAATGGTATTGCTACTATAACTTCGCAAATTTACATAACTTAGAAATCAAAATCATAGGTACATGCCCGCACTGGGAATCGAACCTGGGTCGGGTCTCTCACTTCCGAGTCCAATGTTCTACCCACTAAGCTACCACTGCTGTCTTATTTATCATTTTATAAGTCAAGGCTATTCGCCCCCGTATCTTTAGTTACCCAAAACACCGGTCGCAGTTTGGAAAAAATAATTATTTTATTAAATGATATTCATTGTTGTTTCTAAATTGTTTCAGAGAGTATCAAATTTTTTGTCCACTTCATGTCCAGAAGTCACCACTTGGCAGAATTTGTCAACATCGGCTGGTTATTATTACAAAAAGAAATGGAATAAAATAAATGTATTTATTATTAACACATAAATAATGTTAATAAATGAATATGTGAAGTGAACTAATCTTCAATTAAAGTCAATCAATTAGCCTTAATAAGGATTAAAAACAATGTCAAAAATATAAAAAACAAAATAAGAATAAAGGAAAAAAAAACACACACACATGTACAGTCAATTAAATAAACCTCCCCGAGACATGTCCGACCCAAAGGTACCCATGACACTGGCAGCGTTACCGCGCTGCACAGCGAGGGATATCCTTTGCATCAAAAATGCCCCTGAGCGGTAGTCAATTTAAATAACTAGTTACAATAAAAAACGCTGTGCACATTGGACTACGTATGCTCACCAAATCCTGAGCGATTCCAATCGTAATAATCAATATATAAATTTGTCACTTAGGCGATTGGAAACGTTCAGTATTTGGGGCGCGTAATATAAGGGCAGATCATCGCTGACACTGGAAAGGGTCCCCAGTATGTTTGCTACGTTACCTTGTTGGATGGCGAGACTTATCCTAGAATATATTGCTTTTTTCTTTAATTAACTATCATAAAGCCACCAAAAATGGTTGATTATGCCAAAACAGTATATTGCCGCCACGTGTCTGTGCCTCTTAACCCAGTCATTTTATCAATGTTTGATAGATTATCTTTTCTTAAATCACCAAAACGCGGTGATTCACTAATGATCACGTTCCGGTATTACGTCACGCACATAATAAGCCACATTTTCATTTATTTACCATCAGGTGAGGCAAAGGTCATGAAACGTGGAAAAATTGTTTTGTTCACGCTGTAAATCTATCAGAACACTCATTTTTACAAAACCTGCCCTTAACTAGAGTTAACTTATCGTTACTCACTAAACTAACCCCCAGTTTCTCGTACACTAACAATCTGTTAATCTACTGTTAACAGCTATTAGTTGCCCAAAGTCAATACTAAAACAAAATTTAACTGACCCCTGCTAACCGGAGATTAACAAAAACAATTGAAAGTCGATATTCAAATGTTTCACATTTTTTAAAAAAAGAACATCATAGAAACCATTTGAAAAAAGTTTCATTCGAAAACCTCAAACCATGAAGATTCTATGTCAATTCAAAGAACCTATTGCAATAAAACGGCAATTTCATACTTTAACCCCTATTATTATGCTCTTGACGCCAGACGTAATGAACTCACATATAGACCACCACTTGCCTGACAATACCTAAAATATGTAGTATGTGCAACCGCATTTCTGTAGCCAATAAAGCCTACATAAGTCAAATAAGAGCATATGCCTAACGCCATGACCGCCGACTAAATAACTACATGACTCGTTAGGCTCACTGTCCTGGGTATAGGTTTTACCATCAATATCACATGACCCGTTAGGCTCGCTATCCTACGTATAGGTTTTACCATCAATATCACATGACCCGTTAGGCTCGCTGTCCTACGTATAGGTTTTACCATCAATATCACATGACCCGTTAGGCTCGCTGTCCTACGTATAGGTTTTACCATCAATATCACATGACCCGTTAGGCTCGCTGTCCTACGTATAGGTTTTACCATTAATACCACATGACCCGTTAGGTTCGCTGTCCTAGATATAGGTTTTAACACCAACATTTATGCGAATTTTACAAGAGATTGATGATATTGATGATGATTGGTTGACGATAGCTTAAAAACTACAACGAATTGTCACAGAATGCAATTGCGACAAGTAGCGTAATTTGACTGAAATTCATATAAATTCAATTGTTTCGATTCTTCCCGCGCTTAATTATACTCTTGGAGTATTATAATGTATTATTATTATTGTGTAGTGCTTACGAATGTTTAGTTAAAAAATGATATACTTAACTCTTTATGCAAAAGCGTAAATCCGTCGTTGTTATCCCTGATGAGCGGTATGCAAACGTTTATATGTTATTAATTGTTTGTTAAGTATATATTTTCACACACCAATAAAGTAAAAAAAGCTCCACATTCCAAGTAAAGTTCACTCTCAACCCTCCAGCTGAGGGTTCCTAGGTTTCAAGTTTTCAACTAAAGATATATCTTGAGTCAGCCGTCGCGTAATAGAGGAATTTAATTTTGTAACAAAATTAGTAACGTTTGCTTGAACATTTGTTCGTCTGGTCTGTCCTCGGCTCTAAAATAGTTATCGGCACTCACGGTGGGTCTAGCTGCTTGATATATGTTTTCATAAATCTCCTAAGCGCTAAATGTGTCGGATAAGCGCCATTTTACGCCGCCTGTGCCGAAGCTTGGGGTCGGTGCTTCCAAAGTTCATTCACGGACAACAAAAAAATTAAAATCACAGTTTTCAAAATAAACTTGAACAGTCATAGACTAGTATTTTCTAAGGTTAACACGAGCACTAGACATATAAAAACTGAATTTGCACTGATATTTACTCGTTTATTTTTTCATTTCACAATTTTCCGACTTTTCGGTACTTTTGCAATTGCCGTGGCGCACACAGCACTTGTTAGTGCTCAAGTGCAGGGGGTCCCCCTTGCTAGAAGTGTGACTATACAATACATAGATTTAATTTTCATTTCAATAACTAATAATCAATATTTTTGAGTTATATGATATAATTGTTTTATAGATTGAATCTTAATTTCAATAATTGCGAAAATTATTGTTTCGCCAATTTAAATTTATAAATTTGGCAAAATATTTTTGAAACGTAACTTAATATTTTTTGCCCAGGGTAGTAAACTAACAGTCAATGCTTTCATAAAGCTTGTCACCGAGACCACTGCACTCGCATAAGTACCGAAAGGTCAAAAAATTGAGAAGTGAAAAAATAAACGAGTAAACATCCGTGCCAATTCAGTTTTTATTTAGTCATAGACTGTTACCTCAGAGGCAGTTCAAATTATCTGTGGTTACATCTTTCTCTTTACCACTTAAACCGCATCTGAGGAGTGTTTTAAGGAATCGTTATTTTTTAAATAGGACTGATAGACATAGATCTTTATTTTCTGACGATTTTTGCGCTCCAAATCCAGGTCTATTATATTACAACAATTACGTTGCGAGTATTCTTGGTCTGCGAAAATTCTAGTTGACGCTTGAGATTACGTAAGTGTGGCATTCGCCGATTTATTTATTTATTTAGTTATTTCTATTTTGGCAACAGACAGTTACAGTTTTGAAAATAGGTACAATATAAATATACTTAATGTAAAGACGTAGAGTGCCAAGAATAACATTTAAGGGTTAGCCGTTAATGGTAAGTAGTACCCAATTCAACTCATGTTTATGATTAATAAATTAAGTTATGTAAAAGGTATCAGTATTTAAAACTAGTCAAATGTCTGTGATTAGTCTTGTGTATCGGTGAGCTGGTGAGGACAGAAGCGCGAGGGAGACTATTTTTACAGTGTTCTTGGTTGAGGAAACACTTCTCAACATAATATGTAGGGTTTCTACTAAGTACTGAGATGAGTAACTACATGGTATAGCTAAAATCTATGTATTTATTAATATTTCACTTTATTCATCGACAATGCAAAGTGTAACAATGAAACAGGACAATCGTATACCCGATCACAGAAATCCGGGTCACGGAATTCTTCATAGAGATCTGAAAATTCTTGCGTGAAGTCCTCATCGTGTATCGGAGCCCTGAAAAAGAAAAATAAGAGCTTATTAACCTTCGTATAACTAAGACCGTCAGTGTTTACTAAGGCCTGTGTTTACATTATTTTTGTTGCACTAACCCGTGCGGTTCAAGTCCCGGCATGGGTGGAATTTTTTGCCTCTAAATAGGTTTTTAAGGCCTATGTGCTAACGTTTCATACTAGTCCCTAAAACGGTCATCGTTCAATATGAAAGCGGCCATTGGGTACTCCGGCACACGATGCATAACCGCGATGGGGCAGGCCGCCGGACCTGGTCGCCACATAACCTTCCGGGTACTACTACAGTAAATTAAACCCGGAGAACCACTTACTACTATTTATAAATGCCATAATCATGCAAAAATGGCTGAATGGATCTGGATAAATTTGGCACTGATTATAGTTTGAAATAGAAAATAAGCTATTTTTTATCTCGGTAACGAAGGCGCAGGAAACAGCTAGCTTATCAACACTTTCATGAACACAAAAAAACATAACATAACATTCTCCGAATACACTTGAGGACCCGCAATCTTGTGCGTTTGCGGGGAATTAAATTAAATGAAAAAAAAAGGGTAGGGCTGTGTCAGGTTACATGGCCGTAGCGGGGTGGTCCATGCATACGTCCATATAAATACTACTGCAGTAAATGACGTATGTATGGACCGCCACCCCCATCGCCACCGCGTGGTGTGTTTCATCCTTAACAGTGTATCTTTAACTCAATATTTCTTTGTTTTTCGTGTATTGCTTAGGGATAAACTAACTAATTTAGATATTTAAGATTTTTCATATAGCTTTATTATGTATGGTGTGCAATAAAGAGTATTAATCTAATCTTATCTAATAAACACACCAACGCGGTGGCGGTGGGGGTGGCGGTCCATACAAAATACTTCTGCTGTAAATGATGTATGTATGGACCGCCACCGCGTTGGTGTTTGTCATCCTTAACTTGTACAAAGTGCCAACCGTTAATTCTCAGATAGTGAACATACGAGGAACCAAGGGTTACCATTTAAGCATTAATATGTATCAACAAAAAGTTTGAGAATCAAAGAAACTGTTTACAAAATAAAGTGTTCGCGGAGTTATTTACAGTTCGAATACATGCACAAAATTGATATTGATGTGCGTCATTCATAATCATCATCATCAACCCATTATGTCCCCACCGAGGGGCACGGGTCTCTTCCCTGAGGAAGGTATAGGCCATACTCCACCACGGGGGCCAAGTCCGGATTGGTGGAGTCCGTGCGTCATTGCTATGCCGCTATTATTACTAGTGGGTCTCGTCTCATATATGGAATAAGAAGAAGAAAGACATTTATTATACCAACAAGATATATCACAGAAACAAAATAAGCAGAACTCTCAAAATGCTCTTTCACTAGTAGATGGTATGAGTGCCCAGTCAAATCCATAAATATATGTGGGCAAATTGATACGAACGACTCACTCAGATAATATTTTATCCTCCGATATATTGTTTCCTTTATTTTCTTTCTTTCCAACTCCTATATCTTCTTCGATATAGACTGACGGGCTTAGGAGCTCCAAGAGAACATTAGAATTTAGTTAAAAAGGGAGCATTGTGTCGCTATGAATCGTATAGTGCATCGTATTTACACGTTTCGCTCGCAGCCGAGTATAATACAACGGTACAACCCTATGAGTTGAAGATAGAGTTCGTGTTTCGAGTTGATTTGTGTCAACTGTATCGAGATCTGCTCATATGTATTTTAAATTTATTTAAGAAAGAAGAAGTAGGAAACAAAATTATTATTAATTTTAGAGTAGAAATAGACAAATATATAAAAGTATTGTGTCAAAGATGTGCTCTACCGCTGACAGAACCAAGGTCTAGAATACGACAATCTAGGCGCCGTGTTGTTATTTAGATAGATAGATAGTTAGAGAGTACTTTATTGCACCACCACGTGAAATAATTAAAAATAATTTCTATATCTAAGTATTTATCTTTATACTGTACATTGGGTCGGTTGAAGCAAGCTAGTACAACGCGAGCGTCCCTACCCGCTCCCGAAGGCACCGCGGTATATTTCGTTAATTGCCTTATAATCCGCGCACGTGACGACGCCCGATACACGGCCGGATTATGCGGGATCCATTACGCGTGCCGACAATCGAACGAAGCAGTGGAACATAACATCGTGTTATTGAAGTAACGAAAAAACTGAAAATTGCTCCTTCACCGTCATAACTATCAACCACCGCTTCCAAAAAGCAAAAGTCACAAAAAAAAAAACGAGCAGTAAGGGATGGCCACGGTGGATGTAAGTCTACCAAATAGGGGATGTATTAGCGAAGGGCGAGATAAAAAGCAGCCGCTACCGGCGTGCGTGCATGAAACGACTAATGAATGTTGATGAAGCAAAAGAGATTTATCAGGATCGTGGCAAGGGTAGACCCTGGTCCCTGTCTACACCTCCGGGATAACGGCGTGAGTTTATTGTTCTGCGGTTTATGGTATGTTGGTACGTTATAAATAAAAAGGTATCTTCAGGACCTTCTAATGCGCAGTCGACAGCACATCAACCTTAGATAAGATAAGATAAGATAACAATATTCTTTATTGTACCAGGAAAAACACAAACATGAAATGTTTACAAAAATGCAGTACAATTGGCGGCCTTATTGCTTATAGCAATTTCTTCCAGGCAACCGACGATGGAGAGTTGTTGAAGGAAAAGTAAGACGGGTAGTAGGTGCAAATATGAATATTCATTTACATACTTATACATAATAATAATATACTTACTTATACCTTTACATACTATAGGTATAACAATTATAAACATAACCTTACTATGCACTCTAATCAGATATCAGATATCTTATATGCTACGTTACGACTTAGCAACAAAAACGTAAAGGTTAACCTGCTGTCGACCGTACATACCTACCCATGAAGAAATCGTAACAAAAACAAAACAAAATTTTACGCACTACAAGCCCTCGAAATAATAGGGGTTAAAGTATGAAATTGCCGTTTTATTGCAATAGGTTCTTTGAATTGACATAGAATCTTCATGGTTTGAGGTTTTCGAATGAAACTTTTTTCAAATGGTTTCTATGATGTTCTTTTTTTAAAAAATGTGAAAATGTGAAAATGTAAATTTTTTTTTATAAACCACTACAATACCTGAAATCAAAAAGGAACCTACAGTTTTTCTTCGGTTCATGTTTTTAAGTCAGCATGTGTGTGAATTGCCTAAGATTACGTAGCACGAACCACACTATTCACATTTGATGGGAAAATGATGCAATTCAACAACAATATGTCACAAACATAACAATACTCGGGTTATGAGTTTGTGTTCATTCATGCTAACTAGTTTTTGCTTGGAGTTTCACACGCCTCTGCACTTCTGTGGCTTGATATTAATTGTACTAATTTGTAGACAAACTGAATGAAACAAAATATAATATATACTTGTCATTCAGTCATCACCAGGCGCTCTATGATATTACAATATTTCAATAATGGCGCCAGGGTACAGGCCTTCTCTCAAAGAGAGAGTATGGGTTTAACCACCAGAGGTGCCAACAGCGGATATATGTAAACACCTCAGGCACTCAGGTTACTTAACTTGTAAAACAAAGTAATTGGTATTAGGGGTTAAAGTATGAAATTGCCGTTTTATTGCAATAGGTTCTTTGAATTGACATAAAATCTTCATGGTTTGAGGTTTTCGAATGAAACTTTTTTCAAATGGTTTCTATTATGTTCTTTTTTTAAAAAATGTGAAACATTTGAATATCCTCTTTCAAGGGACCCGAATTTCGTAAGGCGTTATGTGTAATATGAATAACAGTTTTTAATGTTGATGACGAAGGACGTCTTTTACGTTTTCTCAGTTTGAAGTGTTCAATATCCGACATCTTTAATATTTTTAATACTACGCGCACTAACACCCACGTCCGATCACCGCTAGAGCAATGAACGTACTGATAAGAATGCGTCATGTAAAACCATCTTAAGAAATGCAGTGGCTACTGAAGGTCACGCGCATCAAAATGTGGGCGCACAAAGGATGATTTTCTTTGCGAGCTCGTTTCGTGGAATGGAATATAGATTCAAACCTCGACTTTCATAGCAAAGAACAGAGTAGGGACGCAAGTTGAAGTGGCAGTGAGCTGGTCATAACTGCCAAAAAACCGATAACTGATGGGGTACAAAGGTTTTCCAGTGGACTCCACAAACAGGACGATTTGAGGCAAATTACTTAATTAAATTACAAATTACTACTAAATGACGATGGCCGAGGATAAAAAGATGTGGCGTGGCTTAGAGATGGCCTATCTGCAATACTGGTTGAATATAGGCCGATGGATGTTATTGGAACAGCGGCTTACGTAAATATAGCCCTCAAAAGGTCATGGACCAAGGAGACGCCGGGTGGCGCCAAATACTGCTTCGCTTCGCAGATGCTCCTCAGGATGCAAGATCTTCCATTCATATTGTGACTGCAAAGAAACACAAAGTTGATTAGAGCGTGTACGCATCGCGTCCGATTTGAATCCGATCCGCATCCGAGAAAACACATCCATAGAAAACAGGGACCGAATTTGAATCGGGTGGTACGAATTGAAGATATTTTCGGATTCGAAAGACGGAATTCAAGAGTTGGTACATTACAGAAACAAAATAAGCAGATAAGTAACATAATTTGCACAACAACAGAAAGAAAACTAAATGCACAACAGACAAAACGAATACATAATAAAACATGTAGGGGTGTTCTAGAAATATCCAGTGAAACTTAAGGGGGTTACTCATCAACGCAAACACCTCTTATTCTGTGAGCAACTCTGAAATATCTAAAACTATATCGTTTCATACATTCGATATAGCAAATGTCAAAATTTAGTGTGGGAGGGCTGATATTTTGGAATCGGTCTCCTAATAAAAGTTGCTGGTTTCGTGGACCCTGGTTTTGCCCGCTACTTGGAGCTAACTTGGGACACCAATATAAATAACAATTTCTTCTTTATAGAGTGTGGCAAACGAAAGCGTGTCCTTGAATTTTCTTTATAGTCTTTACATAGCACCGCTAGATGACGGTCAATGCTGCCGTACAACTGTTACCATTATGACTTTTTGAATTTTGATACTTGTTGGCTGCAAACTCACGCTGAGTCACCAGAAGGCCCTAGCTGAAAATCAGTGTTGTGGGTGCAAACCCTCAGCTAATACTGAGCATGAGGCCTTTTTTCCGCTGCATCGACATACAGAGTACATCCACTGTACCCTTAGCCTTTGTTTTTTTCTCACTATTTGCTTTACATTTCTTCTGCTTTTGTTCCATATCTGCCTTTTTTTCTGTATTTACTTTTCCTGCATAATTATGTGTATCTACATAATTATGTGGCGTTATATAAATGTTTTTCTTCTTCTTCTTCTTCTTCTTATGACATAAGACTTTTACCCCAAATGCTATTTCTCACGGTCCCTTACTATCCGCATCCACGGACCTTCCGACTCAACGATATCGTCCCAATATTATTATTTATAACGTAGCATTATGAAAATCTCTTTCGACTCACAAATCCAAAGCATTCTGTATTCGCTCCCAGTACTCTCGCTTTTGCCTACGATGCAGCTTTCTCCTGGAATGGGCCACGGTGAAGTTGCCATCAGGGAGAGGAAAGAACACGTCTATCTCGATGGCGAAGTTCCAGCCCGACGGTACGTGGGTCATGAAGGCTTTCACTAGGGATATTGTCATCTGGAGATAAGGGGTTAAGATGAAAAATATATAATGAAACTAGTGTTATTTAAATTAAATGATCAACAAAAGGATATTATTTAAGCAGCTTCATACAGTAATATCATACCACATATCGGCAAGCACAGCGTAGGACGACCAGCCACAAGATGGACAGATGACTTCATCCAAGTGGCAGGAAGGCGCTGGATGCAGGCCGCTTCCAACCGGTTTTTTTGGAAATCCATGGAGGAGGCCTATGTCCAGCAGTGGACTTCTTGTGGCTGAATGATGATGATGATGATGATCCAGTAAAACCGATGCGCCACCGATGGAAACAAATCTTAAAATTTTTTCACAGATCGTTTTTTTTTCAAAAAATGTCAGACCAATCTCTCAATCATGTGAGATGTTTAGCACCCATTGCCCTTAACCTAAGGCTAGAAAACTGGTATTAGATGGCATTGACGCCAGAAAAAAACATTACAGTCATTTATTGGTACATAAAAATAAAAATTAAACAAAACACATTTTCCGTTTTACTTAACTCCAGCCCCTATATTACGCTCACCAAATCCTGAGCGATTCCAATCGTTTAACTGTCAAATTAGTATGGAATTTGACAGTTAGACGATTGGAATCGCTCAGGATTTGGTGAGCGTAATATAGGGGCTGAACTGCCCTCGCGGAACGCAACGTATAGGTGGCCCATACTAAGTTGGACACAGATCTGTGTCGCGGCAGACGAGTGGTTAATCAAAATTTTCTGAATCATAATCATACAAACGGATACGTAAACTCACGCCTATAACCCATAGAGGTAAGCGGAGACGTAGGTTTTCCGCTTGTCAAGATCCTGTCAAACCTTGATCATTGTTTTTTTCGAAATAAAATAATTCGTATTTGAAAAATATTCAGAGACTGATGAGTTTTCCGCAAACTCCTCAATATGTCCCAGGCCGTTCCTTCAAAAGAAACACTTTTGACATATAGGGTCATAAGTCAAGTTATTCAAGAAAAGCCCATCCACAAATGCCCTATCAATCATTCGACCCCGATACGGCTGATAGCGCAGATGATGATGATCTATTACATAATTCGCATGCAAATCAAAGTCTAATACCAACGTTACACGGGCATATTAATTAACAACAACACCCAGAATATCCCAACGGTCAATGTTTGACAAACTACATCAGGCAATTTAGTTAGGCGGCTCGGTGTAATGGCAAATTTTCCATTCTGAGGTTTGGCCCTTTCCATCCTCCATTGGTTTACCTTTCACGACCTCAATTGGAATTTAGATTGTATTAATTATCGACTCACTACGAAGTTGCTGCCAGCTGGGAACGCCAAATGTCTCCTCTTGCGAATATTGCCGAGAGACGTCTTTACATTCGGGCAATTCGACCAGTCCTCGACGCCTAAACTCAACTCGCTGGTCGCAAATAACAGGAATAAAAGCGTTGCGACATACGTCATTTTGCACGCGCACCTGTATGTATTTTTCCTCCAAATGTAAAGGATTTATTGACACGATACTGATTTAATAAACGCAAGAGAATCAAGTTGTGAGCAGAGCGTGCGTTGTGAAGGCTTACACAGATATGGAGGTCGATGTATGGCGCGACATATGATTTAGCTATTGACGTCAGACTAACATGGAATAGGAGTGTAATAAACTTCAAGCAATATTTTAGAGGTCAAACGATTTGGTCGTAATTAAGTCTTTTGAAGCTCCAAGAAAATTAATAACTACAAATTTTTCCTAAAAAAAATATTTCTGTCTTTTCGTTAAGGAGATATTAATTTCTTAATGTCCTTTATTATCACAGTAGTAGCAATTTAAAACCAACGCACCGTGTTTTCGATTTTCGCACATACGCCGCTCGCATTACGACCTACATCGACGCCTTCAAATGTTGCAGTCTTTAGGCTATCCACACTATGGTAGCGCGAGAATCGCAAGAATCCCCGCGAGCCGTGTTCAGTGACCCGACGTGTTTGCTCGGGAATTAGAGCTCGCGCCGAGTTTGTTCATTAGCTGGTCACGCCGAGTAGCTCTTTGAACTGCGAGTCGCTTAAGGCTATTGACTTATGCGCTCCTGGTACATGGTACTACGTATAGGAACTCTTAGTTGGACAATCAGTGCCGCCTTAAGGTGCCCTGAGTATATTTATCCGTTGAGTGACGATATGGTTAATGGTGCTACACTTTTGCGCTTTCCCGGTATGATAGCGGATTTTCTTTAAGGTTCTCTAGGAATTGTGACCAACCAAATGCCAACAAGCCAACTCATTTCATGTCTTTGTCAGCTGGAGGCTGAATGACAAGGATACAATGATGATGATGGCTGTCGAGTTAGCCCTAGCGTATAAAGGGGCAAAAGAAGTGTCATATTAGTCAACGACACATCCTTCGTAAAATTCGAAGTGCAATGCAATAGAGCCCGTATAATAAAGTTAGTGGCGTGACCTAATGCTCCTAGTACTCAGAATTTCTTTGCCTCTAGTTGATTGTTTTTTCGCCACCTGACTGGCTTACGGTGTATTGTGACAAGTTGACTTTGACTTGCATGCACTCTACTCAGTTACGTTGCAGGCGACTTTGGCGACGACAATGTATAGGTTCGTCAGTTAACCGTACTAATGTCATCATTAGTACAGTCACATGACATAAAAAACATAAAGTGAAAAAGTAGTGTTAAAGTACTCTAAAGCAGTGTTTTATTTATCACAGGTCATTGAGAATCCAAATCGCCGGTGAGGTTGTACACACACTCAGGAAACAATTTGCTGCAGTCTCCGGTGGCTGAATGTGCCTCGTCGTACGCTTTGTGATGGTCCATCTCGAATTCCTGCCCGCCTGGTAGTCTGTGAGAATTGATTGTGGTGTTTTAGGTTTAAAGCACAACAAAGTTTCGTTAGTAGAAAGTAGAGAGAAATTAATTGCGTATAAGATAAGAGCCAAGTGATATATGCCTGAAGAGTCAGATTTTCAGATATGGTTAGGTACCAAAATTTGTATGAAGTCCCTAATTCTAACCTAACTCCTCAGAATATTTTTTGAATCATTGTCAGCACAGCGTATTAATAATAATTTAATAACTCTGTAGTTACTAAGTCATTATTAATGTGATGCCACTTTTTTTGTCCCCGTCGCGGAAAGAAAATAATGGTGAATAATTTGCATTTAGAATATTGCACAACAGTAATAGTCAAGGATGTTGTGGATGCAGAATTTAAGACATCGGCAGATACTAATTTTTTAAGCACACATTATGCGTATCTCAAAGTTGTAGTAGAGATACTAGATTAAATTAGGTAGAAGTAAAAAAATAATACAAGATCAAAGTAATGAATCGATGCTTAAACAAGTCAAAATTTCAAAAATCTTATATGAACTCGTATGATGTAGGTAATAGTTATGCAAGGTACGAGTTATGAAATAATTCTGTAGTTATCCTTCTTTTAGTAATTTCGTAGGATATTGGCAGAGATCTTCATTATCTAAAGACCCTTCGACATGTACAAAAGTATGCCAGACTCACGTAAATACAGCGCGCATAATCTCGCCAAGGAACGTGTCTTGTTCATTTCTGCGCCGTGATGACTCGCATAGCATGCGCAGTACGCATTGCCGGCCTTGCAAACCTAACCTGAAACAAAAAAGTCAACATTTGACTTGCTGGAATGCTATCACACTCCAACTACAACTCAAACTTTGCGTATTCTATCTTCTTAGCTCTTAGTGCACAAAATTATGTAACTCATTTATATGATCAGCTGATCAGCTGTTGTGACTTTTAAGAATTTCAAACATTTTGTTACTGTCGGTCGTTTTCTAAATTGAGACTAATAAGTAGTACTAAAAATATACGTATCTATTTATGTATTTGATCGTGTATGGTGTGTGTGTGTGTGTGTGTGTGTGTGTGGGTGTGCATGTGCGTGCGTGCGTGCGTGCGTGCGTGCGTGCATGCGTGTGTGATGTGTGTGCGTGCGTGCGTGCGTGCGTGCGTGCGTGCGTTCATGCGTGCGTGCGTGCGTGTCTGTGTATGTGTGTGTGTATGTGTGTGTGTGTGTGTGTGCGCACATTGTTTCAGTGTGCGTAAGACCGCGACCCAATTGAGTTCTAGGCTTAAAAATAATATGTAAACTCTGTTAAACTAAATTTGAAAATGCTAAGTTTGGTGTATTACGTCCATTTTTGAAATGGACCCTTATTTTAACTGGCAACGTTCATTAAGTCGCAGTTTATGTGTTACTTTAAATAAAAATATTTCGATTGAGTTTACTTACGCATCAAAAAACGTTTCGAGCTTCTCATAAAGCTTTTTGCGTCCATCTCGGTGAAACTCGGCGTTGCACTCCTTAGAATCGACACACTGTAGCTGGTGGCCCTCGTGATGCAATTTGTGCATTCTTTCTATGGTCTTACGGTCTATAATCTGGTTGTCGATGGCTTGATGGTGTTTTGTTTCTAGATAATCGACACTCCGCTTGGCGAAGGCAGGGTTTATTATTGGTTTTCTGAAAAAGGTTGTCAATTGTTTATTGAAGGGTAATTTGAGTATATTACAGAAGGAAGACATAATTTTTATTCCACCTTATTGTGGTGGAATAAAAATTATGTATCTACAAATATCGAAAAATCTACGTATATTCCTTATTGCATTTAAACGCAAAGTTTTGTACTTAGGCGAGCTTAATGCTGCTTAGCATACTTATGCCCGTAGCTCGCGCTTGCATCGCATCGAATCGCTCGTAGCCCCGGCTGCCTGAGTGATCTTAAACGATCACGAAGGTTAAGCAACACTGGGCGCGTTCAGTGCATGGATGGGTCGCCGTCTATGCCTAACGCTAGTGGCATTTTTCCGAGCGGTTCCGTGCTTCGCAAGGCACGTTAAGCTGTTGGTGCCGGCTGCCGTCGATAGATGGCAGTCGTTAAGCCAAGTCAGAGGCCTTAGGGCGGCTTGACAACTTCTGACAGTAGACGAGCCACTAGTCTACAAGCCTCCACCAATCCGGACTTGGCCCCCGTGGTGGAGTATGGCCTATACCTTCCTCAGGGAAGAGACCCGTGCCCCTCGGTGGGGACATAATGGGTTGATGATGATACTTATGTATCCAAAAATTTTTTACAATCATCTTTCTGATTTGAAGGGTTTCGTATCTCAAAAAACGCTTTGGTCCTATAAGGACTCTCCGAGTCTCTTTTTCCGCAAGAACCTTTTTCTCAGAAACGGATGAAGCTTAATTGATATATTTAATCAATTTAATTTTCTGAAGAAAGTTTTAACCATTAGCTATGCTAAGTCTGTGCGAGATATGCTTTCCCTGGACATAAACAAAATTTATGAAAACCGATAAATTGCGGGAAATTTTCTAGTCTAACTGAGAGCCTTTTTAGTCTAGCAGTATGACGTTTGATTACCACGCCAACGGTTTTGGATACGTATTCCACTGAAACTGTGATTTAAAAAGATTTTTTGGGAAACTCTTGTTAGTTAGAACTGACATTTCCGCACAAAGCCTCATAGATGGGCCATTGTAAAGCTGTGCGGAAAAGTTATAGCCTAGTGACCGCAGATCGGATGACGCAGCGTGGGTATGCCCACCACCAAATGGTCTGACGTCCTGGTTACAGTGGCGGGGAGTCACTGGATGTGGGTGGCACAAGACCGAGGAAACTTGGAAAACCATGAGAGAGGCCTATCTATGCCCTGCAGTGGGCGTCAAATGGCTAATGATGAAAGCTGTGCGACTAATACAGATCTTTCCAAAGAGCCAGCAGCGCTCTGACATCACTGCAGGCTTTCTGGAGGGATCCCAGCGTCCTAATGATTGTGATCGTTTGCTTTTCCTCGTTCTGACGGTAAAAGATCGCGTGGGCGGGTGTTTCCTTTTCTTTGAAGCATCGCCCGCAAAGCCTGCAGCAACCCTAAAAAAGTATTGTTTACATCCAGGGTAAATGTATCCGGCACAGAGTATAGGTGTATAAGTGTTACCTTCTATAAGGAACCTTTGCGACGATCCTTCCTTTTTCATCCACATAAGTTATATGCTTGCTAACATCTTCTCTTCTCTGGGCACCAAATTCAGATTTCTTGAGCGATTTAAGGAAGTAGAAAGTTTTGGGGTCTGAAGGGAGTTCCCAGGCTAAGGCCGCGGTGTTGCCGAACCAAACCACGTCTCCTATTTGGAGATAACCGTGATTTTGTGTACAAAATACTGGAAAAAGAAGCATTAGTCAGTTATTGGGCAGCACATTTCAGACGATGACGATAATTATAATAACTTCTACACAATACAATCACTTGTCCTGGTCCAAACTGGGATACCCTGTGCTATGGTAACCGGGTAAGGATATCCATACAAACAAATTGAGTACGGCGCGGCCTCCAGCGGTAATGGAACCCACGCCGTCTGTTTTAATAGTCAAGCGTGTTACCGCTAAACCAACGAGGCAGTCAAACAAACATATTACCAACATAGCAAACATTTCAACAATGCGCAGTGCTTGATTTTTGGTACTCATTGGCGGACTGGAGGAGGCGCGGGGCGGGGGAGGATCGTTGCGGCCATATGATTGGTTGATAAGTCGGTCCCTGCATCCCATGCTGCACTTTCTTTTCCCCTTTGCGCAGCATTTTGCATCTTTATTTTTAACCCTCGACGCAGCGCAAAGAAGGATGTTATAAGTTTAAGTCTATGTCTGTGTGTCTGTACGTTCCGTTGTAGTGCCTAAACGGGTCAAGCGATTTCAATGCGTTTTTTTTAATTGAAAGCTAGATTGATCTAGATGGTTCTTAGCCATGTTTGATGTAAATCCACTCAGCAGTTTATGGACATGGTCAACTGCCTGACAAAACGGTAAGAGATATAGGGATGATGTTTTGAATAAAACAACGTACACCCTCGGCAAATTTAAGTGTGATAATAAAACAAAATGGCGGGAAAAATTGGCCGCCAAAATTTTTGGTTGCTTTGATTAGGCTGAAATTAGCGACATTGATGCGGTTTTACCTTTTAAGACTTATTTGTTTGTGTCAGGGGTTTTTCAAATTTTTAACTTATATTTTAAACCACTATAATTATCGATAAAACAATCGGGGGCCTCACCACCAAACCTGTTATTTATAAGCTTACAACCTTCCTACGTTAGTATTCTCTGTCTAATTACGAACATTTTTCAAACGAAATCAACGCATCAGAATATGTATTTTATGCAAAAATATATCAAGCGTCGTATATTCGTACAATATAAAATATTTATTTCCCGAGGAACGTTGGTAAGATTATGCAAAATGTATGATAATGATGATGCACGTATCAAATGACACGTGCATCATCGTCATCATTTTTCTGTTTCCATGTCAAAAAATTATAAAAAATAAGCAAAATAAAATTAACTAAAAACCAATCATGTAACATGCATCAGTAAATGACTGTAATGCGTCTTAAACAAAGTATTGTCTTATCACTTAAATTATAGCTCGCATCAAGGCTTAGGATTTCTTGACCTTATTATTTTTTTATGTAAGTAGCCTGTATACGTCCCACTGCAGGGCACAGGCTTTCTCTCAGTTAGAGAGTATGGGCTTAAGTTCTACGCGTGCCCACTGTGGATTGGCAATTTCAAGCGCTAACGTACGTGAACACCTCAGGCACTCAGGTTTCGTCACGATGTTTTCCTTCACCGTTAGTTCTTACACAAAAGGAAATTACATAAAGGGATAGACTTTCTAGTACGGAGAAATTTCCTTCATTTTCTTTCGCATACATGTCGCTACATTTACTTACCCAATTGGAAAGAACTGCCGTCCGGAAAGACTAGAAACCGTTTTCTTCTCGACAGTACTTTTGTCGAATTCTTTTCATAATTATCTTCCTCGAAATCGTTTGTGAATTTCTCTTGAATATTTTGTGCTTGAACGTTGATAAATATAAACATAAATGTTAATGTAATCCATTCTTTTAAGTCCATTAGATCTGAAATCAAATTTGAGTATAAAATTCTGAATAATAATAATATATACTTCACACAATAAAATAAATAAGTGACCAGATAAGATAAGCACCTCCAATTTAGGAACAGTTCATTTAAGTTTTTAAATAGGTCTAGGTTTAGATTAGACTATTTATTTTTAGTTTTGTAAATATTTTACAATTTCTTGTTTTCCATTACAAAATACTGCAATATTTTATTTTATAAGAAAGTAAACTAAATAAAAGTACTTGAAATAAAATGTGAAAACAAATATTGCCCAATTTAGGAATATCACAAACTGATAATTAACTGTAAAAATATGGCTGTTGTGAACTGTTTAGTCAAACTACGATTTTGAAAGTCCCGTGCCATGCAATTAAAGCTCATATGCGATTCTCGAATGCGACTTTTTTTATTTTAAAATAATTTTTGTGTGGATTTATCTACTTTCAAGATTGGTAATTGAATATCACACTCATAAGGGTTTGTTTGACTAGGCTAAAAACTGAAGGTCGCAGATTTTCGCCTACAGCGAGGTCCCTAAGGTCGATACAGACGAATCTTACAGATCGTAGTAAGAGTTTCAATATTTAAACTTTTTCAACGCATTTCAACATTTTTATCCTTTTTTCATTATTTTTTTTTGTATATTTTTTAGCAAGTAGGTAATTTGTTTTCTATCTAGGCAATTATCTATTTCAAATTGTTTAATTACTCACATACCACTGCACACAGGGGATTCACTCCTACCCTTTTCCAAACTCAGTTAGTCACGGTCAGGATCTCTATTTATTTATTTTTATTTTTATTGACTAGGCGACAAATTTTAGTCACGATCCACGAAAAGCCTCCGATATTGTGGCGTAGGGTTAGAGGCAAAGTACTAACAAATACAGGTATACGAATTGGCACTTTGGCGAGGCGGTTCAAATTGGCGACAAATGTGTTGGCACTATTAAAGATTATTATAACTGTAAATATCAGACAAAGCGGCGGTAGCCTTTTTGATATACCGTAATTTGTGAGGTTTGGTTTTTCATTGGTGAGGTTTTATGAGGCATGAACCTATGACTCAAAGTTTTATTTGCTACTTGTTCCAACACTTAAGTATGTATGGTAGCGAGACTTGAGTATGGCACAAGAACCAGGAAAGTAGGATTAATGTAGTAGAAATGAGGTCCTGAGGACAGGGAATGCAATAGTTTGATTAGAATAAAATGTGGACTGAAAGAGGATGTAGTGACTAAAATTGAGAAAGGAATGTTGCGTTGCTTCGGACATAATTATGTAGAGGATGATGGAAATAAGATTGACGAAAGAAATATATTGAGTGAGTGTGGGTGAAAGGGCCAATCAGGGACGTCTTAGGCGGACATATTTCGATCAAATAGCAGATATATTAGCGAAGGTGAGATAAAAAGTATCAAAAACCGGCACGCGTGCCTGCAACGACTCATTAATGTTGATGAAGCAAAAGAAGTTTCGAATCATTATCCGAAGTTAGGATCAGGATCGTAGCAAGTGGGAAACCCTGGTCTCTGCCTACCCCTTTGGGATACGGGCGTACAGAGTGAGTAGAAACTGGAGTATGTATAGAAACAAAAAGTAGAAAAAGGTTTTGTCACCGATTTCCTTCTGAACTTACAGCGACGTCTATTGACGGCTATTTCGGTCAGATCCTGAGACGTTTCTGAACTGAACTTACAACAATAGCGGTGAAACATACATACATAAACTCATGCCTGTATCCCAGAAGGGTAGGCAGAGACCCGGGACTGCCACTTGCCACGATCCTGACAGATCAAATAGCAGTGAAAAAAAAATTGTTTTCCACTTTTTGTTTCTATTTCACTCTACTTTCTAATGACCACGTTTCACGGCTTGTATGTATGTATGTTTATTTATTGGTACCATTAAATTTCGAGATAATGTTTTCCTATAAGTAGTTTTGAATAAAAAAAAAGTTGTTTCCAAAATTAATCATTTTGGAATAATATTTTCTCATCGAAACCTAGATAAGAAAAACATATCTTGAATGTCCGCAATTTTATTATATATCAAACCTTCAGACCAAATTTATTAAAAGTGTACTCATTTTATTACAATAACTAAAAATTTTGACAGAATACTCGACAAGCCTTAATTGCAACCATAGTAAAACTACTTCGACCAGTAAGGAAACAATGATTTTAGGTACTATGAATTTTAAAAGTTTACATTTTTTTAAACGGCAATTACTCAAAAGAGTATATTTTGAAATGTTCCAATGATGATTTCGACCGACGATATATGAAACAGCTGATAGGTTTTTTGCGATTTCAGAGCACCTTTCTTTAGCGGTGGTGGCCGCTGGTATCACTTGCCTTACATTCAAAAGGTCGTAGATTCGAGCCCTGGCATGTACCAATACTTGTTTTCTAAGTAACTTAGATTTGTGAATTTTCAGTAGAAATACCACCCGCTAACTGTGGAGGATAACATCGTGAGGAAACCTGAGTGCCTGAGGTGTTCACGTACCTCAGCGCTTGAAATCACGAATCTGCGGTGGGGACGCGTGGTGATTTAAGCCCATACGCTCTCTCTGAGAGAAGGCCTGTGCCCTACACAGTGGGACATTGTATGCTGCATAATTGTATATACAACACCCTCTATTTAAGAGACCTCACTTTCCAATGTAAGTACATTCGTAAACAAAAGAGGCCTTGTCACGTTTAATACATGCTAAAGGCCGGTTTTACATTGGACGACAATCGTACCAACACGACGTCATCAGACTGGTAGTATCACGCATTCACGTTATCCAAAAGCTGAGTTAACAAACACTAGTTAGTTTGACCTGAGATTTACACACTTAACCTCATAGTTATTCGTGTATTTCGGACATATAATGCGTACAGTATTTTCTAAGATTAACATGAGCGCTAGACATAATTAAATCTGAATTTGAACGGATATTTACTCGTTTACTTTTTCATTTTATAATTTTCCGAAGTTTCGTTACTTTTGATAGTGCCGTGGTCCCGGTAGACTGAGGTGATAGGCGTCTTTTTGAAAGCATTAACCGTTAGTGTACTACCCTCGGCAAAAAATATTCAGTTACGTTCCAAAAATATTTTGCCAAATTTTTTAAATTACTTCAAAAGTACCGAAACGTCTGAAAATTATATAATGAAAGTAATACAAAATTATATGATGCGCATCACTAAGTATTTTTTAACTTATCATAGAAGGCAAGATTTCAGGAAGAAGGGAGACCAAAGATGTCATGGCTTCATAACTTACCCCAGTGGTTTGAACTCTCGAATAACTAACGAGTAGAAAGTGCATTGTTTGTATTGAGAGCATCAGAAAATACGATAGCCGAATTGGTTACATAAATATACATGAACAGCCTATATACGTCCCACTGTAGGGCACAGGCCTTCTCTCAGGGAGAGAGTGTGGGCTTAATCACCTCGCGTGCTCACCGTGGATTGGCGGTCAATCGATACGCTCTTGTACGAATACTGGTCCAACGATATCGTACTGTTACAGTTGTCGTCCAATGTTAAACCGGCCGAAGCCGAGAAGGCTTTGTCACACATTCGACGCGCTGAACTGTTGCTTTCAGATAAAGTTATAGAATACTCTATGCCAGTCATTTTTGTGCCTATTTGAACGTTTTGGACATTTTGTTTTAATCGTTTTAACGTCAAGTGGTAGTAGCAGAGCGGAAGAACGCCGGCTTCTCATTTGGAAGGTCACGTGGGTTCGAATCCCGACATGTACCAATAACTTTGTTTTCTAAGTTACGTATTATGTGTTAAGTTATAGTAGCACTACCACTCGCTAACTGTGAAGGAAAATATCGTGAGGAAACCTGAGTGTCTGAGTTGTTCACACACCTCAGCGCTTGAAATTGCCAGACCGCGGTGGGCACACGTGGTCATAAGCCCGTACACTCTCTCTCTGAGAAAGGCCTGTGCCCTGCAGTGGGACGTATATAGGCTAGGTAAAAAAAGTCATGTGTTCGGACGTACAACTATAATAACTTCCACACAACACACCCCTTGTCCTGGTCTCAAACTAGGATACCGTGTACTTTGATAACCAGGCAAGGACATCACAAACATGGAAATACACCCAGACTGAGACCATTTGTTCAAATGTACGGCGGCCCCTAGTGGGAATCACACCCACTACCTCCGGCATGGTTATCTGACGTGATACTGCTATACCAATGGGACAGTCAAAAGAGTATTCTTATGTAATCTTAATAATGAAACGTCTATTGTGTCAGTGAACGGTTCATTTATTCTACATCATCATCATATGCCGAAGTCTTCGCAATCGGGGTACAAGGTAGAGCAGTCGACGTTTGCAGAGTGCGCTTCGTCGTAAGCCCTGTGTTTTTCTATTTCAAACTGCTCGCCTTTTGGTAATCTGTGGACAAGCCGCTCGTATGCATACACAGTGTAAAATAAAATCCCCACCTAGGTACCTATATCTTTGTGAGTACGAATGTGTTTTAGTTTAGGGAAAACTTAGAAATTGCGAATTAATATCAGCCGTTTCATACATTTTGCCGCAGGTGGTAACTTTAGTATACCTCTTCATCTTCTTCGGCCTTTTAACTCCTAGGGGAACACAGTTCCTCAGCCACAGATTTCCACTTCTGACGCTGGTTTGCGGCAGCTTCCAATTCAGGCCAGCCAGTACCGATCGACTTGGTCTCTTGGGCTATATGGATCCTATACAGGTGATCCTTGGCCGCCTTCGTTTTGATTGCCCGTACGTACAACACCCCACCTGAGGGATAACCTTGCTCAATGGGGAATGGGGTGTACGTGAGGGCTTGTCTAGTCAGACATCCCTGGAGCATCCCAGACATCTGACTTTAGTATTGAACAGCTGATGTTTTTTTCGTGATTTTGAAGTTTTCCCCATAGTAAAAGTGGTTTTTTTCGCATGTACCTATATGGAGATCTGGTTCCACCATGTTTTGTACACTACTCTGTTTACTATTTACTTAAAATACGATAAAATCGCCACTAATGTGTTGCGTTGGTTTGGACATGTGGAGAGGATGAAGGGAGAAAGATTGACAAAACAAATATATCGAGTGAATGTGGATGGAAGGGCAGGTAAGGGACATACTTCGACCAAATAGGGGATGTATTAACAAAGGGCAAGATAAAAAGTACCCGAACCGGCGTGCGTGCATGCAACGACTAATGAATGTTGAAGAAGCGAAAGTGATCTGTCAGGATCGTAGCAAGTGGCAGTCCCTGGTCTCTGCCTACCCCTCTGGGATACAGGCGTGAGTTTATGTTATGTTATGTAATGTGTTTTCTATCACTTACGTGTATACGATTCTCAGTAGCTCCTCCAGAAAAGAGCCTTGTTCTTGTCGCGTTTGAGCGGCGCGACAAAGTTGCCTGAGTACGCATTGCCTTCCATCCGATTTTCCGAGTCTGTAGGGATTAAATTGTTAGGACCATTTCCCAACATTTCTTGGCGATACAGTAGTGCAACGATTACAAAAATGCCTATGAAGTAATTCAACAATAATGTTCGCCAACAATAATTAATAAGGCACGTTCATTTTCTTTCAAGCCATCTAAACTTCATGGTGTATATAGTACGGCATGTAATGAAATTTTGGGCCGTTTGTATTACTGTATTTTGGTACAGTGATTTTGCCTATTTATTTAAGCATAGCACGGTTAATTAAAGATATGAACTAGACAAATATGTGCCTCTCGCTCACACAATTCTGACTGCATTATTCTATGAGCGAAAGTTTTGCAAATTATGTAAGTTTTAAATAAATATTTTAATTAAACTCATTAAGGTACCCACGCTTTGAAAAGCGCTTCGAGCTTCTCAAACAAGCTCACTCGACTGTGTCTGTGAAATCGAACGCTCGACTCCTCCCAGCGTTCCTTTTTCAAAAAGTTCCGCTGTGATTGCTTCCCGTGCAGCCATTTTTTTAACGTTGCCATATCGGGCCTTTTCGGCGTATCTTGAACGCTCCGCTTGGCGAATGCAGGGTTGATTATTGGTTTTCTGCAAATAGACAAGGATTTGTCGACGCTGCTTGGTAATTGTAGATGTCTCTTACAAACAATAGCTGCACAAAATTTGAGTACGAAATACGAAGTTTCGAGACTGAATATTCAGTTAACTTAAAATGGCGCTGCGCGGAGCGTTTTCCATACACATGTTGTTTGGTTTTCATTTACAGAAAAGAAATGAATCGGATCGTAATGAAACTTGCACATTTTTTAAATAATACACATCGAGATTGTATGGCATTAATTGATAAAAAATAAACAGAGCAAACAGCTTAAATAAGCTCAACGCTCAAACGCTCTCATAGAAAGTTCTCCCAAGGCCTTAATTTATTTTTTAACAGTTTATTTGCAATTATAAACACTTATGTACCCCGTTTTATACACCAAGACTCAGGCTATTTGCATAAATCAATAACGGCGGCCTCCAGTGGGAATCGAACCTGTGACCTCTGTTTTGGTAGTCAAGCGTTTTAACTGCTAGACCACAAAATAAACATTCCAATAGTAATAATATTATTCCTACAACCTCACAAACACCCTACCATAACGACCCAGCAACACATACTAATAAATACGAAACCTCATGCATAACATTACATTCGTTACCATAAAGGCACTGCAAACCTTTTATAGGGGACTTTGGCGAGAAACTTTCCGTCCTTGAGCAAATAGATGTGTTTCTTCACATCGGCCCTTCGATGGGCGTCTTCAGACCCTTGGCCGTGGTCTTTCAGCATGGTGAAGAACTCGGGGTCTGTCGGAAGGTTCCAGGCTAGAGCCGCCGTGTTGCTGTACAGGAAAATGTCTCCGATAGGTATCAGCGCGGCCGTCTGTACACAGAATACTGAAAAGCGGAATCAGACTGGTAATTGCAGCAAATAAGGCTGCTGTCACATCTGGCGTCTCCCTCGCACGTTGTAACATTTTTAATAATTATTGTAAAATAATAAGTTAACTCGTATCGCTCGTAGCCCCGGCTGCCTGAGTGATCTTAAACGATCACGAAGGTTAAGCAACACAGGGCGCGTTCAGTGCATGGATGGGTCGCCATCTATGCCTATCGCTAGTGGCATTTTTCCGAGCGGTTCCGTGCTTCGCAAGGCACGTTAAGCTGTTGGTGCCGGCTGCCGTCGATAGATGGCAGTCGTTAAGCCAAGTCAGAGGCCTTAGGGCGGCTTGACAACTTCTGACAGTAGACGAGCCACTAGTCTACAAGCCTCCACCAATCCGGACTTGGCCCCCGTGGTGGAGTATGGCCTATACCTTTCTCAGGGAAGAGACCCGTGCCCCTCGGTGGGGACATAATGGGTTGATGATGAATAAGTTTTTCCTATTAAGTGTGGGAAATCCCGGCGGAGACTGAAAAACAGCATTAATGCTGAGGCTCTGACCATTTCAAAAGTGTAATAAATTTTATTATTCTTATCATAAGCAAATTTGTTGCTTTTAAATAAAGTTCTTCAAACTTTTTTATTTTTAAGTTTTTAAAAAGTCAGATTTCTTAAAGAGCGCTGTCTATACATAAGATATTAAAAGGCTGAATAGTCCATTAAATTCAAAAAAGGCTGCTTTCATACATGGCATCCATCTCGCTCGCACATTGTAACATTTTAAAATATTGTAAAATAACTAGTCAACTTTTGAACACCTAAACCATCCTGACAGCTTAGTCGGCCTAGCCCATAGGAAAGACATGTCAATAGATGCGGAGCCAACCAATCCGCGGGTTTCCTCATGATGTTTTCCTTCACCGTTAGCGTGTGGTATTGCTACTACAAGTTTACAGATGTACTACGTAACTTTGAAAATAAACAAAGTCATAGGTACATGCTTCCGAGTCCATTGTTCTACCCACTGGGCCAAGCCAAGCCGCGGTGGGCACGCGTGGTGATTAAGCCCATACTCTCTCCCTGAAAAAAGGCCTGTGCCCTACAGTGGGACGTCTATAGGCTGCTTACAAATATTACTTACCTAACTGAAAAGAAGAGCCATCAGGAAACACCAAAAACCTTTTTCGTCTCGACAGTATTCTAGAACTTTGTTCCGTTTCTGACACACTATCCAAAGTACAGTTATCATTCGGACTTCCTCTGTGATTCGGACAGCTCGCTAATAATATGTCACATGCAAATATTTGGATAACGATAACTGTTATCCATCGACATCTTATTCCACGTGATCCCATTTTTGCTAGCTTACGAAATAAGGTTTCACGGAAGCAAACTTTTTCTTTGACTGGCCGCAAAAAGGAAAAAGATCACGTCAGTCACTTGCAAATTAATATGTCACTGGCCAGTAATATGAAGAAATTACAAAGCAAAACGTTTTTTTCGTAATAAAAATAAAATAAGCTACTCCAGAGAGTACTGGAAAACGACTGCCATGCCCTTCTTGGTATGACCACTGCACTGTGTGCGAATTAGCAGCTCGTGACAATTTTACTGTTACAATCGTGTATTTAATCTCGTATTTTTTTGAGTTGTAAATTGGGATCGTGTAAGGAATAGAGGTGAAAAAAAACAATTTTCAAATCTGATAGGTATCTAATTTTGCCTATATAGTCTTTATCTACATTATTATACATATTTGGAATAATCTTCGTTAAAATGAATGGTAACTAACTTACTATTCCAACGTGTAATTAGTAATAACTATTACCAAGGTTTAATTACTAAGCACAGTTATATATACCGCCTACAATTAAAATAACGCAATATATATATTTTTTTCATATAATGCAACCGGCTTAAGTTTTAATATAGTATGAAAAAATATTGAGAACTTTAAACGTTTATTTATCGGAAATAGTTTAATTCTTGATACTAAGGAAACACATTCAGGTCTAGTAAAGTACTATTTGCAGGCCAATATTTATATTTTTAATTTTTTTTTAATTTTTTTTTCATCATTCAGCTACAAGAAGTCCACTGCTGGATATAGGCCTCCTCCATGGATTTCCAAAAAGACCGGTTGGAAGCGGCTTGCATCCAGCGTCTTCCTGCCACTTGGATGAGGTCGTCTGTCTATCTTGTGGCTGGTCGTCCTACACTGCGCTTGCCAACATGTATAATATTTATTTACTAGGAATTTTAGTACATTCTTCATTTCTTATACTAAATACTGCTTATCTATATTAGTAAATTCTAAAAATTACAAAAAAGGGTGCAACAATTCTAGCTGTCCTTGACAAAGGTTATGCTTACATCTAATATGTTCAGTTGCAGTGATTTATCGGAATTGCAGATTATTTATGTTACGAGTTACTGAAGCGCGTCGATATTTCTTTGTAAATTTTACGCGCTCCAGGGCCATCGTCTCAACCTCAAACGGCTCACGCAGGTAGCTGTCTCAAAGCACAGAGTTAATATCATTTATTAAATAACCATAATCCGTGTGGCGCCGGATTAAGAATAGCGTCGCTCCATTTCCTTCCGTGGATGTCGTAGAAGGTGACTAAGGAAATCAATTACCAGGAGACGGGCAGCCGCGTCTTCCTGAGATTCAAACCGCATACAAGCGTGTCGATTATGGCAAAACCCCTCATGGTTATGAAAAATCACGAAGGAGTTCTATGTCCTGCAGTGGGCATCAAATGGCTGATGGGGTCTGTTCGGGTCTTGCCCCCTTTCTGCTTTTGCTCCCTTAGTGTGATTCCCATAGTATTTGTAGAGATTTGCCCCCTTTTAGAAATACCCTACTTTTTATTCGAACTTTGCCCACCAATTGCTATCGCTGGTCTATTTTTCTTGTTTTTCCCCATTAAAGTAACGTTCGTAAAAGAAGATGATATTTTCCCCATAAAACAACTGATGATGATGATGATAAATAGCCATAACATACAAAGATAAAACATATACCTACAGTTAACAAATATAGCATGCTAACAAAAGTATTCCATAAAATATTGTATTCAATCGTAACAAGGAAGAGATTGTCCTTGTAAGGTAATATAAACACACCTACAACCTCACTACTCTATACTCACCCGGGTATCGACAGAATACGGGCGCTAGAATTTACTTATAAACTTTTGACACCATGCTTGAGTTGGAACCCATTAGCATTTGCCACACACGTGTTCATGTTTTCATACCAATAGGTACTTACCGTACCGTATAATATGTCAATTTGCTATGCTTCCATCATTTTTGTATGCTTTTAACTTGTCTACGTTTACTCTGTGCTGCTACTTTCAGACTCATTATATTAATGCTTTGTATACGTGTGTAATTGTGTATGTCTTGTGGAAATGAATCAGTTATGTTATGTATCTATCTATCTACAATCAATTATAATTGATTTCTTATTGGCTGCGTATTATGTGCTATGGCAATAAAAACGGTACTTAAACTCCTTCAGGTATTGCAAAGCAATGTCCAGCAGCGCTGGTTTTTATAATAAAAGTAGCAACGAGGGCCGACGGCAGCGTTGTACTCACCAACAAAAACAAACAATTCAGGATAAATACAATATAAACCAATAATTAATAAGTAATAACTTTGAGGCCTGTTGTTAACTGCCCTGCTGGTGTGTGACGCAGGAGGGCGCCAATGTGTCGATGCAGGTTACGCCCACCACCTGCGGCCGTTGATTCGACTCATGTTCTGCTATGGTTAGTACCTATTTAATTTTATCGATAACCACCTACCCAAATAATTTTACACAATAAACATAGTCTTTATAATCAAGCTTCTAAGGTCGATTAATAAAATCAATGTCTTTTAATAGTACCTAAAAACGTCAGCAGTTAAATTATTGCAATACAAAGATTTGAAGACAAGACACTGCGATTTTATTTTCTTTTTTGTGAAAAAAAACTTCATTACTGTTTGTCATGATAAAAAGAGGTATTTTTTCTTTAACCTCATTTTGATTCAAGGTAGTCAATACTGAGTCAGTAGCTAAAACTAGGAGCAGAAGGATCAATGGTAGTCGCGACACATTCGGGGTACAGCTCGTCACATGATCCCGTGGCGCCATGAGCTCTATCGTAGTCCTTATGGTCGTCCACGTCGAAATCTTGCCCCTTTGGTAATCTATAGAAGAGACGAATAAACACATTCAGTGAAAATTACGTTTAATTCAATGAGGCTATATTATTATAACCTACACGATTTGCCCTACTCGGATTGGCAATTTCAAGCGTTGCGTTACATGAGTACCTCAGACACTCAGATTTTCTCACGATGTTTTCCTTTACAGTTAGCGAGTGATATTGCTGCTATAACTTCATAAATGTTCGTAACTCCGAAAATGAAGTCAAACCCACGACCTCCCGAATGTGAGGGGGGCGTTCTATCGCTCCGCTACCAACGCCCACATTTTCTTAAATATAATTAATCTAATTTTCTTTTTTTAAAATCTACTTATATGATCTTAATGAAGTGTTGTAAGTCAGTTTTAATATCTTAAAAACCTCAGAGCATTTGAGATGTCTGTGTTAAAAACCTATTGTACAGTTCACAGAACATTCGACAGCACATAAACTTCTCGACGCATGTACTCAACTGATTTACATTCCTGTGACATTAAAACAAACAACTAACAATTAGTCCACTGTCATCTAAAATTAAATAAAATTGCTGCTATATATTTATATTGGTCTGTAATAAATACATTTGAACGAAATTTTAAGAAGAGGCAGATAATGAAATTGTTTGACGACACAATACTCAAAGACATAAAATCACACAACAAATTTGATATGAAAACTAGCTGAGTCGGCAAACGTTCATTTTTTGCCATATTAATAAGCTTATGACTTATTCTCAGACCTACCAAATTACAAAAAAATCATAAAAATTGTTGTATCCGTTTCAGAGGAGTTCGATAACAAACAATGTGACGTGATATTTTTATACATTAGACATATTTCAGGTGCCAGAGCACTCATGGCACGACGAGAGGTGGATGAGATAAGATAAGGATAATCTTTATTGCACACAAGAAGCTAGACATAAAATATGAAAGTTACAATGAAAAAGTACAATGGGCGGCCTTATTACAATGAGTACCGCAAGAATAGATTAGATTATTGCCATCTGTGAACCCTACCTGTACATAATATTAACTTTCCTTCGGCGTTCATTAAGGTAAACTTACGTGAAAACAGCCCGCAGGATCTCCTGAAGAAACGAGCCCTGTTCTTGTGCACGATATTGTCCAACTTGACATAATGCCTTCAGCATGCAAGGTCTCCCATTGGCGCCGAGTCTGAAAAATATCGTGATAATTAAAACACAGCAAACTAAGGTCGTCAAGCTAGTGTTTTTGTATGTGTGCGAGCCCTGGTTCATAAAAGTAGACCTCATAAAAATCTAAAGGTATTCGATAACAAACGTATGTGACTACAACTATACAGTAATTCAATCAATCAATCATTTATTGTTCAGTCATGAGAATGTTACAGGTGGTAAATATAAATAAATATAAAGGGCACTACAATATTTATCTCACTTAGAAAGAAATTAACTTTAAAATTGTGGAATATTAAACATAAGTACCTAATAATTATAAGAGATTATGAATTGATATTCATCTTAAATTTTTTTAAATATCATAAATTTTATCATTAGTCATATTTTTATATAGTCATATTTATAAGCATTTTAAGCAACACACGTTTTCAATTAACACCTTCTTGCAGCTCTGGTGTTCAGTAATTTATTATGTTCAGTAATTTGTTACATATTATGTCACATCTTCGATAAGTCCTGTATCATCGTAATATTCTTGTAGTGAGTAGTAAAACTTTTTGGTTAGATATAGGTATATTTAAGTCAGTTTTGAAAGCTTTTATTCTATCTAAGTTTTTGGTCGAAGTTTTTCTTTTTAGCAGCTAAGGACTCTTCCAAAACTAAACAGATACATTTACGACCTTTTCAGCCGCGTTTTCTGCTTTTGAAATATATATTATTATTTATTTAACCAGTGACATTCGCGACGTCAATGCCTTCAGTTTGACGCTCATTTTTCAAAATAGGGTAGCCGTTTGTCGTGAAGAAACAGACATAATTTACATAAATTCATACAAACGCGCGAGAATACGAAATCAAAAGGGGCCGTCCACAAAAATATACAGGTTCATCGGCTGACGACAGCATCTACCTACGAAATATAAGTAAAAAGCTCGAATTCACCGCTAAGCACAGCAACACGAAACAACTTCAGAATTCGGGCTACAGCCTTTTCAAGAGTTGTTAGCTTCTTTGGCGTTGTTTATTTTCTTATAAGCTAGAGGGCACTGTACCGTAAGGAAACACTCGACGATATCTGTGTCGTGATAAAATATTTAGCTACCGCGATGTTTTCATTGACGAACGAGTAATGTTGACAGTGGACACTAAAGACCGGCCAAGTGCCAGTCGGACTAGCGCACCGAGGGTTTCGTACTCGCGCTTGGCTGTACCTATAATAAGTCCCACTATCACACCAAGTTTGATGGTTGTACTACTTTTTTACGATAGAGCATAAACAAAAAACGGTGAAAAACCACGTTTGTTGTATGGAGACCCCATATTTTTTACAATTTTTTTTATTTGTTAAATAATCCGCCATAATAACAAACGTCCAGTGAAAATTTCAATTAGCTACCTATTTCATTGGACGGACGGACAGACAGGCAGACAGCGGAGACACAGTTATAGAATTTGGCACCCTTTGGGTACGGAACCCTAAAAATTCACAACTATGTGGGCAGATACAGTCGACAGAAGAGCTAGCCGAGTAAAATTTCTTTCTTGAAAAGTCGCCCGTAACGTTCTTATTTTTTATACAATCTTGTCATTCGACGTGGAGAATTTAAATAAAATGGAGAATTTTTATCTTTTGCTTATCGTAAGTGATTTAATTTATAGATACTAATTCAGCTTCTGCATTATTTTAATAAAAAAAATTATTTCAATATCAATAGAAACAATGCTTACATACGAAAACAAAAACATTTTTTAGTATTTTTTTTTTTGCATTTTTAGAAATACCTTCCCTTATTTTATATTTTGTTAGATTGATCCTATTAAATAAATAGTAAGTTTACCAACATGAAAAACGTATCTAGCACATAGTGTAAGAAGTGCATTTAATCAGATAATCACGCAACTTTTCAGCCTTATAGTAGTTATGAAACTGAATTTAGCTTGGCAATTTGCGCCAGGCGTTTGAATTGAACGCTTCTCGAAGGAAGTGTTGCCTGAAATTAAGCTTCTAGCAAAGTCGCTCACGTTTCTGCCGTAGATATGTACTGCTTGAATAGAACACTATGAATTACTAACCATCGATATGAGCCAAACAAATCGCAGGGAAGTTTTCTTATTAATTAGTCAATATTGCGTGTATGGCTTCAACGATACACACATATGCTTCACAAGTGACAAAATTGTTTATATTTAATTATCTGAAGAATGCGAACGAGAGCGGAGGTAATCTAGTGGGTAGAATATTGGACCCTGAAGCGAGAGACCCAGGTTCGATTCCCAGTGCAAGCATGTACCTATGACTTTGTTTTCTAAGTTATGTACATTTGTGAAGTTATAATAGCAGTACCACTCGCTAACGTCAAGGAAAACATCGTGAGGAAACCTGAGTATCTGAGCTATTCACATACCTCAGCGCTTGAAATCGCCAATCCGCGGTGGGCACGCGTGGTGATTAAGCCCATACTCTCTCCCTGAGAGAAGGCCTGTGCCCCACAGTGGAACGTATTTAAGCTGCTTATGAATATGCTTACGATCTGAATAATACCAACCACAATATAACGACTGTCTCTCTGTCTCTAAAGGGGTCTCTTGTGCCGTAAAAGATAGCTAGTTTTAATTTTCATATAGTACTGTATTTTTGTAAATATTTCATGTTTGTGTTATTCCTCGTACAATAAAGAATATTCTTAACTTATCTTATAGTAGGTAGGTATGTTATATCGTAGCGAAATGCTCAATAGTTTTATACAAAAGAAAAGAAGTAAAAAATATGGACACCCCAACACAAGAAAAGTGTCATTTTTTTATTTTCGTTCTTTTGTAAAAACCAAACATGTAAGTGTCACACTTGGTATAATCACAGTGCAGTTCCTACAATATAATAACAGATACCTAATAAAAATGTTGAAAGTGTGAGTCAGACTCCGGATAAAGGATCCGAACTTAAAAAAAGCACCTTTTTAGTATTCCGTAGTCGACAAGGAACATAGTTTCACCATGTCCGTCCGTCTTTCTGTCTATCTGTCTGTCCGCGGCCTGACTCAGAGACAATTTGTACTAGAAAACTGAAATTTGGCAAAGACATACATATTAATCACGCCGACAAAACGGTAGAATAAAACCTTTAAAAAATATTTTTTTTAGGGTACCCTTCCTACATCTAAATTACGGAATGCAATTTTTTTTTCTTGCCTGGTCGTTTGATCGTTTAAAAATATTTTAAGTGTAGGAAAACTATTTTTCTATTTATGGATCCGTTTGCGAAATATTAAACTCTAAAGCAAAATTATTTGTTAGAGAATGGAGAACTTGCACTAATAAAATATTTAATAGAATAGAAGAGGACACGTTAAAAGATAAATAAACGTGGTAGTTTTTTCGAAAACCAGTCGAAAAGTCAATATAGTCACGTGGTACTAAAACGCGCCATACAAATCGACCTTCGACTATGACGTCACTCCCTAACGTAACGATTATAATGTATGAAGCGTTTATCTATATTTGAGTTATCTCGTAAAATAATGTTTTTATGCATGTACACGAACTTTACTAATTTTGCCGATGCTTGTACTTGCCCATTAGCTCAGTTGGGAGAGCGCTGGCACGGTTAGCCACGGGTTGCAGGTTTAAGTCCCGGCATGGATGGAATATTTAGCCTCTAAATTGTTTTTTTAAAAATTGTCCTCAGCACGGGTTAGTGCAACAAACAAAATAATATAAGAAATCTACTTAGTTTTATGTTATTAGAGTAACTTTATTTCTCGCATATTTTGTGACCCCGAAAACCCCAAAAAAAATATATTTATTGTTTTATTTTTAAATTTTTTCTAGGTTTTTATATGATTTCTATGGTATAAAAGCAAAGTCACTCCAATCTAAGTGAAACGCAAGTTCCCCATTGTAGAAACGTGAAAAAATTCAGGACAGTGGCACATATAATAAACTTAAAAGGAAAACTATCACTGCTAACGAGGCTAGTTAACTTACAAAAGAAAAACTTCGTACAAATTCCATTGAAATACTTCGATGAAGTTGTTAGTTCTGTAAAGCTGGTAAAAGCCCCTCCTGTTACGGAACCCTACACTGCGCGTTCCGTCACGCACTTGGCCGGTTTTGCTAAGCTCATAATCCTTTAGGGAATGTTTATGGTGATACAACATGTTTTGCGCTCGGAAAATGGATTGTTTTGTGTAGGTAATAATATTTGTATAATGTTTTTTAGCAGGAGGCGCAGCAAACACACACAACTTACGCTTTGAGTAGGCGCTCTATTTTTTCATAGAGCTCGGCTCGGCTTTTTCTATGAAACTCGACGCTGCGTCCACCCATGTGTTCCATGTTCAAAAACTCCCGCCTATTGCCCGCGTGCATCTGCCGCCTGTCCATTTTGAATTTCGAACTTTCTTTTTCGTCGACGCTCCGCTTCGCGAACGCCGGATTCACTATTGGCTTCCTGCAATAAGCGTTTATAAATGGCCAGTGTTGTTTTAATTAACTTTTCAGTAGCTGCATGCAGTGCGCGGCTCAATGGCCTACTCCAGATGCGTCGTCTTTTGTATGCTCTTGGATACTTTTGGAAAATTCAGCTTCGTTTTAAAATAGACCATAGACTAACATGTAAGTAGTTACCATAACGGTAAACGCTCATCGTAAGCTAACCTCCTTAACCCAGTTGTTACTAAAACTATTTTTTGTCTCGTATCTTCGTAATTTTTTAGTATAATTACCTTGATGTGTGTAGTAATCATGGAAAAATAGCCAAAAAAATCGGTGTTTCCTGGAAAGCTCGGAAAATGCGGATCGTTTTAACGATCAGTAGTAATAGGCGGTTAGGTCTCCATACATTATCAGTTTACCGATTATATCCTATTTTAAATGAAAGAAACACATTTGTTACCAAAAATGTCCTTTAATAAGTAAATGAAAAGTGTTAATAAACAAACCAAATAATTTATGAAGGAGTATGGTAAGTCACGAAACATGTTTTAGGGTGCAAATGGATTTTGCACTTTTGACATGTGAAGTTTGTATTTTTTTTGCAAAGAGAACAACGAAGCTGAGAATCATTGTATACTATTAGATGATCAATTCTATCGTAGCGTGAAGTTTCCCTGTAATTTCTAGGAGTAGGACAAGGACCACGTTTCTCATTTTTTTTATATGTTTCCAAGAATGTGAGGTAATCGTACTCTCCTCCATTACTTTTGTAAAGTTGCCACGCATTGTGAGTGGCCATGTCCAACCAGTGACAAAATAATGGGAAATACCATTTCTTGCCGCGAATAGACGTACGATAAAGACCAATGTTTTGGTCAGACCTATCAACTCCCCCCATGTTTTCATTATAGCTTTTTATCACTGCAGGCTGATCAATGTGTACATATTTTTTCTGCTGCTGCGAGAATCGTTTAGCTTTATGCAAGGGTTCAATGGTTTCTGAATTGGATGCCACCGTCACCACACTATTATCATTCCACTTGCAAACCAAGATATGCTCTGGTTGGCTAGACTGGTACTTGAAAGTGCCTCTTTCTGTCTTCTTGAACTCTTTATTGGACGGCTGTCTGAAAGTTTAAAATACATACTCAAATTACTACCGATCGTTTTAAAGATCATTAAATGTTTTAACATTTTTTTTACAAACGATTGTAATAATAATAACGGTTATGTTCTAGTTTGGTTAGACACTTGATAAATTTATAAAATACAAGAATAAAATAAACATCAATCACAAACAATTTCGTAAAAACTTACCGTTTTGAAGACATAATGAAAGATTCTTTCGTTTATACAAAATAAACCACAAAGGAACTTTGAAATTATGATCAGATGATAATCATTTATGCACCAAAACACTTTCAAATCATCACTGCCTCGATTGGTATACAATAAGCTAAAGTTTTCCGTTCATTAATATTTTTTTATCGAGGGTACTTTTAACACTTTTTGTTGATCTTTATAACGATCGGTCACTGTAAATGGGTTAACACCTTCAGTATTTTTTTTATTTCCTTAGGCCAACAAAGAGCTATTAACAGTAGATTAGGTAACAGATTGCTAGCGAACGAGAAACCGGTGATTGATGAGTGGCAGGCAATATTCAAAATTGACTCAAAATTTGATTGGGATAAAATTGTATTTATAAGACAATGTGCGGCGCGTGTATACAAAAAACCAAATAAAAGTTAAAAGAATATCCAAAAAACAATTTGGAAGGCGTTACAGGGTTTCAAAAATGAGAAAATAATATTGTTTCAAGAATAAAATTCTTGTTAGATTTCCATAACATTTTGAACGTCTTCTAACAAGGATGAAGAAACATAAAACATTATTTTACTGGATAACTCAAATTATGATAAAAGCTCCATACATTTTAGACGCCACTGGCGACTTGTGACGTCATAGTTTACATAAAATTGTTGTCTGGAAGAAATTACTTTAAGCGATAAGACCGCCCATCTCTTGGCAAACGAACTGTTATTCACAAATACAACTCAAGTATTTTTCTGTATTTATCTGAACTTTGACTTCGAAATGTAATTCCTTGTGTGCTGATAATAAATAATATTTGGTCTATCTATCTAGTTTACGCACACATATTTGGCTCTTATTTGAAAAGCAAAAATTCAAGCAAGTAATTCCGGAATTAAGTTAATAATGTACTTACGAAAGTTTTAGTACAAAAAGTCAATATTCTATCGTACTCTGAAAGCATTTCTTAATCTGAGGGTATTAATTTGTTTTTATTTACAAAAGTTATCCAACTTGGCTGTGGTCTTCAAAGTAAGGCCTGCCATAGATTGGTACTCCCGTACTTCTTTCAGCCTTCTTTTCTGCCACAATTAATTGTAATGCGACAGATAAAACAACTTTGTGTGCGATTTTGTACTAAGAAATAGCATTATACTTTTTGAAAATTCAGAGCGCATCGGAAACTGAAGACACATTTTGGCTAAATTACTAAATAAACGTAAAGCAAATAGCGTCAAGAGTACGGGGGTTTCCGTGAGTAGAGGCGGCTTGAATGTATTAAATGTCGATGGAAAGGTTTAAATTTCAGGCACACTGTGCAGCTTCAGTCAAATTGATAAAGATGCCTATTATGCGATTAATTCGAAGTGTCAATCACGTACAATTACTTGCTAAAGAGTCCTATTAGCACGGTAATGCTTGATTCATTAACAAAATTGATAGTCTAGTAACCAATCGCATTCCAATGGTATAAACCGTGCAACTTAACTTGCCGCCTTGCGCGATTTGATCTTCTTCGCGAGATATGATATTACCATTGGAATTATATTAAACTGCTATTGCTTTTTGGACTACTAAATAGAGCCAAATAACAACTATTGTCACGCTTACATATTCTATTGACACACTGTGTGAGTATTAGGGCCGAGTCAATGGAATGGTATACAATTATAGTTCAGTTCATCTTGCGTCTGCTGAAATTTAGGTGTAAAAAAATATATTGCGAGTAAAAAATATTATTGAACTTACTTACCTAGGCGATCGAGCGGGAATATCAACGGATTCAGTCATTTTCCCATTTTCTTAAATGATTAACGTAACAACCTTACAGTATAATTAAAATAATAAGACACCTACTTACTTCTTGTAGGGTCGCTTAAAAAGGATTTTTCCGTCGTAATCAGTATAGTAAATATTTTGTATGCTATCAACCCTTCTGTGCAGAGGGTCTGCATGGTGGTTGAATGGAGAGTAGGGGTCCTGAGGCAGTTCCCAAGCTAGCGCTGCCGTGTACCCGTAGTAGAAAATGTCGCCGAATTCAAATATCATCGGGAATGTATGACAGAATACTGAAAAGGAGGATTCTCATTAGCAAAACACAAACATAAACTCAAACCAATCACGGAAGTAAGTGTTTCGAGTGAAAAAATATCCGTCCATATATATCCAGATAAACGCTTATTATAAAATAAGGCCGAATTTTTAAAAGAAAATAAATTAATTTACATTAACTTACCAAGTTGCACGGAACTGCCTTCGGGAAATATAAGAAATCTTTTTCTTCTTGATAGCACTGGACTTTGAATTTCAAATTGACTAGTACTATTAAGGTCACTTTCGTTTGAACTTCCAATTGTTGCACTAATCATAAACAAAATTAGCAAACAGAATGAATTAGCAACTTTTCGCTTCAAATTAATCATGATGCTGGTCCTTTTGACACCATTAAAGATCAAAGTGTTAATTTTTTTCACTTTTATGTTGTCCGGAATTTTAAACTTTTTATCGTCAACAATATTCTGTGCCAGCAACTTTTTGCTTTGAAAATTATTAATGACTGAGGAGCTTTGTTTGCTGCCAATTTTTTTTTTTTACTGTGGGGAACCTCGTTTGCTCTTGACAGCTTGGCTTAGCAACTCCAGCGGATTAGTGTTGAAATCGTGTTAAGATATTTTCGACATCTGAACTTCGTTTACCTTTGGACCGTTACACGTTTCATACAGGCTGGTTTGAAAGTATAATGATTTCGAGTATAATTATGATTTTTGGAATTGTTGGTTTGTTTTCATTTCAGGTTAGTTATAATTTTATTTGTGTAGCCTATATACGTCCCACTGCAGGGCACAGGTACTTCTGTCAGCAATAGTATCACCACGCGGATGGGATGATTTCTACTCTGGTATCAGAAAGAAGGTCCCATTTTATTGAAGAATTATCGTTCTTTCTAAGGAAAACCAAAACAAACAATGTGTTTTGACAACTAAAAATAAAAGAATCAAAAGACAAGTCTCTCCGCTAACTTTCTAAACATAAAAGAGCCCTTCGGAGCATGTTTGTCATAGTACCTTCGGTTTACTAAACTAATTAGAGGGCCCATATTAGACCACCCTTTATAATGCACTTACGTTTGTCCGTTACAAGACCACTAGTTTATCTGGAGCAATATTCAACCGTTAATAGCAACAATAAATACGAGCACCATATCCTAACAGTTACCATTTCTCGACTACCGTTATGGCTCGCGAATGTACTTTTGGAAATCATTTCTGATGGTAGATTCACACTGTTTTGTCCCGACTCGAGGTTGCGAAAGTGGCTTTGTGATTTTAATTAAAATTTAAATGGGGTTTTAAGTTTTAGGTGCGGCGCAATTTGGTGTGCTCCCAAGTGATACCGAAATGAATTTTCGTTTCCTATAAGTTTTGTTGTGGTGCCAGTATTTTCATTTGTTCGAAGGCGGGGTTTGGGAAAAAAATTGTTCGCTGACAAATACCAATGAACAGACTTGCAGCTCTAGTTTTTAATAGGGTAATTAAAATAGTAATAATGGCACCGTAATGGCGCAAGCCTTCATTTAAACCAAGTCGCAGTGAACTCATAAAACCGTGTGGCATTATGAACAGACTGTTTCAGGTGGCTTTTATCAGTTACATTGGTTTGCTTCTGTTTTTATTAGTAGACTTTGGCAAGAGCGATGATGCTACTTCGGTGCATGAAAGGCCTAGGCGTTTTTTGAGCTTTTTGAATGTCTCGCATTTTTTTGTAAGTATTTTTCAAACGAATCAGCTCCTTTATTACTTTATCCAAATCCTGAATGGTTCCAATCGTCTTACTGTTTGATTCCATATTAATTTCTATCGTAAATATTAGGATTCCGATAGGATTTGGTGCTTTAAACTAATCTTCTGATATATGTACATAACCTGTGCTATTAAAGAAGATATAATAGATTTTTTGTCGTTATTCACACCGTTGTAGGCACTATACGTCTATGTACAGTACAGCCATGAAACTTTCAAAAAGTAGACTACAAATGGTATTAAAACATTATTATTATTATACTGTTTATTATTATTGTTATTACATTGTAATTCTATCATTACGCCTGTACTTTTATTACGTATGGTGTGCAATAAAGAGTTTTAATCTAATCTAATCCATCAGGCAACCACGCATTTAGTACACTTTGGACCCAGTTGTTTCGTATGGGGGAAAATCTAGCCACACAAGAGCAGGCACGGTTGCACGTCAGTGACAGAAATACATAACATAGTAAAGATAGCACTATAGAAAATATTACATAGGTACTTTTAAACTGTAAAATTATGTTTAAACTTAATTTGTATTTGCACGATATTCTTTGCAGTGGCGTATAAACATAAAGGCCAATATGGTTCCCTGGAATCAGCTCTTTGCTCAAGGCCTCGGGTTCAGGATGAACTGGGATGAACCTCCGGATTCCTTTCATTCCTACCATCAGGTGCACAGGAGGAGTGCTTATAAACGCTTGGAGATGCTGCTCGACAGGTTGGTTTTGTCAATGCAACAGAAATCCCAGTGTGGGTGAAACTCGCTATTGCCTACTTTTATTATTTGTTCCAATTCCTTCCGTGGATGTCGTAGAAGGCGACTAAGGAAATTAATTACCAGGAGACGGGCAGCAGCGTCTTCCTGAGATGCCAACCGCATACTACCGTATAGTTAAGGTAGTCCAGCCAAAATAATATAGTTATTATTATTATTTATAATCTTTAATCTCGAAAATTACCACCTGATTGACTTGGCTGTACTTGTAGTGAACCGCAGATGGATCTTTGGATTTCAGTTGCAAAGTCACCTGTAACGCAACTGAATAAAGTGCCTACATGTACAGATGAGTGTGCTGTCTATTGTACGCTATCAAGCGATAGTTCGTGTTCTACCGTGGGTTTTAGTAACCACATTTAACAAGCAAGCACGTAATATGATCATCTGAACTTACCGTCACATGAGGGGCAGTTTGACAGCATGATACTCACTATCGCACTTTGTTACTTTTATTTCATTTCAATAGATACAATCAGTGGCACAATGTCTACTTCTACATCGTCTACATCTAAAGTCCTGTTTTATTTGTCTGTGGTGTATTTAGTTTTCTTTCTTTTTTTGTGCATATTATGTTACTTATCTATTTATTTTGCTTCTGTGTTCTGTCTTGTTGGTCTTTCTTTCTTTCGTTCTTTACTTTTGCAAATCTTCATACATTAGATCGCACCATGCCCACTATAATTATAAAATGTTTTCGTTTTCTGTTCTTGACTGTACAAATTGGTGGGAATCCACGCATTCAAAGTATCGTAGATTGTAAAAGTGAGCATTATGTGACTAAAACCCTTCATGCTAATAGTAAAGTTGGCTTTATACTATTTTAGGCTAAGTGCAATCTCACTTATGTAGATGTAGTAGTTGCCATTGTGCTGCTGATTGTATTGAAAAATAATAACAGTAACAAAGTGTCATCGTGCTTTCAAACCGAGACGGAGTTTAATGGCAGAGACCCGAGCCTGTCATAAACATAAAATGTAGTGAAAAGTGTTAAATATCTAATTCGCTTTACAGCAATGGTGTCAGCGGTCTCCACTGCATTAGAAGAGCAATCTGCGAGCTAGACACACTTTCGAATCCAAGAAGCATATACTTCAAGATATTAAAAATTTTCTTCAGGTAATACTCGACTAATTGTCCAGTCTGTGGGGATATATAAAGGCATTTTGCTTTGCAAAAGGTGAAAAACAAAAGGTTTCTTTGGTCCTCGTTTCGTTCGTCCGTTCGTTTAGCATGAAAGTTTCGACAAAGGTTTTGCGCAGAATGGGGCGTTGTGGATCACTAATGAATCTAATTTATTTCGCTAAACTCATATTCAAATATAACATGTGACTTCACTTCACGCTTCAGAAGCTACTAGGTCAGGACTTAGGAGGTTAATCCAAAATAATATTTGTAGGCGAGGAATTATTTCACAGTCAAAATAATCCAACGGTTAATTGACAAATCTGATTGATACGGAACCCCAGTGACTTTTTTATGGAAGCCTTGGGTTCCGCGGAATCTATTTCGATTCGGATTCCGATACGCTAGTCAAAAGAGACAGTGATCGCCTAATTCTGCGCTCTCGTAGTGGATGAGAGCGGTATGGCCCAATTTTCGTTGATTCTTGCCTTTCTTAAGACGTGCATACGAAGCGAACAGGACAGGAAGATCTGGTCCGAGTATGGTCTGAAGGAAAACTTCAAAATCATGCAAAATAATTATGTTGGTTCATACATTGTAATGCCGCACTGGTGGTAAATTTTCGCGATTTTGAAATAGTAATTGTTTGTTACTATTTCAAAATCGCGTTATGAGAATTTTGTTACACCCTGTACATGTACCCTGTATCTTACATGGTATTAATTAAACTTCATTATAATAATCGGATCGGTAAACGTAGTGTGGGACATCCTCAGACTCGGTGGAGCGATGATCTTCGCAGGGCGGCTGGCAAGAGCTGAGTGAGAGTAGCCGAGGACCGTGCTAAGTGGCGTGCAATAGGAGAGGCCTTTGTCCAGCAGTGGAGAATCATAGGCTGATAATGATGATGATGATGATAATAATATTATTCATCATCATCATCATCATTCAGCCACAAGAAGTCCACTGCTGGACATAGGCCTCCTCCATGAATTTCCAAAAAGACCGGTTGGAAGCGGCTTGCATCCAGCGGCTTCCTGCCATTTAATATTATTATTTTTATACTTCATTTGAGTTAGCTTGATACTAAGGTTATATTTGCAGTCCCCAAGCCACTTTAATATTTTTTTTATTGTTTACAGAAGGCGATCATCGTTCACTGACAGATGGCACAATATGACAGAAGCAAATTGCTACAAATCCCTAGAATCTTGTCCTTTCTCCATATTGGAGGTGTCTACGTATACTGATCTTTGATAAAGCTGCACACGATGGGCCCACTCACCATCAATCCAGATGCCGCGTGATGGTTAACTGGTTATGTGGCTTGCTAACAGAGACACTATAAACCAAAACATATTAACCCTTCCCGTATGATTACTCGAGTGATGGGCGGGAGAGAATGTTCTCGCTTGAAAATATAAAAAAGGATAGAAAATATAAAAAAAAGCTTGATAACATAAATAATTTCCGTGAATTCAGTACAAAATGTATATTTGTGGATTACCGTAATAACAATAATAACTTCCAGACGACACAATCACTTGTTCTAGTCCCAAACTAGGATACCCTGTGTTATGTTAACCAGGCAAGGACGTCCCGAACTCATCCCATCTCTAATAGGCCAATAGGCCCATCGTGTGGACGCAACATCACTTAATTTAACCGTAAATTGAGAAGTTTTTGTAAATTTAAGTAAAGGTATTTACTTCACAAGTAAATTGTTTGGTACCGCAGTGTATTTTATTTGACTGATTCTATGACTTCGATTGTGTGGGGATATAGACATAAAAATGTACGAGTTAGTCCCCAAAAAAATTTGTGAATAATGTAGGTATTCCGTACAAATAAATAATAATAATAATTATTATTATTAGCCAGCCAGAGTGGTGCAGGCTCCACGGGTCATTGTTCTAATAGACGGAGAGGCGGTGCTAATTGTTCGCGCCTTTTTTAAAACAAAATGTCACAAATCATTTTTTTTTATTTACGTCTGCACTTAAAAGTGATATTCTAAATAGACGCAATTTTTTATTACTAATTACATAATCGCTTTCCAAACCACCCAGATTTTACCATGTCTAGGATTATAGACTACCTATATCTGGTTGTTATCGGATGAGGCAAGGTGTCATCGTCGTCAAACTGCAGTCTTTAATGCAATTTAGTCACGACCGAAGCTCTCAAACCGTCACTCGATCAAGATTATTACGTACTTCCCAGCAACGTCCACCCTAGTAGCACTAAGTATAAATGCCTAGAAGGTTCTGTCCTCTAAAGAGTATGAATCATACTAATAGATAGATAGATAACTCTTTATTGCACACCAGTAAATTACAGAGATAATGTAAGTACTTTATATGTTGTTCTTATTATTATAAAGTCGCCAGCTTGTCGCTAAAAGCGATGTCTTCCAGACAACCTATAATGAGAGTGAGCAGGTAGGTATGTGTTGATAATTTACTTATAATTAAATAAACATAACATGCAGTAGAATAGCTTGTAAATCTTCTGCATATAGTAAACCCAACAACAGGTTAACCTTCTCGTCACGAGCGTTGATTTGGGTTCAATTTGCGGCTTTGTGTTAAAAAATATTATTATTTATCTTCATAAGTTATTAAAAAATATTATTATTTATTTATTTCAAACCATTTGTCCATATACATAATCACTTACAAAACATCATATTTACATTATAATTTACAAAAAATACCAATGTCACAAAATTAAATTAAACTAAATTCATCAATCAGTCATTTATGCATTTTTGACCTGTTTTCTTGTCCTTAAGTGCTTAAGAGCATTTTTTCGAAAGCATTATTCACGTCAGAAAAGACGTCGTGGCAGTCGCATCACTGTAAGAAAATACTTTCTTTTCTATTTCCAACTAACTAAAATCTATTGAAAAAATCCTAATAGGACCAAGTGAAAATTGTTTCAGTACCGGGCTAATGTCTCGAGTAAAAGTGTACCTACCTAAGTTTATTTAATCCAATCCCACAGCAAAATATTCTGTTGGCCATAGCTCCCCCCCCCCCACAAGTCACGCCACTTCTTTCTGACTGCCATCCTCATCCAGTCACTACCAGAAATCATCGGCGGCGAGCATTGTTATTTCTAAGCAATATTTGTAAGTAAATTTGTTGTAGCCAAAGTAAACATCGTGAGAAACCGTGAGTTTCTGATGAACTCTGCCCTTCGCCAATCTGCGTTGACACGTGATTATACCCATGCACTAGATAGATCTGGGTAAACGTTCGTAAGTCTCTACTCTGTGGTAGTCCATATAACCTGTCATATTTTCGGTAACAACTACAAGCCACTGGCAGCATGTTTTAGCATGTTGGGTGTTGACGGCGACGTTGTAACAGCAGTTATGTATGTTTGCTCTTTAGGTTTATTTTGGCTTATAATGTGCATCACAAACGCCTGAATGTAAAGGGACGTAGCCGTATTTTCCCATGTTTGACTATGGAAATAGCAGACGTCTCTGTTTGAAATAAAATACTTAGAGGCATACATTTATAATCAAATTTGTCATGTTGTTAGTGTTAGTTAGTTAGTTAGTTAGACCTGAGATTTCCGCACTTAGCCTCATAGTTGGGCCATTGTACGTAGTAAGCGCTAAGGTATGTAAATACCTCAGACACTAGGGTTTCCTTACGATGTTTTTCCTTCACTGTTAGCGAGTGATATTGCTACCTATAACTTCACAAATGTACGTAACTTAGAAAACAAAGTCATTGGTACATGCCGCCCACGACCCATGACGATAGTTAGTGTTATAAATATACAGTGAATAATACGTAGAAGGTACTTTACAAAATTACAACCACGTCCTTCCCAGCAAAAACGGCAAGCCAATATGGCGCGCGCGTCCCTTTATTTTTTATAGTGACGCAATCACATGAAGATTTTACGCCTTCATGTTTAACATGATGGCCAAGTAAATTTCAGTACCAGTAAAAGTCACATTGAATAGTGTTAAGTTATTATGAATATAATAAAGTATAACGACTATTAATAGGTAGGTATTAAAGTTACGAAGCGTCATTCGACAGCACACTAACCTATACACGCAAGCACTCTACCTAAAAGTACCTGATGACCATGAATCGAAGTTAGCATAATTTTCTCGAGCTAAACGTGGCCGCCTCGCTTGCTACAGAAGTTTATGTACTGTCGACTGCACATAATTCGAGATTCGAGAAGTAATCTCAGCATTGAAAACCTTTGCTAAACCACCAAAAGCATAGATAACTTTTTCTTCCACACAATTTTTCTTAGCCACTCAAATATTTCCGAAATGCAGTCAACGATTGCTTCCTAAGCGAAAAATAGAGAAGTAACCGAGTTACTGTCGGAATAGTTAATAAATTCCCAACGCGTCCTGATCGATCTGATTGCCCACTGGGCCCAATAAATGAGTCTTGTTAGCGACACGGACGGTACACTTTTTCGTTCGATATTCGGTCTTATGCCGCTCGCTGTTAGACCTTTTGTAAAGACTGGATCTCTAAGCTCCATGGGACTATTCTCAACGTCATCGGTGTTGAAAGCTCGTAGAAATGTCCTCGTGTCGAGAAAAATACGATGAGATTAGAGAAGAGAATAGTCTCACCGGGTAATTTGATGGCGTCCCAATTAACTGTCTCAGTTTTGTCGTTCATTTGATGACTATGATCAAGCTCCGCGACCGAATTTTGCTGGCTGTGCCAGTTACTTTTGAACTAACCAACTTATTATTTTGAAGCGTAGTTTTGTAAGTAGAAGATTACAGTCAAACATTGTTGAGAGGGTTTCAAATATATCGGTCTGTTCGATTGCGACAATCAACCACATTTGATCTTTCTTTTATTTTATACCAGACAGATTTGTGATCGAATGTGACACAATTGTCAAGAGCTTATTTCTGAAATTTAAACTTTTCATTTCGCAAAACAAAAAACTGCAGTTTATTAGCATAGATAAAGTTTACTAATAAATATTAGTTAATATTAAAGCTTAAAACTATCCGAAACTTTCGTTTTCCAAAACTTAGGCCAAAAGGATTGCTTCATCTTTTGCTGACTTCTATGTATTTTTTTGACCTAACATACAGAGTACTCAGAACGATGTACAAGAGACTTGCAAATTAGCAATAGGTTAACCTAAAGAAGAAGGAGGCGTCACGTTTCAGCTTAGGCTCCCAGTTTCGGTAAGTTCTGAAAACAAGAAACTCCGACCCTACCTTCAACTTTAAGCCCCGCCATCTATCTCCAGGTAGGTATTAAAGAATTCTAGCCAGCCGGCGCCCGGGAAGGTCTGGAATCGATTTGTATTCTAATCGGGAGCCGTCAGTAAGCGCGCGCGAGTTAACAGTAAATATTCAAAGCGAAAGATCACCCGCACGTGCTTTGGAAGCGCGTACGAGAGGTTACTTAATTTGGTTCTACTATTCAATCGCCACAATTAAACAAGTTTAAACGTGACAGGTGCTCAATTATTAGCTTTAGATGCCCGGTTCTATTCATAGGCTGCACAGGTAGTATGGGTTATTTTTTCTGTAATATCTTCAAAATTGGACAAGCTGAACTTCGACTTATACGCGTTGCCATCGCCGCAGTTGGGAACATTGTTGGGTGTACCGTTTGCGAGCCGCACTTCTGTATCTGCGGGGTGGAAGTGAATCAGCTGGGTCTTCACGGGCTCTACTGCGTGCGTAGTGGGGGTGGGCACTCACGGCACCATGCGATAAATGATATGGTCCGGAGAGCCCTGGTTTTGGCTGACGTCCCTGCGGTTCTTAAGCCACCGGTAACGGTAAACGTCCGGACGGTTTTACCTTGGTGCCGTGGGAGAAGGGTCGGAGTCTCCCGTGGTACACTACGTGCCTTTGCACTTTTGCAGCTTCCCATTTAGGTTTGACGTTTAGGAAATATAGCCAGCTCATGCCACATTATTTGTTTGTCCCAGTGGCTGTGAAAATGATGGGAGTATGGGGGGATGAGGAGAAAGTGTTCATTAGGGAAATCGGTCGGTGCCTGAGGAGCGCCTGGGTATGACCATCGTTCCTGGGCATACCTGATGCAAAGGATTTCCCTGGCGGTGCAGCGGGGGAACGCTGCTAACATGATAGGATCTATTGAGTCGGGTGTGCCCCGGGCGGTATTTTTTGACTAATTTAGTATTTGAGTTTTATATTCAGTATTTGTTGTGCCACTTTTTATGACGAAACTTTTTGTGAATGTTTGGATTTTGTGTAATTATAATTATATGTAATAATGATAATAAAAGGAATTCCGACTTGTCAATATAAATAATTTGAAAAATGAAGGAGAATTGAGACTGAGAGGAATTATTAACGTTAGCTTTTAAGTCAAAATACCCCTTATAATTGGTAATTTATTCATTTCTCAGCACAGTGATCAGTTCCAAAAGGCCAGTGCCTTCTGGACAAAAACTGTAGATATAAGGACAGCTGAACATTTGTCGACCGGCTGTGTATGCACTGGTGTAAGCGGACATGCTGGCCTCCCAATCTGGATCGGGCTTGTCGAACTCCGAGCGTCCGTAGTTAGGCCTGAAAAACGATACAAAAGGTAAATTATACAGTGAAAGTATTCCTAAGTCGACGCAGCGAAGGACGCCCACCAGGCCGGTAGACCGATGATCTGAGGCAGATTGCTGGCAGTGGCTAAATGGGGATGGCTGAGGATATGAGGAAGTGGTATGCCTTTGCTATAACCCAGCAGTGGAAGAATACGGGGTGATGATTGATTGATTCTTAAATCGAGACCACAAGTTATTGGTATGCATTGTGATGTGCTGTAGATGATAAATACATAACATACTATTTCATAAATTCGCTAGCACAAACATAAAAGTGTTGTACGGAACAGCTGATATCAATTTCGAGATTTTAAAGATGATAAAAGTGGTTTTTATTGATTAGTAGAATAAACCCCTCAGACACCCAATAACTTACGTGAGAATAATATGCATAAGTTCTCCGACCAGGCCGTCTTCATCAACGGGATACTGCGCTGCCTCGCAAATAGCTCTTAGCATGCAATCGCGCCCGTTAAACCCTTTACTGAAACAAAAAATTAAATTGCAGTCAAAAATAACTACTTAACACATTTTCGGCATGGTAAAAGGAAAAATAGTGGAACTGATGATCAACCTACAATAATGCAGAGGTGTGAAATGAAGTAAATTTATCTTCCGTTTTCATCATAACTTTGTTACGGCTAAAGTAATTAACAACCGTCAGTCATTGGACTGTAAAGATTCTTCAAATAAACGCCAAATTGAGGACAAAGATGTTTATAATATTCCAGGATTAATACAGCGGTTTTCGGATAACAAACAGTCACAACAGAATAGGTTAACGGATTGTTATAATGTTGCAGGTTCCTAATTTTATTAGTAAAAAAACTATATAAACACTTTGGAAAATTCCTATACAATTAAGAGAAAATTAAAATTTGATATGTAACTTTTCTTTAAATTCTATTTTTAAAGTAACTCTTTAAACCAAAATAGAACTGGAGAAAGCAAAAACATCTTTAACTCAGAAATTCCCCAAATCTCACCTACTCATCATCTCTTCAATAGCCTTGTACAAGACCAGTCTCTCGTCTCTTCGGCTCTCCCACTCCGTATCTCTTTGCTCTCTAGATATGGTATTGTACACGTAGTACTGGGAGAGCTGGGTGATGTTTTGAAACTGCATGTACTGGTATAGAATACTGCACAGGAGGACAAAGTTGACGTTGTCCGGATTGTGAATGGGAGTTGTGAAGCCGAGGATCAACTAGAAAAAGGTAATGCTGAGTTGTAAAATGTTACAAAAGACTCAACGCCTCAAGATCATATTGATGAATTTAAAGAGGCTAATGATGAAACATTCGTGTTTTAATCTCTTTAAATTCTTTCCTATCCGCTTTCGATTTAACTTTTTTAAAACGTTATGCTTTTAAAGGAGATTTTTTTCTTTTCGCCAGCACTTGGCTAGTGTTCACGTATCTGTACTAAATCCAACGTCAATTTAGCCTTGTCGGGTAAATAGATCCATATAATTATATCATTACCCGATAAACTCCCCCATAAGGATAAACGAGCGGTAATGCGTTTATTTGACGCTTACTGCGCGCATCTAACATTTTAATCTCCATTTGCGCGTCATCCTGACTGCCAGTCATTACCAAACCGCTTGCCACGACGTTGTCATTATGGCTCTCTGATGTCCGGGGTGCAGAGATTGGTTTCCTTTTATTGATAACATTATCATTATTCGTCGTCATTATAGAGTCACCATGAATGTCCTTTTCTGCAAAATCTGTTGTAATTTTTACATGACTACTGTCAGTTGGTGTCGGCATGGTGTCGATCGACATGTTTTTGTCATATTGAAAGTCATTTCTGGCGTCAGCTGAGGCGATTACGAAAAATAGTTCTAGACATATTAAATGGTACCTGAAATTTAGATTAGAATTAGATAAAATATACTTTGTTCTATCGAAAGTCTGATTTCGACGATCTTTTGAGCCCTGATTATTTCAATATGACTGACTCTTAATATAATGAGCATCCCTAATGATAAGATATTGCACATAGGGAAAACATAATAAATTAATTTGATTCGCATCGGTAACAACCGTAAAGATGGATTTGAATATCATGTCTCATTGACAATGGTCATACTATGCGCAGAAAGATTTTTCCTAAATACTGATAGATTCAATTGGATGGCTTTTTCAAAGACGTGAGGATATTTACAGTCGATGACTTAAGAGCAAATACCAAACAACAGTGACGCTTTCGGTTGTCACGGATTTTTCAATAGTCGGCACATAAACATAAACATAAACATTTACATACAGGCACATACATTGCGTCTGGCCCCATACTAGGATACCCTGTGTTGTGGGAACCAGAAACAACGACATCACAAACATGTAAACATCCAAGACCTGGGGTTTTTTTTTTTGTCCCCAGCCGGGATTCGAACCCGGGACCTCTCGCATGGTATGCAGATGCACTACTGCTGCGCCACGAGGTCGTCACATCAGTGATTACACGCGTACTCTCCTCAGTTACGTTACGGGCACCTTTGCAACACACCTGTAATGGTTCACCTGCTATCGTTTGTACAAAAAACTTCGGCCTTTGCAGCCCACTTCACACTAGATAAGTGAAGGGACCGCTCGGCCACTGCAGTGCCTGGGACATTATTTTTTAGATGCAGTAGGCTTGCCCAGCACCTATACCATCCTAACAGCTTAATCGGCCTAGCCCACAGGAAAGACCAGTCAATACGTGCGGAGCCAACCAAGACGCGATGTTTTCCTTCACAGTTAGCATGTGGTATTGCCACTACAAATTCCCAGATGTAAGTAACTTTCGAAATAAACAAAGTCATAGGTGCATGCCCGCACTGAGAATCGAGCCTGGGTATCCCGCTTCCGAGTGCATTGTTCTACCTACCGCTCCTGTATCGACTGTTCAACATTCTACCGAAATCGCGTTCAATAATTACCGTACACGGCTCATTGCTCCAATTACAAACTACATCAAACTAGACTCCAAAGTATGCGAAGTTCACATGTCATTGAACACTGTGCTGTGTGCGAGTAGTAGATTGAGTTTGTGTATGGCGAAGTTTTCGAATTACTTCCAAATTGGCGTGGGCTTAGGAAATAACTTGCTATGTTTCGTGTTTGCCTAAATATGCCAAGACTTGCCGGGGATGAACTCAATTTGTAAGCTCGATTGACAAACGGGGAAATTCCAGTGGGTAGCGAAAATTTTGTAATTTTACGGTATTATTTATAAAAAACACGATTCCTTAAAACTTTGATTAAAATAATCGTAACCACAGATTAAATAAACAGCCTCTTAGAAGTGTTCTAGAGGAATTGAGTTTTTATAACTAAGGCCGCTAACGTTTGTCAAATAAAATAGAAATACGATTACTCTACAAGCCGTCTTTCATCTTAAACTCTCTTAATTCATAATATCGATTAATATTTATGCGTTAAATGTGTTTAGTATTGACAAAACTCTTACTTTACTTCTTTATGCATTCAAAACTAGTGATAGACGCATTTAGTTAATAATATTGCTAAATAGCTTTTGCCAGCGATTTTGTCCGCATGGAATCAGTAATTTCAGACTAAAAGTATCCCATGTTCTTCCCCGGGACTCAAACTATCTCCATACCAAATTTCATCTAAATCCGTTAAGCCGTTATTGCGTGATTCAGTACCAAACATCCAAACATCTTCACAAACTTTCAGATTTATAATATTAGTAGGATAAACATCTCTAATTCAAAGTTTCCTTTATTCAAAACGTATTATATTACTGGTCCAGAAATAAGAATATATGTACTAAAGTTGCTGACAAATAAATACAAGTATGACTAATAACATAATTTAATTTACGAAACACAATCTTGTTAAATCATTGCAGATCAAAATATCGGATTGCAAAGATTAAAAGGATTTGAATGTAATTATTTTACACATTGCGGTGGTGAGCTCTCATCACGACAAACTTCATCAATCACAGTGAAAACAAAGTGAAATAAATGCGTCAGAAGTACAGTTCAGTTCTAAGCATTTGTAAAATCAATCTTAATACTTTTTGGATGAGGCCCACTTTTCCAAGCACTGGTTTCAACCGTTGGGGACAATGATAAACGTTTTTATGCCGCGATAGGGTAGTGTCAACTTGCTTTACTTAGTTCTAGTTAGACCTGAGATTTCCACACTTAGCCAGTAGTTGGGCCACTTTTCGTAGTAAACGCTAAGCTAGGTAAATACCTCAGACTTTAGGGTTTCCTCACGATGTTTCTCTTCAAAGTTAGCGAGTGGTATGGCTACTACAACTTCACAAATGCACGAACCTTAGAAAACAAAGTCATTGGTGCATGCTGGGATTCGAACCCACGACCTTACGAATGTGAAGCCGGCGTTCTATCACTGCGCTACCACCGCAAGAGATGTGAATTAATGTTAATAAATTGCTTTACGTATGAAAATAAAGCAAAATCGACAGGACGATAAAGTTTCTAATTAAAAGTTGAGAATTATTAGAGATTACTCTCAACAACGCCTTAAGAATTTACATTTTTATATAGAAAATAATAGCTGTGTTTTATCATAATCATTGTGGTTCTTCTGTAAAAAAGGAATAATTTTGGATCTGACCGCATAACTCGATATTGCAACAATCTACAAACAAAAACTACCCATTTGCATTACCGATGCAGTGAAATATTATTGTGCGAGCCTGCACCAAGAGTCGGTTAATTTCCGCAATCAACGCAGAAGTAGGTAAATCAGCTCAATATTTAATAACGTATGTAAATCGGACGCAATAACGTTAATGAGTCGTGTTTTAAATTATAAATAAAATATGACTATTCTTTTTTTTTGTTGCACTAACCCGTGCTGAGGACAGTTTTTAAAAACCTATTTAGAGGCTAAAAATTTCACCCATCCCGGGACTTGAACCCGCGACCTCTGGCTAACCGTGCCAGCGCTCTCCCAACTGAGCTAATGGGTAAGTGTAAGCATCAATGAAATTTCGAGCCTCTTTACAAACTTCTCTGTATTACGTACAGGCACTGACACCGGGTGGAATTTGTAGCCTCTAAATAGGTTTTTAAAAATATGACTCGTTAACGTTATTTTAGGCATGCGTTCTTGCCACGATTCCAAGTCTAAAGTTCATCATCATCATAATCAGCCGGTGTCAGTCCACTGCTGGACGTAGGCCTCTCCCAAGACACGCCACTGAGCCCGATCTAAGGCTCTTCTTTCCCAGTCACTGCCCACCGCTTTGCGAATGTCGTCGCTCCACCTGGTCACAGGGCGTCCTACGGTACGTTTGCCGATTCGCGGTCGCCACTCTAGAACCAGCCTTCCCCAATGGTTATCGGTCCTGCGGCAGATATGACCAGCCCTAAAGTCTAAAGTTAACCAGAAGCAATAGTCCGAAGCAATAACCCAACCGCGGCGGGGGGCGCTGAGCGTTGTACAACTTAGTCACTCAGATACGCGTTCTCATCTCCCGTGACGTAACTGTACCCAGTTACCTCAGTTAGCCGCAGTCAAATGGGTATTAGATGCTCTTCTGGGCATATGCCTTCTCTCAGAGAGAGATAATGGGCTTAATCACCAATCGGATTGGTGGTTTGAAGCCTCGAGCTAGGTATATGAACACAGATGACGCACATGATTAAGTCCATACTCTCTTTCTGAGAGAAGGCCTGTGCCCTGCAGTGGGGCATACAACAGGCTGCTTATAGTATCTTCGATCTGTGAAAAATTACAGGTAATCATCGGTTGTTCGTTGCAATTCTGCATTACATACATATTGTACTTAACTGCCTTTTTTCCGAGCCCTCCTGACTGAGCCTAAGTTTTACACTTGTTAGCAAAGAATAACAATGGCAGCTGTAATGTTTTAATCCTACTAACTTCACTTACGCACACACACGCTCGCACTATTACTACGGACTTATCCCGAATTGAGAAAAAAAATAGCCTAAACACATAACCGGAAAACTAGAGACCAGTTCCACGCTCCGTTAAAGAATGGGGCCAACCCGGATGCAAGTGACGTGGTGCGTTGCGAGCTTCACCCTTAACATGGTAGGGTCATGTGACTGCGACGGACAAGGCACTAATTTGTTTATCCAACATTAAGAGAGTGGCCATGCGCGGAGCGTCAAGCATTGACGGGTTTTGATAAGGTGTGAATGGCTTCCATGCAACGTATGAGTAAGGTTTGTGTCGCTTTAGTAGACAGGTTGTTGCTACAGTATCGGTAATTGCACCACTGCCAACAGAGACAAGTTTTCGAAGTTTTTTTTTAATTCTTAATATTTTTTTTTATCTCAGACACATTTTTAGACAATATTTTTGTCCATTTTTTTCCAAAATGACGTAGATTTTAAAAAGGATGCCTAGTTTAACTTCTAACGCTCTTTAAGTCGCAGTTTCTGTATCACATTCAATAAAAACATTTTGTGTTTATTTACCGCGTCAAGTTTCAAAATAAATTGAATAATAAAATTGAGAATTTCAAAATAATGAAGCTTAACAATATCGATATTAAAGAAACGGTTTTCAAGGTTTGGTATGTCAATAATAAACCAGTAATTTTAGGATTGTACGACAGATTATCTTGTCCAAAGTCACCTGAAGCAATTTTTCGATGGCAATAGTTAGACTTTTTTTTGCTGTTACTAAGATACCACGATAACGTTAACGTTAACTGCACGTAATGTTATCTATTAGATTAATACTCTTTATTGCACACCATACATTATAAAAATATATGGAAAATCTTAAATAACGAAGTTAACTTTAGGTGATTCTGGTCAAGGGAAAAACGTTCACAGGCTGGTTCCTCGATATCACAACGAGACCCTAAATTGTGTTGTATACGTGTATACTTAGTGACTCGTGCGGAGCCGATTCAGTTAGTTCAGTCGGCTACAATGAAAATCCTTCTTTAGCACACCGAGATCTGTGAAACCCCGATAAGCACGTTAAATGTGAGTTATATGCTGTTTTTATATACTGTCACAAAAATCCGGTAAAACATGCCACCAGTTTCTCGTCACATGCACCTCTGTCTTTAATAAAAATATAAAAAATATAACTTCCACACGACACAATCACTTGTCCTGGTCCCAAACTAGGATACCCTGTGCTATGGTAACCTGACAAGTACATTACAAACATGGTAATACACTCACCCAGACTGAGGCCATTTGTACAAATGTACGGTGGTCCACAGTGGGAATCGAAGCCGCGATCTCCGGCATGGTAATCAGACGTGATACCGCTTAGACCAACGAAACAGTGAATGGGGCTTAAGTAGCATTTAACTAAAATTCTTAGTACAAAATTCAATTTAAGTTGCTCTTTAAGTGACAAGAAGTGGTGCAAGTCGGCTAAGGCGTGGACCACACAGAAAGAACATGGGGCAAGGCCGCAGAAAAGACGCGACGCGTTGTGAAGAATCACAGACCACAGATAAAGGACAGTGGTCTATGACTCTATGCAAAGCGTCGCGTCTTTTCCGCGCCCTCGCCCCACGTCCGTTCTGTGTGGCGTACAGCTAAGCCCGCGCCTAAGGTCTGTTAACCACTCGTCTGCCGCGACACAGATCTGTGTCCAACTTAGTATGGGCCACCTATACGTTGCGTAACAGGAGGTTAAGGAGTAATTAAGAAATGTTAATCTTTTTTAAATAGAAATTGATTAATAATAGCTATCTTAATCTTAGATCTTATATGTTAATCTACTCATCAATACCAAAAAACATTTGTTATTGAGCCAACTCTGAATATCAGCTGTTTCATGTATTCTGCCGACCGCCTCCTTGGTCTAGCGGCGTCACGTCTAGTTATCATGCCAGAGGTTGTAAATTCGATTCCCACTGGGTTCCGCCATACATTTGTAAGAATGCCCTCAGTCTGAGTATATTTCCATGTTTGTGATTACCTTACCTGGTTACCATCGTGCATCCTGGTTTGGGACCAGAACAATTGATTGTGTTGTATGAAAGTTATTGTTGTTCTCTAGAAAATATATCAAAACTTAGTATGGAACAGCTTATATAAATATTCGCAATTTCTGAGACAGGCCCATAACAAAAGTGATTTTACGAAGGTATTTTCTTACAGATGCACATTTATCGTTACAGTATTGGCAAGTTCTACCGTCATCATGACCACCGTCATCATCGGCCTACGCTTGTTCACTGCTGGACATAGGCCTCTCCTATAGCACGCCACTGAGCACAGTCCTCGGCTACTCTCATCCATGAGAGTTCTATAGTACCTTGTTGCAATACCAGCTTTTACTACTGTATAGGTACTTCTCTCTTCCAGGTTCAAGTATCAAACCATGAAGAAGCGATACCTCTCAGTTGTCCTACTAGCGCTTTCTATCGCGACTGCAGTGGATGCATTTAGTCACGAAGAGACAGCGATGCACAATAATGTTCTCCTGGAGCGAAGTAAAAGACAATTGCTGTGGCCCAATACAACTGTTCTTCAGGTGGGTTAAGGGGATCCAGTCGGCTAACTAGCGCCACCAATGAAAAAATTATCTTATGTTCTTTTTCTGATCGTATTTGCACTATTTCAGATCGTGTTTCAATTTATCACGTCCTACTCTGTACTACTTTAACCAACAGTCTCTATATTAAATTTTTTTTAAATGATGTAGATGTTAAATATTTCTTCAATCTAAAAAAATCTTCAAGACACAATTAGTCAATACCACTATCAAACATAATTTTGCAAATTATTAGTTTTCGTAATTACGGACGTGTCGTTTGCGATTATGAAAATAAGTTAAGTTTTTTGACTGTTTCACTTCCACTGACCTTCGGCGGCTTAAGGCAAGATTAATCTATGAAACAATACTAAAATTGCCTGCTTAATATTCATGGAACACTTTAAAGCAAAAAAGTAAAATTTAACTGAAAAAGAGAAGTGGAACTCTAAATTATTAGACTCAGATTATAAGACTCTAAACAAAGATCAGATGGAGCCTTTGCATCTACGCAATCATATTATTTATGCAACGTCCAGTGGCAACTTCACTCACACTAGGTGGGTCAAGGGACCACTCTGACGCTGTAGTGCCTGGAGCACGGTCTTTTAGATGGAGTAGGCTTGCCCAGCCCCTATACCATCCTGACAGCTTAGTCAGCCTAGCCCACAGGAAAGACAAGTCAATACGTGCGGAGCCAACCAAGTCACGCGTTTCCTCACGATGTTTTCTTTTACCGTTAGCGTGTGGTACTGCTACTACAAATTCGCAGATGTACGTAACTTTGAAAATAAACAAAGCCATAGGTACCTGCCCGCACTGAGAATCGGACCTGGGTCTGCAACAAAGGGGACTGACAACATTATTCAACCCATTTTAGATCAATTTAAAGGAATACCTAAGGACGAATACCTAGATAGCTATTTTTATTCTCAAATATTTACACTTTCTTACTAAATTTTTATTTTAATTTCATTTCATTTCTTTATTCAGTAATCACATGCATTGTGTATGAAATTATCTCGTAGCTAAAATCCGCACCTACAGTGAATAATTGTATCAAAATATCAAAAACGATAATAACAAGCTCATAGTATTTAACAATGGCAAACATTAAAAAAATTAAATGCAAAAAAAAACAAACAAGTCAACTATTAACTACTAAATAATTTTCGCTAACCGTGAAGGAAAATGTTATGAGTAAACCCGAACTTGCATCAATCAACATAAATACAGCGAGATAAAGAGATAAACATAATCATAAGCAACAGATAAGAGGTAACACAAACATCGGACATAAGAAAAATCAATATACCTGGATAGAAATTTTCCAAATAGGTTTTTTTTAACGTGTGTCGTATTCAGCATGAGCTGGCTTTGTATACTCCAGAGTTCTAAAGCCGGCTACAACTGCCGGATATTAGGAGCAACATTGTAGTGTCCATTACATGTACCACATTTCTCGGGTAACCAACACTTCGCAAGCGCCAATTCTCTATAATACCATCTCTCGCCCAACCGATGTCAATTGCAAACTAGGCACCTAATGTTTTCTTACGTCTCTGCTACTACAATATTCTCCGGATTAATCTAATAATTGAGTAATTCGACCGAATGATTCAATACAATGGAGTTGGGAGGCTTATATTCCGGTACGATGATTCCATTCAGACATTGGTACTTGACAAATGAAACCTAATCATTTTACGAGTGTTCTTTGAAATCAAGATAGTTAATGTCCTTTTGTTGAGGAATTGGACTAGATTCTGAGAGTTTGAATAGTTAATTGACACGCCTAACCTTCTGTTGCCCCTAGTTTCTCGTTCAATTACCATCTGTTAATCTACTGTTGACAGTTGTCAGTTGGGCAAACTGCATGCAAAAAAATGGACATTTGTTAACAGTAAATAAATAAATAAAATACTTATTACAGATTGTTAGGTCCATATTACAGTAGACTACCTATAGATATAGGATCCTATTAAAAGTGTATTACGGGTTTTACGGGACATATCTGGAACTGACTAAGTAAAGCACCAAATATCACTAGAGACCAAAATTTTATAATTGTGGTGTTTTCAGGATTCCGTACCTCAAAAGGAAAAAATGGAACCCTTATAGGATCCTTACAGGAATCGCTCGTAGCCCCGGCTGCCTGAGTGATCTTAAACGATCACGAAGGTTAAGCAACACTGGGCGCGTTCAGTGCATGGATCGGTCGCCGTCTATGTTGGTGCCGGCTGCCGTCGATGAATGGCAGTCGTTAAGCCAAGTCAGAGGCCTTAGGGCGGCTTGACAACTTCTGACAGTAGACGAGCTTGACACAAGCCTCCACCAATCCGGACTTTGCCCCCGTGGTGGAGTATGGCCTATACCTTCCTCAGGGAATAGACCCGTGCCCCTCGGTGGGGACATAATGGGTTGATGATGATGATAGGATCATTTTGTTGTCCGTCCATCCGTCCGCCTGTCTGGTGTAGGTAAAAAAAAGATACTGCAGTTTATGCCACAAAAAACGTATATTTCGACACGGGGGAATCAAAATTTACAGGGTACTTTCCGTTGACCTAGAACTATGAAATTCGGCAAGTAATATCGTCTTGTACTACAAGAACAGGGAAAAATTTTAACACTACGCATTTGTAATTAAATCATAAAAACAGTTGGTTCGTCTTTGAAGTTCGGGAAAAGCTCGGAAAAACTGCGAACCTACAAACCTACAAATTTGTACGAAACCCTCAGTGGGCGAGTCCAACTCGCACTTGCCAGAAAAAAAATCCCAGATATTTTATAAATTTAGGCACAAAACACACTTGCGGACAGTTACCCATAACCTCGAGAGAGTACGAGTCTATGAAATGAAAAAATCGTACGGCGATTGTGGACGGTTCAATACGACTTCATATATTCTATATATGTGGGCATTTGGCCGCACAAGTGCATTTGAGTCTTAACAACTTACACTATAGCTTCTATATCATCATCAACCCATTATGTCCCCACCGAGGGGCACGGGTCTCTTCCCTGAGGAAGGTATAGGCCATACTCCACCACGGGGGCCAAGTCCGGATTGGCTTCTCTATAAGCTTGTATAATCCAATATGGCAGATACAACCTACCGCAGCACTTCCAACTGAAACGCACTCACCGCCGTTTTAATTATAACACTTCAACTATTCATATACCTATGAATTTGTTTTGTAAGTTACGTACGTTAGTGAATTTGTAGAAGCAACACCAACTCATTTTGAAGGAAAACATCATGAGGAAACCCGAGGTGATCACAATGCCTGAGGTATTCACATAACTCAGCGCTTGAAATTGTCAATCTGCGATGATCATCCGTGGTGATTAAGCCAACATTGGGACCTTATTATTTGGAAAAAAGTGACCACTTTCAGACCACTACAGCTACATTTGGTAAACTATTCTCAAAGTAATATTCCTCCAATTTCCAGTTCAACGTGGGCGTAGCCACTCCGACTCCGTTAAAGACTGTCATGGTGAACTGGGCCTTCCAAGCCAACTTCCAGCTTCCCTGGAACCGCTCCCAGGTCCCAGTGGATATCCTTCATGCCAACTCTGGCTACGAAGGCGACTCCAGGAGTGAGCGGGATGCAGAATACGGAGCGAACGGGATACAAGATGAAGAGAAAAGAAAAGCTTCAAGCTACATCGAGTCCTCGACGACTGGAGAGAGAGAAATTACTACATTGAGAGGTCAATCCAAAACGACATATGAATCCCCAAGGAACGAAAGAGACGCAGATATGTCAAATAAAGAGACAGAAACAGGAGGGCAATATTATGAAAGTGATACGGGGCTGTATCAGTTTTATAAATACGCCGCTGAAATGTTGAATGGGTAAGTTACCTTTATAGGAAAGAGCGGGTGATCGTGCTCTTCCACTATGAAGGGAAATTTCCCGCCAGGCAGATCGTATGCCTGGGGACGGCCTGTCCAACTGATGTTTGTCGGACGTTATATTTATGGTATGTCATGTGAAACATTTTGCTTGCGCGATGCAGGAATATCGGAGTTTATAGTGCGCGCGCAGAGTTGACATGTGCTCGCCACACTTTATTTGGTAGATACTAGGTGGAACTCTGAAAGTCTGAAAGTATTTAGAGCTACTTTTCATCTGGCATGCTGTCTCGCTTGCACAATAGAATATTTTTAATTATTGTAAAAAAATTTAAACTTTTGATAAATTTCATCTGAGGATATATAATAAAACTACGCACATTTTAAAAAGATTTTGATTCTCCTATACTTGTTTTTATAATTCGTTTAATTATTAATTACAGTATAAAAATTTCTCAAACAAAAACTAGATACCGGATAGAAATCAGAAATTTATTTCAACGTAATAAATTTACGTTTCTGTTTGTTGAATGTCAGTTTACAATGTTATCGCTGTCTCCGGGTCAAGAAAAAACTCCTATCTGACCAAATTTTCTCATACCATATAGGATAAAACCGGCCAAGTGCAACTCGCGCACAAAGGGTTCCGTACCATTTGCTAACATTAGACACAAAGATCGAGAAAAAACGGCAAAAAATCACGTTTGTTGTATGGGAGCCCCCCTTAAATATTTATTTTATTCTATTTTTAGTATTCGTTATTATAGCGGCAACAGAAATACATCATCTGTAAAAATGTCAACTGCCTAGCTATCACGGTTCATGAGGTACAGCCTGATGATAGTCAGTCAGACAGACAGACAGACAGATGGACAGTGAAGTATTTGCAATAGGGTCCCATTTGGCACCCTTCGGGTACGGAACCCTAAAAAGACGACTTCAATGTCCGTAATTTTATTATCTATCAAACCCTCCAAAGTGTATTTTTATTACTATAATTAAAAGTGTCAGAATGAGTGAGCTTGACAGCATAGCAAGTGTAACAGCGACCCTAAGATTTATTACTACGAAAAAAAAAATTACTACGTTTGACGTATGTCAAAAATACTACAAAAATACTACGTGTGACGTATGTCGTACGACGAAAATGACGCCCACTGCAGGACATAGGCCTCCCTCATGCTTTTCTATGCTTTTTATATGGCCAAAATGTTTTCATATAATAGGGGATATATTAAAACACTTTTTGTGCAAGTTCTCCATTCGCGATGGGCACGTAAAGTGATTAAGCCCATAGTCTACTTCTGAGCAGCCCTATGCCATACAATGGGGCGTAATGGGCCAGCTTATTTAGGCTTATTTAAGGAAGCATCGTAACGGCCATTTTATTGTTTTCCACAGAGCAATTGTTTACTTTGACAGGCAATTATGCCGCTAATTGCATTTGTCAATTTCAATTCTCCATTTTGCCACTGGAAAACTGTTGTCATTGTTCAACAAGGCGTAGAAAGTCCGCTCTATATTTGTTTGAGCTTTTTTTGCCTGACTTTGGTCTACTCCAAAGAATGGTTTGTGTTTTCGGTTCATATTATTTGTGTATCATGTAAGTATGCCCATTTATGTGTTCCCTCAAAAACTTCACACCCAACCGTTGGATTTTGATAGTGAATTATGTCTTAGTCGATTTGTCATAGCAGTAAGCTTGAGTTACTGCCCAACTTGCTACCTATCAACCCTAATCAGAAGCGTAAAATCTCTCTGTAACAAATAACAAAAAATTTTGGAGCTCACAAAATTTACAATTCTCGTAGACAAAATGTATTATAGTGTAAAGGTCTTCTTAAATGGTAGATTGATCTCAGGTTAACTTTAAGATTTTTTTTTCTTTTATTGTTATCACTATGCAACGATTTATGTACATATTTTTTTTACCTACCTACTAATTTAGCTAACAAGTAGGCTTTTGTTTTTCTTTTTAAACAAAAATAATATTTGCGCAGCCTTACGGGTAGAGCATGAGATATAAAGTACCCTAAACCGGCGTGCGTGCATGCAACGACATTGGACGGACATTGAAGTATATTTCATGCTTGTGCCATAATTTTCAGTAACCACCTAAATAATTTGTAAGCGCTCCTACGGTTTACTAATGTATTGCCAAAAATCGTTTCCCAAAGTATTACTTCCCAAACAATTTTCCGCAAATTATAGTGCCAAGTGTGGCAAAAAAAAAATCTCAAAACAACTTAAAGCAAATAAACAGTTAGCAAAAGTTATTATGGCAAGTTATTGTTTACCAAATAAATACTTGGTCAAAATTTTCTTACTTAACCTACTTTCGGTTTTTGTCGCAGTTCGTTTTTGTGGGGTCGCAGTTCTAATCTAACTTAACCCACTTTTCTGGTAACAGTTGGTGTCTGTGGGGGGTCACAGTTCTAACCTAACCTAACCCACTTTTCTGGTAACAGTTCGTGTCTGTGGGGGTCGCAGTTCTAACCTAACCTAACCCACTTTTCTGGTAACAGTTGGTGTTTGTGGGGGGTCACAGTTCTAACCTAACCTAACCCACTTTTTTGTCTTAATAAAACTTGACGCAGTAAAATTATGCGAAATGATAATTTGACCAAATGAATAAAATGCGAAATGAAAACTTGCTAAAGTTTCATTTGGGAAATGAAACTGATGCCATAAGTTTATTGGGAAGTAAAATTTGGCGAAAAATACTTTGGTTAAACGGCGGTATCCCCGCTCCTACCTCTGAGATCACGTCATTGCGAGATTAAAAGCTCTCTCGAGAGCAATCTTATCACATTATCTATACGTACCCTAGTATCGCCTTTAGCAACACTAAATGGTGAATTAAAACCAAAATCAAAATGCCCGTATGATTTTGTAACTAAGCTATCTGTATTTAATTTATCAGCAATGTTGTCGTTCCGAACTGTTATTCGCTTGTGTTTACTTTTCCGTATAAATTATTTTCGTTCCTCGGTCGTTCACATTCATTCCAATCAGTTTTTGAATTATAATTGGCTTGCCCGTTTCAGTGTCAGACCTTCATTTTTTACCTCTCTTCGTCTCTTACCTCGTAGTTCATCAGACCAATAACATATTAATAATTATATTTGTTTGTCAAAATAATTTTACACTGGATCAAATATTACAAATGTTTAGTCGAAAACTGTCAATTATGCAGGAGAAGGAACTGAATTGAACAATCAATCAGTAAATCAAACCGCCCTGGGACATATTCGTCCCAAAGGTTGAATAAACCACTAGTGAATTGAAAAGTGCGAAAAAATAAAAATATGCTTGTTACAGTTTTCCTTTTTGATTAACTACTTCTGGCATTTATCTCACTTGCGCATTGTGATATTTTTATTCATTTTAAAAACATGAGTATTCATTGATAAGGCTTCACTTGACAATAAAATTACGAACGCTCAGCATTTTCTAGTTAGTTCATACATTTTCTAGCCTATATTATTGAACAATAATAACTTCCACACAATACCATCACTTGTCCTGGTCCCAAACTAGGATACCCTGTGCTGTGGTAACCAGGCAAGGACATCACAAACATGAAAATACATCGAGACTGAGGCCATTTGTTATTAATGTCATTAATGTACGGCGGCCTCTAGTGGGAATCGAACCCATGACCTGTGTTTTGGTAGCTAAGCGCCTTAACGGCTAGACCAGTGAAGCCGTTAAGGCTTTATTGTCAAAAAGATATTCTTTTGTCAACCACATTTGATAAGACAATATTTTTTTGACAATAATTAGAAATATTAAAATGTCCGAGCGAGTAGGATAGGATAGGAAGAAAATAGCCTTTCTGAATGTCAAACATAATATCAGCCTCAAGAACCTATATTTTTAGGGCAAAAAATCAAATAATCAAAATTAAAAAAATGTTGGTCAATGTAACACAGGAACTGTGACTTATTGAACGTTACAAGTAAAACTAGGTGTCCGTTTTAAAATCTAGATCATTTAGAGAAAATACGGACAAAAACACTCCAAACATAGCCTTTTCAAATATATTCCTTCATTAACAGAGTTTACATATTTTAATCTTTTAAAACCTAGTACTAATACATTGAACTGGCTTTAATTCCAGACATCTTTGTCATCTAAATAATCCTTAATACTATAGTAGCCCTTTTGTCGCAAAGTGTGCTTCATTATACAAAAAGTTAGTAGAACGTAAAGTTACATAGATAGATAGAATATTCTTTATTGTATGTACACCAGAAATTAATTAGGAAGTTAATTACGGGTCCTGATTATTTTAATCTTTCAGCTTCGGGTATAACGGTACAGACTGCGTACTTCGCGCCCTTTGTCAGATCGGAGCTGAACCTCTACACACTGATGATGAAGAGGATCTACTGCATGAACTTGCAAGTTTCGTACTCAAGTGAGTTAAAATCTGAATAAATTTATCTTACTACATTTATAAAATGCAAAAGTTTGGACGGGTGGATCTTTGTTTTTTACGCAATCACGCCAGAAGAGCTAGACGGATCTGTATGAAATTCGGCACAAAGACATGTTATAGTGTGGAATAGAACATCATCATCATCATTGGCCTTTACATCTATTGCAGATGATTTCTGCAGCGTGCCTGTAGTAGCCTAGTGGGTAGAACATTGGACTCTGAAGCGAGAGACCTAGGTTCGATTCCCAGTGCGGGCATGTACCTATGACTTTGTTTTTCTAAGTTACTTACATTTCTGAAGTTATAGTAGCGATACCGCTCACTAACGGTGAAGGAAAACATCGTGAGGAAACCTGAGTGCCTGAGGTGTTCACATACCTCAGCGTTTGAAATTGCCAATCCGCGGTGGGCACGCGTGGTGATTAAGCCCTTGAGAGAAGGCCTGTGCCCTACAGTGGGACGTATATAGGCTGATTATGTTATGTATGCAGCGTGCTTTGAACATTTACGCTCCTGACTAAAAAGTCCTATTCGAGAGAAGACTCCTTGTCCACATACTCGGCATGTGTAGGCGGCAGGCTCCTGCAGGTCGGAGTTTAAGGCCTGTGCATGTCTCTTCGCAAGTTTATCAGTTTTAAGCAGGCTTGATCGAGTGCAGTGCGTCCCTCAGTGATAAGACGCCTCCACATGTCGCGATCTTCCGCTAGCTCCAAAAGTGAGCATGACACGCTCGCAAGTGGGGTCTTCCAATTTGCTTATTTTGCGTCTTCTATCTCACCGAGGAGGACTTGGAGAGCACGTAAGTTACTTTTTTTCCCACGACACAGGGTATCCTAGTGTGGGGCCAGAAGCAATGATTATGCCTGTATGTAAATGTTTATGTTTAGGTTTGTTTATGTTTATGTTTAATACCTATCAAAATTTCCAAGCGAACGAAATGGCGGGCAACAGCTAGTAAGTGTGGGTTTACGGTGACGCTTACCGTCCGCGCGGGTGATGGTAAACGCAGCATAAGCCATATTGCCATCAGCGCGGTCCCAGCGTTTTACTATATAACGATAAGATAAGGATATTCTTTATTGTACTAGGAAAAACACAAACATAAAATATCCTATCATAAAATATCCGATGAAATAACGCGACGCTTACCAACCGCGCTGGCGAAAGCGGCACTGTAAAACCACACTAATAAGCAACACGCGTTCACCAGTCAATTTCCAAATAAATTTCAGAATCATTCTCTGTTGAACTTTTTTTCATTGCTTTAACAAGTTGTGTTACACCAGTCTGTACGCGGTATGAATGGAGGAAGCAGGGGTAGCGCAGTCGATGGAACGCTGTTCAAGGGGTCGTAGGTACGAATTCAAAGTTGTAAATTTGAAATCTAATGATGTTCAATTCTACTTATCATACTGAAAAACTATTGTTGTAAAAGTTTCTTTATTTTGCGGAGAAACAATAGTACATTACTTCAGAGGGAAGAAAGTGACAGTTCCATACCGAGATTATGGCATTTGAGCAAACCATTTGAGGTATGGAACTGTACTTTATCCTGAGGTATGTATAGTGCTTTTTATTACACCTACGAGGAAAATTATAGACATAAATGCATAGAAAAATTTCGTTTTTAATTTTCTGTATGCACCAAGGAGGTTGGTAACTGGTAAAAAAAAAACTGTATGTGGCCAGTAACAATTTACTTGAAATTTAATTAGTAGACAGTTAAAGTCTCTTTGCAGTATGACTGCTGAAAAATTAAAAAAAAAAACCGGGTATGTAATGGAATTTCATACATACTTCCCACCCTTGGGTCGGAAGGATTTTCATACAAACTTCCATACCTTGGGATGAAAGGATTTGAAAGGCGGGATAAAGGCGTTTCTTCCCTCTAATTGGTATAATTAGTATGTATTTTCAGAGCAGGTGTGATAAAAAAACATTTTCACTTACGTGCATCGAAAACTTAGTACTGAATACAAAGAACAATTTTTTTTAAGAATTACTCAAACTTCTAGAAGAATCGTTGTTTAGTAGGAAAAGTAGAATTACGTTTCCATCGACTCACAATTTACAAATCAACACCATTATATACTATTATATTTTTTCCCTCATTTTCAGTCCTAACAACGACCTAGAAGACTCCCCGCTCCCTGAGGATCACGATGCGCACGCGTTCGTGGAAGCTTACAACCGAGGTCAAAGGCAGTACGACTGTCACACGATCCACCAATGTCCAATGTCACTGGTCGACATGTTCACGGTAGTGCAAGGAAGTCAAGACTGAAAAATATAAAGTAAAGTGAAAGTTTATGTTCAACCACAAAAAAAAAGACTACCGCATATGACAACAACATGAATTATAATACGGTATTTGACACGATCAACAATAAATTACCATTATTATACAGTATTTCATGTGCTCGATTAAAACAAAAATGACGAAATATCTCAGAAAATGTATCTCTTTTAGTCAAAAAGAGTGCTCTGAAATGTGATGTCTATTTTCATACAAAATTCCGTTATAAAAGTAACTCATTTGATATTTTGTCAAATACCCAATTAATTTGGTACAGATCTTAATTCAGCTGATTGTCGAATTAGGTGGAAAAATGGTGTATGATATATGTATCACAGTGTGTGTGGAATAATAAATAGGGCATCCAATGTGTTGTTTTTGATAATTATATCTGACCCGTAATAAAAGCCCCAGACTACATAGCGTACACTACATGGAGCATTCGGCGCGCTGTCCGGGAGCCTTGCAAGCGTTCCTCACGTTTGCAAGCTGGCGGATTGCTTTCACTACTGCATCACAGAAGTGTCAAATTTCAATGGCACATTTTGCTTCTACTACTGCGTGTGAGTGAGAGGCAAACAATTATTCAGTTCCTTTCTTTAATTAACCATGCTATATGCATGCCGAAATAATCTAACCTTTAAGTACCTTCTGTTTAAGTTATTGTTGAGGAAACACGCTTCCATCTTCTGTCTTTGGCTATCTTTATGGGCCATGGGGTTATAGGACTTGTGGCGTACCGAACATGCTGTACATGCCGAAATGTATCCTGTAAGTATGATCTATTCGCTATTAGTGCCATAATATATCCTGTAAGTACCTTCTGTTCGCTACATACCGAAATATATTTTGAAAGTACTTTCTCTTCACTGCATATCGAAAAATACCCTGCAAGTACCTTCTGTCTGCTACATGCCGAAATATTTCCTTTAAGTTTGTGTTGAGGAGTCACACATTCCCTTCATAGACTCAACCAAAGCACGCCGCAACCTTTATTTCTTCCCACCTCGGCAATCTGGATTGTATCGTCTAGCCAGCAAGTCAACAAACGTCTCACGTTGCGTTTGAGGTCATCACTCTTCAAGTCGACGCCTTACTTGGCATAGCGATAAAGCGCTGCTACCTCTGCAATCGCTCTCGAGTGCGCTGTCACATTGTTATTTTTTTTCGAATATATTCTTTTTGTTGCACTAACCCGTGCTGAGGACAATTTTAAAAACCTATTTAGAGGCTAAAAATTCCACTCAATTCAAGTCCCGGCATGGGTGGAATTTTTAGCCTCTAAATAGATTTTTTTTTTCTAATGACGACTTGAAACGAGCACTTAATAACGACCTCGGGGGTTAGAGTGTTTTATTAATACGATCCTTTAATATATCATTAACAAGCTAAGAGCACCTTTAAGTATCTTATATTTTACATCTAACAAACCACCGTAACACAATTGATCAAAACTAACTTTTATTACAACTTAGTAAAGTCTAGAATATTCCAAACTTAGTTAGGCCGTAACTAGGCTAGCTCGTTAGACTCGGGGGCATATTTTGTCGACATCATTAACCATATTACTGACATAAAGAAACTCGTACAAGTTCAAAGAGAGACTTTTCATAGACGCAGCGAAGAATGGAATTTGTTATGGCGCTCGGAGTGAAATGTTCAGTTTAGTTACTAACTTTACTGTGCTGAGGTACGGTATGTATTTAAATAAAACTTGCTTTAATGGAACTTCAACTTTGGAACAGTCAGCTCTTTCGATATTTAAGTATTCACAAGGAAATTTGCATCGGTTTGGACTTACGGAGAGAATACGTTAACCACATTTTTACTGCAATGTCGCTCGACACTTACTTAATTGAACTGAGTACGCACGTACAGTAGACAGTTTTAATGTAGACATACATGCATACATACATAAACTCATGCCTGTATCCCACAGGGGTAGGCAGAGACCAGGGACTGCCATTTGCCACGATCCTGACAGATCACTTTCGCTTCCTCAACATTCATTAGTCGTTGCACGCACGCCGGTTTCGGGTACTTTTTGTCTTGCCCTTTGCTAATACATCCCCTATTCGGTCGAAGTATATCCACCTGGTGCTTTCCTTACCTGCCCTTCCGCCCACATTCGCTCGGAATATTTGTTTCGTCAATCTTTCGTTCTTCATCCTCACCACATGTCCAAGCCAACGCAACATTCATTTCTCAATTCTAGTCACTACATCCTATTTCATTCTCATTCTCTAATCAAACTATTGCGTATCCTGTCATTCAAAGTTACATCAGACATACTTCTCAAGGACCTCATTTCTATTTTCTTTTTTTATGTAGACTAAACAAAATATACATTAAATTAACCTAACATTCGTCTAAAATTATTATCTATTAACGGCACAATTTTGAGACAGTTCGTTAAGGCGCTTCCCGATGCTTACCAGCGCCACAAATTAAAAAAAAACATTTTATCTTCTTTTATTTATAAAAAACTTTTACCATCATAAACCTCAATAACTATGATAGCTATTTTTAGGACCTACCAACTAAAACCGAGGGCCGATCTAGGACTTGTGGCGCTAGTTGCCACCGGGTAGCGCATTAACTCCGCCGTTGGTACTCGTAAGATAAGAAATATTTTTGTAATACTTTTTTGTGTACAAATTACGGTCTTCTTCTCTACTAACAGCATAAAAGCATAATTATAAGTAAGACTATATCGCGTCCCATGTCCCACTGCAAGAAACAGCCCTTCTCTCAGAGGAAGAGAGTGTGGGCTTAATGACCATGCGGTCCCATTGCAGATTAAACGATTGAAACTTCTCTGGACAAAACATTTTGACTTTGACTTAAGCAAACATAGCAACAACTCGATGAACCACTCATTACTTTTTACTAACAGAAACTAAAACATATATCTCCCACATGTAACTTTCAGAAACGCTCAAAATAGCTCAGGAATTTTCGCAGTGGAATACTATAAAAATGCTTCGAAATACTGGAAACTATTCCCAGCAGCTAGAACTCTTGAGTAAAAATGTCAATAGCAGGCTATTTGCAGTGCAATGAAAAGTAATGCGAAGTTTAAACGCGGAAAACTACCGTCGTACGCCGGACAACTAGATAACTTCTAGGTTATTTTCAATAACTAGATATTACAATCCACAGATAATCCTTGCAGAGACCAGGGCATCCTATGGCTGCGGCTGCGGAATGGGATATTGTATATGGGATTTAAACGTAATTGTTTTAAAAAGTAAATAACACTGCTGCTGCTTGGTTTGGCATGATTGTGGGAAGTGAACCTTTTAAAAAAGGTTTAATTATTATTATAAAAAAATATTATTATGTTTTGTTTTTCATGTTAGAAGCGGAAATAAAACAAAGAATACCCTCCAATACAATTTAATAGAGTCTGAATTTTTGCAGCGTGTCCAACTAACCCGATCTCTGTGAAGGTGTCCAGAACTGAGGCCTCTGACTCGGGAAACAGCAGCTCGCACGGGACCTCTCCCACTCTGCCGCGTAGTACTCATTGAGTTGTTTCATTTATTATAATTCTTTTTGTTGCACTAACCCGTGCTGAGAACAATTTAAAAACCTATTTCATTTATAATTTTTTAATATATTAATCAGCGTTGTGTCTCACACAGCATTTATACTGAGCAAACCCCTTTTTATCAATATTCAAAGCTTAGAGTAAATTATATTATTATGATTTTTAATTCAATGTGATATGATAAATATTTTTTTGTTTATTTTTTTTTTAATTTACTACTTTTAGTTCTATGATGACAAAAAGTTGCTTTACATGAGTAGAAAATTAGGATCGAGTAGAAAAATCGGATTGTAAGGGTGATTTAGGGAAGTGATCATGAGATTTTCTTCCTAACATTGACAGGCATTTTATAACTGTGTCAACATTTTTTTTATTCTTATAATACAAGGACAAATGAAACAAGGAAAAAACTCCAATACTATTTAATAGAGTCCAAATTTGTGCAGGGTGTCCAACCCTATCTCTGTGAAGGTGTCCAGAACCGAGGCCTCGCACTCGGGGAACAGGGCCTCGCACGGGACCTCCCCCGCTCTGCCGAGACGCTCTGCCGCGTGGTACTCGTTGTCAGTGTGGTGGGAGAGGGAGTCCTTAGTCGTTGATGGCCTAAGGAGAGAAAGAAGGTATTTTTAAGATGAATTGTAAAATAGCAGCTGGTTCAAGAGAGTCGAGGACAGAAAGAAGTGGCGTGCCATGGGGGAGGCCTAGGTACAGCAGCGGACTAGTACAGGCTGATTGATTGATTTTAAAGCGGAACGTTTTAAAAGAATTTCTTGAGTAGTATGATAAGATAAGATAAGAATATTCTTTATTGTACCAGGAAAACATAAACATAAAATATTTACAAAAATACAGTACAATTGGCGGCCTTATTACTTCTAGCAATATCGCAATTTAGCAATAGTATGATTTGCCTTTAGATTTCTATTAATAATTTTACTGTACTCGTGCTTTCCCGCAGGATCCGAATAAAATATTTCTCCCTTCCTCCCGTTATCTAAATTTAAACACCCTGTGCTAAGGTTGGCTGGAAAAGATGTCTCTTGGAGATAAGTTCACCTTTGTAACAATGCTATGTTACTAATTTTCTAATTTATGATTTGCAATAAAGAATATAGATAGATAAAAAGATTCTTAACTGCCGGTGCTATCCTTTCAGTAAAATGTAATATATACAAATCTCGTGTCCCAGTGTTTGTTATCGAATTTTATGAAAGTATATTTGATAAGTTTGAGAATATGTCATAGGCTAATTAATATGGCAAAACCACGTTTGCCGGGTCACCTAGTAGCTTTATAAAATCTTAAGTTTGGTGATTCTGTTTATTGGCGGTATTACTTATAAAACTATGATCGATGTAAAACACTCCTTAAATACAGTTTAAATAGTCTTGCGTAAAGGGACAGATCCATTTAAACTGCATTTGAGGAGTGTTTTAAAGAATCGTGGTAAAGACTATTAGTTTTTTTTACCGCAATTCTGTAATTAAAGTTACGGAACATTATATACCTAATCGCTCGTAGCCCCGGCGGCTGCCTGAGTGATCTTAAACGATCACGAAGGTTAAGCAACACAGGGCGCGTTCAGTACATGGATGGCTCGCCGTCTATGCCTAACGCTAGTGGCATTTTTCCGAGCGGTTCCGTGCTTCGCAAGGCACGTTAAGCTGTTGGTGCCGCCTGCCGTCGATAGATGGCAGTCGTTAAGCCAAGTCAGAGGCCTTAGGGCGGCTTGACAAATTCTGACAGTAGACGAGCCACTAGTCTACAAGCCTCCACCAATCCGGACTTGGCCCCCGTGGTCGAGTATGGCCTATACCTTCCTCAGGGAAGAGACCCGTGCCCCTCGGTGGGGACATAATGGGTTGATGATGATATACCTACTGATAGATATTTTAAGTCAAAACATAAAGTGCAACTCTGTTCCTATAGCCATAAATCTAAACAAAATAAATTGACGTCAAAAACCTTCCGACAGTCCCAAAAATATATTGTCAGCTTCAGTAAAAGCCTCCTAGCCGACTATAAAATGGCTATTCAAACACATACGTCACACGCCCCTGTCGGCAGATAAACCGTTTGCTCTACAAAATGTGTCAAATTCACAGAAACGAAATGCGTTTTGTTTTACCTAACAGTCGTACCAGGCAAAAAAGGTAATTCAATCTTAGTTCCTAATACTTTTATGACGACACGCTATAACACTAGGTAGCAGTTAATTATATCTGCAGTTATACTCCATTCCACGAAACGAGGTCCCGATAACCACTGCATTTCTTAAGATCGTTTTACATGACGCATTTTTCTCAGTACATTCATAGCTTCGCAGTGATCGGACGTGGGTGTTGGTGCACGTATTATTAAAAATGTTAAAGATTTCGGATATTGAAAACTTTCAAGTGAGAAAACGTAAAAGACGTCCTTTATCATCAACAGAAAAAACTGTTATTTACAATACACATAACGCTTTATGATTTTCGAGTCCCTTAGAAACTTAAAACTAGACACTTATAATCTATGGGTTCGGTATCTGAACTGATCTGAACTCGTAAGTGAACCGATTCACATTATAAGTGTCTAGTTTCAAGTTTCTAAGGGACTCGAAAATCATAAAGCGTTATGTGTATTGTAAATAACAGTTTTTTCTGTTCACTTACGAGTTCAGATTCCGAGGGCAATGACTTGTTATAAAAACACCAAATTTTTTATTTATCATGATTGTAAATAAGTTAGAAATAAGAAATAATATATCACGCGATAGTCTTAAAATGCCTTGCTCACGAACAACGTTCTCACACAGATTTGTATGGTACTCAGCGCCACACGTATATAACAAAGTGCTTAAGTATTGTGACATAAAAACATCCTCATGGAAAAAATGTAAAAGCACTATAACTAAATGGTTGGCCACCCTAAACTATGATGACACCGAGGCACTTGTAACTATAAATAGATAAAGGAAGAGAAAGAAAAACTCAATTGCATGCTATGGATTTTTATTTTTTATATAATTTTTTTTTTCATTTATCTTAAGTATCTAGACAAGTTCTGTATTATTGTCGTAACACAACATATGACAAACTGGCACTCCTAGTGTGGGTGCAGCTGGAAAATGTACCTAATTTTAAGTCATGAACAATAAACCATTTTTTACTTTTTTACTTTACTTTTAATTTTAGTCTACGAAAATTTTTTTTATAAAAATAAATAAGTAATGCCTAGTTGGTGAGCGCCAGCATACCAAAGGGTTATGAAGCGGACCGTCTTCGCTTATTGTTTCAATGAGATGCGAGTATTTGTTCCCTAGGAGTTCGATTCGTGGAACGGAGTATAGCTACTCTGACGCTAAATAATACAATGTTTTAGTACCTGTATATTATATATTAGATATATATGCTATAATGAAAAGAATAAACTACATAAACCATCAAAGAAACATAAATACATACACAAAAAAAAATTCTAAGAATCTAACATAAATATCAACAAAATAAGATATTGTCGATAACGCTTTTTCAATCGTTTCCTTAAAATACTGAGTGACGGGCAAGTGCGAATACTCTGCATTCCACAGTCAGAATAGTCTTATCTTGTGACCACAACTAATTGTCTCTCAAATCACCTTACAATCATTTCCTTCACCGTTAGCGAACTAAAAATTCACAAACGTACGTTACTGAGAAAAACAGTCTTTAGACACTTACGTGAACAAAATATGCCCTATTTCACCAAGCAACCCGTTTTCGTGTGTGAACGGTACTTCTGCAGCTTCGCAGATTGTCCGCAGTAGACACGGTCGGCCGGAAAATCCGTATCTGAGAGGAAACAAAGGTAAAGTTAGTTCAGATACTTCAAAAAGTTACGTATTGTGAAGACATATGAAGTTACAGCAGTTTGTTGTAAGTTACATATTTATACTTCTGAATTCAAGTACAAAGATAAGTTACTCTTCCAACAAATATTCAACTTAGTGAATCCGGACTTAAGTTAATCAAAAAAAATTTAAATGAAAATGAAAAATGTTTATTGAGCTGAACAAAAGAGAAGTTGTTATAAAAGTCTGTTCGGCAATGCAGTTACGCAAATGGCAAAAACAGTAAGTACCAAATCAAGATATTGTTCTAGTATCGTTTAAGATATTAAATAAGTATGTTAGTATTTGATCTGCAGCAAATTTTTTTTGAAGAATTTGTAATCTTTTTATAACTAAAACAATACCTTTCTGACATATGCTCAATGATTTTGTAAAAGTCCCATCTGTTAGCTCTTTTCGGTTGTTCTTCATGTTCTTCTATAAATTTCTTGTCCATCATCTCTTGCCTTCTTATAGCTTCTTCAAGCGGTAATTCAGTTCCCTTTGCATATTCATTTGTATTTATATCATTTGTGTTTATCACACCACCCTCGGAGTACACGACTGACCTTTTCTTCCTGTCTTTATCAAATGTGATATCAACTAGTGCGTTATCTTCACCGTCGTCTTCTTCGGAGTCAATTGTTGAAGAAGTTTGATTGAAATCATCAACTGCATGGTCTAATTTTCGTATCTCGTTGCCAGATACAGTATTTCCTTCATAATTATCATTGATATCACCGTCCATGTCTCTTGAAACTGTATTGACAAATCCATAGATCCTACTTGTGTATTCGGTACTGTTAGTTGGTAAGTCGTATTGGAATTTGATAACTGTCCCCACTGTAACTGCCTGCTCTTTTAGATCAACTGGTATACCGAGACCTATGATAAACTGTAAGTGTTCAGAAAACAAAGCATTAAAATTATTACGTTTAGGATTACTTGACACAAAAAATTTACTGAGGTGATTGTTGATATATAAAGACTTATTTCGTCTTAACCAAAAGTAAGTAAAAGATGATTTTTGATATTTGATGTATGTCTGTGACGTCAACTGTTTCATGTAGTAATAGTGTGGCAGAAAGCAAATCGATAAAATCTTTATTTTAAGTATTTTTCAACTTTATATTTATGTTATACGATCCAGTACACCTTATTACGCGGAGAGTAATCAAATAATCCAATATAATAGTACATTATGATACAAGTGTGGTATGTTGGTCATTACACTCGAGTCGGTTTTTAAGCCTGAGCCGAAGGCGAAGGCTTAATGGAGACGAGAAGTGTAATGACCAATGCTCACGTGTTTCATACGACGTTTTTCAACACACTTGCGAGGAAAAGTAAATAAAAAAACAACACTAACGAAATGCAATACTGTGAATAAACTTAACAAACAGAAACCCATTTAAAAGATGGCGGCCGTAATTTTATTTTTTCGCGCGCTCAGCGCTGCATGCGCGCGCAAGTCTGAGATAAGGGCACCGGCAAAGTAGCTAATCAGCCACATATTTATAAATTTTGAAATTGGGTATTTATAGGTAAAAATACACCGTCAAAATATAAATACCAACAAGCTAACAAGCAGTTTCATGAAATTCTTTAATTATTTATCACATTTTGAATTGAATTTTATATTTACGCAAATAACTACTTAGCTGTTTTCGAAACATTAATACTTCTTGCTAATATTTAAAAAGATATGTAATGAAAAGGCACTAGTGCGATAATGTAATGTAAAAGGCACGGCATGGGTAATATTCTGCATTATCAGTGTAAATACGCTGTAATAAGACCTACTTTACGAGCAGGTGTGTTGAAAAATATATTACCAAATTAATAGGAAATTCAGGAGCGGAAAATGCGCGCGAATCTCGCAAAAAACCAGCGACTTAATTGCATTTAAATTCACGAGAAATAGCGAGAAATAGGGGGAGAAAAAGAATCAGAGCTTCGTTAAGCGAAATTTGAAGTGCAAAGAAAACATCATTCGCTTAAAAGTTACGTAAATTTACTGCTGATTCCAGATGGATGTTATGTCGAGATTGACTTTCACAATTCATTAACTATTTATGTTTGAGCAAACATTGAAATTCGTGATCAATCCCTTTGGATGGATGGTACAGTCGATAGCACATAAACATACGTGCGTTAATTCTATTCAGTTACGTGGCATTCGACTTTTCAAATGTAAAGGTAGATTTGAATGACAGTAAATTTTTAACTTATTAACCTTTTTTAAGTTATTAACTTATGATTTTTTGTAGAAAGATTTCGACCAGTGGCCTAATTACGCTCACCAAATCCTGAGCGATTCCAATCGTCTAACTGTCAAATTCCATACTAATTTGACAGTTAAACGATTGGAATCGCTCAGGATTTGGTGAGCGTAATATAGGAGCTGGTCCGACCTGTGGCCTAATTACGCTCACCAAATCCTGAGCGATTCCAATCGTCTAACTGTCAAATTCCATACTAATTTGACAGTTAAACGATTGGAATCGCTCAGGATTTGGTGAGCGTAATATAGGGGCAGATCAGACTCCTAGGACGAAAATTGTAGTAAATGATACCGAAATTAAGTTAGTAATAGTTTATATGAAAATTCTTTCTAGATCCATTTCTATCTCTCATCTCATCTATTTAAGAAAGAAAGAAAGAATAAATAAATAAATTTATTCGGACAAATTAACACATCACAAGAAAAGAAGGCAAGGAAATTTAGATGTTCACCAGGAATTACATTATTTAGATAGATATGTAGAGAACACTTTACTGCACAACCAAGTGAAAGATCGTGCCATGTTATTGAGAATAATTTAACATACTTGACTTTATTTTTTAATAGTACATAGACATTGGGACTAGGTTTGTAAAATTGATGTAGTGAAGTAGGAAAATCTCAGTTAATTCAAAAAACCGGCAGAGTGCGAGTTGGACTCACGTACGAAGGGTTCCGTGCCATTATCCATACAACAGCGCCATCTATAGTAACCAACAAGAAGCGTTTAACATTTACATTAAACGACATGACATCAGCGCTGTGAAGGTTACATAGATGGCCTCTAGATGGCGAGCGCTTAGACAACGTTTGTGGTATAGGAGCCCCTCTTGAATATTTATTTTAATCTGTTTTTAGTATTTGTTGTTATAGCAGCAACAGAAATACATCATCTGTGAAAATTTGAACTGCCTAGCTATCGCGGTTCATAAGATACAGTCTGGTGACAGACAGACAGACGGACAGACAGACAGGCAGACAGACGGACAGTGAAGCCTTAGTAATAGGGTCCCGTTTGGCACCCTTCGGGTACGGAACCCTAAAAATCATGAACGTGGAAATAAATATTGTTATTTTGGTTCTGAAATGGTTTAAGAGCATTAATGTACCGTGCCCAGAAATATTGCCTGTATTGAAAGAAAGAAAGAAAGAAAGAAAGAAAGAAAGACAGAAGAAAGAAAGAAAGAAAGAAAGAAAGAAAGAAAGAAAGAAAGAAAGAAAGAAAGGAAGAAAGAAAGAAAGAAAGAAAGAAAGAAAGAAAGAAAGAAAGAAAGAAAGAAAGAAAGAAAGAAAGAAAGAAAGAAAGAAAGAAAGAAAGAAAGAAAGAAAGAAAGAAAGAAAGAAAGAAAGAAAGAAAGAAAGAAAGAAATATTTATTTGACGACACAATACTCATAACACTGTAAAGTACAAGTATTACAATCTGTTCAACAAAAATATGAAAAACTATTGTAACACATACCAAAGCCCACGCCGCGTTAGCTGAGCGGACTCCCCGCATATTGTTAATAGAAATTACGCTACTGCGCTTTTGTCCGGGCACGTTACGTGCCCGTATATTTGCTACATTATGGGTACAATGTTTTAGAGTTCGGAATGATTTGAAACTAGTTCGAACTAGTTCACTCACCTGGGTTCTAGCAGGTCCACCATCAGGATATACCAGATACCTTCTGTGTCTTTTGTGATTATTATATGAACCCTCTATCACCGCTAAGCAATTCAACGCTAACAACACTATACCAAAAAGCATTTTCCCCGAAAAATTACTTGTTACTCGTAGTAAAAAGGACCAAACTGCAGGTTTCTAATCTCAAAGTAGATGCGTTATTTAAATGTATATTTCGGTAAACCATCCGTGACTATGGCAGCCGCGAACGTTGCAGATACTAAGTCACTAAATCCAACTTTGATTTGACCCGCTCCACAAGTAAAATACTTGGGTGAAAATATGTAAAAGTGACTGTACTTTTCCGAACGATAAAACCAAACGTCGGGCTCAACGTTAGCCGAACTCTTTCCGAAGCCCTTAAGAAGGTGGAAGGAAGTGATAGTGAGCATTAAAGTTTTCTAAAACTGTATAAGCGAGAGGCGTGGTGAAGCGAACGTGTCACCAAATGAAATGGTAGTGTTTGCTTACAGCGTGCTACTGAGGCCAATGAACCGTTATGTTGGCCCAATGAGTTAGGCATGAATGTACAGTTGTCAAGACAAGTGTTTGGGCACTGGCTTTTGGGAATTCTCAACTATAATTGCGTGTCGCGATTCCTGCGATGGATTAAGGCTAATTAACACATTTAAGTAGACAGCCCGTAGTCAGTGTAGATAAAGATTCATCAGCAAAAGCAACCCGTATAAGTTCCACTGGAGAACATAGAACTAAACATATATGTATAGTTTTAAACAACACGCGAGCCCATCGTGGATTGGACGACATAGGCCTAAATCATCATCATCAGCCATTTGACGCCCACTGCAGGACATAGGTCTCCTCCGTGGTTTTCATAACCATGAGGGGTTTTGCCATAATCGCCACGCTTGGCAGGCGGGTTGGCGATCGCAGTCCGATCGCCCGTCTCCTGGTAATTGTATTCCTTAGTCGCCTTCTACGACATCTACGAAAGGAAATGGAGTGACGCTATTCTTAATCCAGCGCCACACGGAATGGCCTATATACATAGGTATAGTGCCAAAAAACACGCGCGCCTATTTTTTTAGAGAATACAGGCCTTAATAAATAGGTATAGTTTTAAACAATACGCGAGCCCATTGTGGTTTGGAGAACACAGGCATAAATAGATAGGTATAGTCTTAAACAACTTGGAAGCTCATCATGGTTTGGAGAACACAAGCCTAAATACAGAGGTTATGCGACTTCAAGAGCTGAAGTATGTCAACATCTAAAACACTCTTTGTTTATATAAGTTGTATAAGTGATATAAGTAATATAAGTTGTTAACTATAAGTTTAATAATTTACGTAACTCTTGAAAACAAAGTCATCGGTAGGTGCTGGAATTCGAATCTATGACCTCTTGCATGTAACCCGAGTTTTACATGTGAGAATTAATGGTCTACGGATGTATTACCACTGTTGTAGGTGATAGTACATGCTAGGTGATAATCGCTAACTTTACTGTAATAAAGTTATTACTTTAATGTAATTAACTCGCGAGGAAGAGTGTCTGGGGTAGTATTTCGATGTGTGCATAAATCTAAAGTATCACAACTCAAAATTTCAACTCCTGTGAAAAACTTGAAATATTACCAACTACATAGGGCTTATAGTTTGTAATCTTCTACGTCGTTTTGTAAATGACTGTTGTAATTTTGTAAGGCAACTACCTGTAGACGGAAGGAGAATTCAAAAATTATTCATGGATGGCCCCTAATATCCAAGTTACGACTAAAGATGGCTGTGAACATTTACTTGAGTTTAGCCAGCTAATGTTAAGATTATTTTCTGGCTAACTTTCCGAATAATTCCTATTTCTTAAAAAAACGTTTTCAACGTTAGAGTAAACATTACAGTAGACATTAGTCGAAACGCATCGGCTAATGTATAGTCTAGCCAGTTGAAGTTGAAGTTTATTAGAAATTGATATTATTTCAGACATTAGCCGAGGCTCGAAAATGTTCTTAACATTAGCCGGCTAAACTTAAGTTTATGATCAATCTTTAGCCGTAACAGGTCCTTCATTATAGTTATAGATTTAGGAGAAAACCTTGAATTTTCTGTGACATACCATTCCAATAGCATTTCCACGTCAAACACAAAAAGCGCAAAATCTGCTTCAAACGAACCGCGTATTTCCACCCCTGTATGTCTACAAACAAACACGGAATCAGTCCACCGGGGGTAGCAAATTGTGATTTACTTCAGGTAAAACAAGCGGTGTTTATGTAGACGAAATTGCCACTATGCTTCCTCGACCTGCTATATTGGCTCGTAACTCAGAATGCCTGTTTTTGTGTGCTAACGTTAACCTCCGTTTGGGCCTACTACAATAGAGGAAATGAGTTTAATAAAGAAAAATAAGAGGCTAAGCTAACCAACGAGCAAGAGTTGCCTTTGGTAATAATGCTATCTAGTCTAAGGATCTTAGCCCTCACTGCCAAGACTGACTGACTGTTAGAGTTGAGACTGTTCAGTTCTTAAATAATTTTTTTGCCTATTTCGTGTCAAGACGTGACTTTGGCACTATATGTCAACATTGGCTGGTTGCCATTTCAACAATATATAATTCACTTGAGTAACTACCATGGAACAGAGTGTAATAATAGACTAATGAAAATTCATTGCTGAAAGTAATAGGGTGAAATCATACAATTGTCAGAAGCTAACAAAGAAACTCCACATTAAATTTTATTCTTTTCAAAACACATTTTAACTTAACTAACAGAGTTTTCAACTTAAAAAATCATGAATGTGTTGAACACTAGTCACAATCTTCCTGTAATTAATAATTAATCTACTGTTTAATGCCAAACATCTTTATCTTCTAAACAATCCTTGATGTAATATATAGTAAGCTTTTTTGCACAGAATGTGCTTAACACATTTTTTAAACCGCGTTGGAGGTAACTCTAATATATCTTGAGAAATTTTGTTGTAGAACCTTATACAGTGCCTCATAAAGGATGTATTAACTTTTGCAAGTCTAAAACGTGGAAATGACAATTTGAGTTTGTTTCTAGTATTAACATTATGGTGGCCACCCACATTTTAAAGCTACAAAGGCAAATTCCAAACGTTATAGCCAGAGTAGAAGCAACAGCTTTATATTTCCGTCCTATTATCTTCGTACGCTCAAATGTCATCAAAGAGATGGAGGTCAGAATTAGTGACATTCAGATTCATACGGGTTGGTTAATAAGATTCTCTCTAGTAAGTAAGTAAGTAAAAGTTTAGTAAGTAAAATATTTCTTAAATATTGATTAGTAAGTTCTGCTACTGAGATGGTCTTCCTAATTATTTAAAAACGATAGCGGTTTTATCTTTTTGCATTTGCTTGTGACTGATATTTGGTGACTAGTTTAATCTACAGGTTGATATTTTGGGGGAATGTTCTTTTCATTGTGATTTTTCGGCAACGGTTTGTAAATATTCGTCAAATCCGCGACTTTGGCTCTAAGCTGTGAATGCTTTAGAGTATGTCGTCTAATATGCGTAAACAATTTAAAAGGAATTGAATTGGCCGGCGGCGACCATAAGACGCTCGAACCATAATATTTCAATTTTTATTAATTTTTATTACATTTCATCCTGATATTGTTTGTTTATACCAAAAGGAAGTAATTTTGGGTAATTTTTTTTTGTTTATTTGATGCGTAGTTGTTTTCAAAACAGGCACCATATGTTTCTAATTCATGGCTATAATGTCCTCTTAAAATACGGTGAACGAATTCCAAGTCAACCTGTAGATAAATTTGGTGCAGATCATTCTTAGTTGCAGTAACAGGCTATTTGTTATAAATTCAGCGTATACACGGTTACTATACACCCCACTTAGAATTAGCGCTTTGTTACAAGTTTTGTTCTATGAGTTTTTTTCTGAGATTTTATTATTTCGAAATATCAAAGTTTAAATAATTTTATAAAATTCACGCTGTGCGCCCTTCTACCAATGTCACACCATGATTCAGTAAATCATTGTCCTTCACCGAATAATGTCCAACCTATTTTCCATTTATGGCTTAAAGCATTATCTATCAATCAGTGCTACAAAACACTTAACAAACCCGAAAGAAAATTAACAGAATTCATCAAAACTTACATAAAAAAAATTTAAGTAAAAAATAAAAACCGACTTCGAAACTATTGTCAAAATTGTATTATCGAAACCATCTATTGTGTGTGTCTGTTGTTTTTATTTATTTTTCTTATTAGGTGCCGACAGAATACCAGCGTTACAGAAGGTACCTCTTTTGTGACAAATGCTGAGTCGGGTCCTTTCACAAACGCAGTGCACTGGCTTTCCTTGCATGTTTCTTTTTAATTTATAATTTAAAATTGTACTCTGTCATTGCACTGTGTTTTAAGTGAATAAATTATTTCAATTCAATTCAATTCAAACACTACAGCACTAAAAAAGATAGAAATAATTTAAATAATTAGAAGTATTTATACATGTACCGAGGTATTGTAGAAGTATAATTTGAAGTCGGTGTCCAAATATATGTGCTGGTCATGAAACTGGGCACCGACTTCAAATTATACTTCGACAATGCCTATATATATAAACACTTCTAATTATTTAAAATATTTCTACCTTTTTAGTGCTGTAGTGTTTCGAAGTCGGTTTTTATTTAAAAAAAAATATTTTTCAGTTTTTAGTGGAAAACCGGGAGAAAAATAAACAAGTCCCTTATAACCATAATTTACCGTACATGATTCGTTCCTTTAAAATTTGATATTCTAAATCTCCGAAAGTCTTCACCAGAACATCACCAAATTAACTTCGGACTACTTTTACGCTATTTTATGAAACATAATTACTAAAAGATGGGCCCCATTAGGGCTTATTCACTGCTGTCCATTGAAGAGTTCCGTTCTCCATCTCTGAAAGTCTTCATCAGATCTTCACCAAATTAAAATGGGACCAATGGGACGTTATATCTCTTCGAACAAAAAAAGAATTCTCGAAATCGATTAAGATTTGACGGAGTTATGGACGACAATAGCCAAATAAAAAAATAAAAACCAATTACTCGTCGAATTGATAACCTCCTCCTTTTTTGAAGTCGGTACAATACGATTTATGCAGTTTTGTCGCGGTTGTGTTTCCGTTGCTGCAAAAGGCAGCTGACTCAGCATTCTGCTGAGGGTGTGGGCCCTCAGCACTGGTTTTCAGTCAGTACCTACAAGTGTCTCACAAGTGTCCCAATGCGCGTCGCGGTATGTCCCTATATAAATATTAAAAATAATAAGCAATAAGCATGTAGAGAATCGCTCGTAGCCCCGGCTGAATCGCTCGTAGCCCCGGCTGCCTGAGTGATCTTAAACGATCACGAAGGTTAAGCAACACAGGGCGCGCTCAGTGCATGGATGGGTCGCCGTCTATGCCTAACGCTAGTTGCATTTATCCGAGCGGTTCCGTGCTTCGCAAGGCACGTTAAGCTGTTGGTGCCGGCTGCCGTCGATAGATGGCAGTCGTTAAGCCAAGTCAGAGGCCTTAGGGCGGCTTGAAAACTTCTGACAGTAGACGAGCCACTAGTCTACAAGCCTTCACCAATCCGGACTTGGCCCCCGTATGGCCTATACCTTTCTCAGGGAAAAGACCCGTGCCCCTCGGTGGGGACATAATGGGTTGATGATGATGAAGCATGTATATGGTAATCTAGCCAGTAATAATAAAATACCTTATGAAGAAGAAGAAAGACATTTATTATACCAACAAGATACATCACAGAAACAAAATAAGCAGATAAGTAACAAAAACAGAAAGAATCATCGCAAATACTAAATAAACATACTCAATAAAGTAAAAACGAACAAAATGAGATGTGATAGACATAGCAGATGTCCTTGATGCGATCACATAGTAAAATTCGTCAAGTAGTAGTTGCGGCGAGAAGTTTACGCCCAAAGGCATATCTATCTACTAGGCGTTTTGCGGACTGGGGCAGAAACATCATTCCACCACTTGGATGCCGCATACTTAAAACTACCATGTAAAGCTAAATGACAAACTTTAACCGACATGTTTGAGAAAGGCTCTTAAAGAGGATCTAGACTTACAGTAAGTTACTAAGGCTAGCTGGTAGATAATGCTAATTAGCATTTAGCTCGCCTGTTTGTAAAACATTGTTTTTATGCAATAATGAATTTTAATAGTAATAATGATAAGTAAGATTTTTACAATTTCAATCGACATTCAAAAGATCAACAGAAAAGAAAATTCCTCGAAAAGCCTACACTATAGAAATCAGAGCTACTTATTCCGTATCCAGACAGCTGGTCCACTGCAGCGGGTGTGACCACAGAATCCCATTATAGAGCCCTTCATTCCAATAAATTGGCTCGCTGCTGGCAGCGAATGTTTTCCTTTGATGCGGCGGCATGGTGCCCGACGGAGGAGTAACAGTTTGAACTGTGGATGCGGCATTAGAACAATACGATCCATGACCCTGCTCCACGGAGCGGTGGCAGAGCAGCAATAGAAAGCTGGTCACTCATTCGGTGGGTCGCGGGTTCAAATCCCGGCATGTACTAATGTGTGTTTTCTAAGTTTCGTACATTTGTGAAGTTCTAGTAGTAATAGCACTCGCAAGGAAAACATCGTGAGGAAGCCCGAGTGTCAGAGGTGTTCTCATAGCTCAGTGCTTGAAATAGCCAGTCCGCGGTGGGCACGCTAAGTAATTAAGCATATACACTCTCTCTCTCTCTCTCTCTCTCTCTGAGAAAAGGCTTGTGGCAAATTTTTTTTGGATAAAGTAAGTTTGCCCAGCACCTATACCATTTTCACAGCTTAGCTAATCCTCACGAAAGAGAATGTTAACACACGCGCCCGCTAGGCTGCGAGCGTTACCAGGATATTTTAATTCTCAGTTAGCGAGCAGTATAGTTACCACAAATTAACAAATGTACGTAAATTCGAATCGAACACACGACCTCCCATCTTAATTACATCCAGTAAAACTCGTGATATTCACAACTGTAATACTACGAGTACATCAACCAACACCCTTATCCTTGTATTCCAAGCGTATTCCAATAAACATAAGAGCACCTATAATACCTCTTCATTACCTCCCCCGTAATCTGATTAGCTTCCTATTCGCGTGCTCGTCAACTTCCAATAACATAATAATAATATGCAAGCAATTCAATCAAAAGAAGCCTCATCCATCGCGCGTGATACGTACAGGGGGATCACATCGACGTCTGATTACGCCCGCAGGCACTACCCTGTATGACGGAAGGAGACGTATGCTGAATGTGTTTAGTCTGTTGCCGCGTTTAGACCCCAACACCCGAGCGAGCCACTTGCGAACGCGGTGACAGCATTTTTAGGGCTCCGTACCCAAAGGGTGAATTTGAGAACTTGTGAAAAGCATATTAAAATTTTAATTAGCATTTTTAGTGTCGTAATGATTCCCCAAGAAGCTGAAATACACATGTGGCACATATGAGGCAACGCAATCAGGTAATTTTACACTTTATACTATACTTTTTAGAGTTCCGTACCCAAAGGGTCAGGAATAACTAAGCCTCCGCTGTCCGTCCGTCCGTCCGCCCGTTTGTCACCAGGCTGTATCTCATGAATCGTGATAGTTAGACAGTTGAAATTTTCACAGATGATGTACTTCTATTGCCGCTATAACAACAAATACTAAAATCAGAATAAAATAAATATTTGAGGGGGCTCCCATACAACAAAGGTGATTATTTTGCCGCTTTTTGCTCGATATTAATAACGGCGTCTACCTGTACGCTTGAAATATTCAAATGTTGTATAGATAATAGTACGGAACCCTTCGTGCGTCAGTCCGATTTTATTTAACGTCATCATGATTTAGTGGCATTAGTAAGATTTTGTATTTTTTCTATTTCAGAAAATGATACAGTAAAAGGCTTGATGGATGGTTCTGTTGTGCTTTTTTTAATCATCACCAATGGCATTTGAATCTATTGCACGGCGTTTTTTGATCGTTTACGCTCATGACGAAAAGAAGGCTGGACGGAGTTTAAGGCCTGTGGACGCCTATTGTGCGCTTATTATAGGTGTATTGATGTGTCTGTACCCTGCAATGGGGCGTTTATAAGCTACATAAAAAAATCTTTAATCTTTTACGTGTTATTGAAATAAGCAAACCTAAACAGTTTCTTAAGTTTGATATCTGAACCATTTCTATAAAGCAAAGTCCTTTATGCAAAACAACCACGTCAAGTTTCAAGATTGTGTGATCAATAAGGAAACAATATCGAGCATATTAAACTTTTTTAATTTCGAAGTGATTTAATTGTTTGACCCGGTCTCAAACTAGGATACCCTGTGCTATGGTTACCAAGCAAGGACATCACAAACATGGAAATACACACAGACTGAGGCCATTTGTACAAATGTACGGCGGCCCCCAGTGGGAATCGAACCCACGACCTCTATATTGGTAGTAAGCGCCTTAACGGCTACTCCAACGAGGCAGTCACATTGATACTGAAGACATAGTTATTATATTTTGAGTTATTTTAATGACAAGTCGTTTCCGTGTGGCACCGGATTAAGAATAGCGTCACTTAATTTCTTTCCGTGGATGTCGTAGAAGGCGACAGGAGATGGGCAGCAGCGTCTTCCTGAGATTCCAACCGCATACTGCGATCGCCAACCCGCCTGCCAAGCGTGGCGATTATGGCAAAACCCTTCATGGTTAGGAAAACCATAAGGGGGGCCTATGTCCTGCAGTGGGCGTCAAATGGCTAATAATGATAATGAATTACAAGTGGTATGTACTTTCTCACTAACTTACGAACAAGCCAAACTATTTTCACAACCCGCATCTGTAGTAAAAAATAAATTAATCTCAACACGACACACAACCAATCACTTGTCCTGGTTGCAAATTAGGATACGCTGTGCTATCCAATTCAATCAGTCCTCGTCATAGCGGCCGCGATCCTCAATGACGAGGATGAGTGTAGAGTGCTCTCAATCTGGACCTATCGTTAGCTGTGTGGACTGCCTGGTGGAACTTGAGTTTTGTTTCCCTGGTAATCTGATCACTCCATTTAGCAGGTGGTCTGCCTCGAGCTCTCCTCCCCTCCACTTTGCCCATCATTATATTATATTCGAGACTATCAGGTCGACGTGCGATGTGCCCAAAGAAAGACAGAATACGTTGCTGGCACATAATCGACAGACGTATTCGGATCTTGAGCTCCTTAAGTATAGACGTGCGCTATGGGTAACCACAAAAGGACAACACAAACATAGAAATGTTAAAAATCCAAACTAAGGCCATTTGGACACATTTACGGCGGTCCCCAATGGGAATCGAAGCCACAAGCTCGGGCATGGGAAACCAAAATACGATAAACTCATGTTCGCTGCTCCTCGACTCTAAATAGGCCGCAAGAAGCCTTCCAAAGCCTATTTTAAGGCAAACTTCGTTACGCAGAGGTTTGGGTGTCTTAACAACGTTATTAGCTCTTTGCCTTTGGAATTTACAATTTTAACATCCCTTGTGCTTAGAAGCTGTTTAGAGTTAATAATGACTTCGCCTGAGTAAATCAGTGAAGGGAGCAGAGTGGGACCCAACTGGGATAACAGGGTGACTATGAATTCATTCGCCACCATTAAGAGGATTCATCATCAGCCATTTGACGCCCACTGCAGGACATAGGCCTCGCTCATGGTTTTTAACCATGAAGGGTTTTGCCATAATCGCCACGCTTGGCAGGCGGGTTGGCGATTGCAGTATGCGGTTGGAATCTCAGGAAGACGCTGCTACCCGTCCCTGGTAATTTATTTCCTTACTCACCTTTTACAACGTCCACGGAAGGAAATGGAGTGACGCTATTCTTAATCCGGCGCCACACGAAACATTAAGGGGATTACGATGATTTAAAAACATATGGCACTAGATTAGAAAAAAATGCGTGTCAAAAGATATTTTCACCTTTCAAAGTCTGTTTACCTCATCATTAACTAACAATATCTGGAGGAAAAAAACTAAACTTCGAGCGTGTTATGGTCGGCGCCGGCCAATGAAATGGCTTTTTCACTTCTTTACGCATAACGGATGATATTTAATATAATAGATGAAAAAAACAACGCTGTACTTCCTATCACTATGAATTTGGATCCACAGTTTCAAACCAAAGGTTGGAAATCATGAATCGTTAATAATAGGTACAGTCTAATTATTAACTTAACACTGGATAAACTTACTTGGTTTTTTGTCGGAAAAATCCGACCAGGTTTCGCTCTGATTCGCAAAGCTTAACGGAGAATATTGAGTACTGTTTATTTATTTATTTATTTATTGATACTTTTATTGCACTTATAAAAAATCGTACAATGCGGCGGACTCAATGCCATAAGCATTTTCTACCAGTCAACCGCAATATGAATGTAACATACCCTCAAAATATTTGTAATCATTTTAAAATCACGCTGTAGACACCATGTACCCTCGTTCTCGTATCCTATCTATACTCTATATAAGTTTATATGTTCGTAAGTTTGTATGTAGGGGGTAATCTCCGAAAGTACTTAACCAATTTCAAAAATTCTTTCACCAGTATTTGGAATGGATCTTCAGGGTGGCCATAGGCTATATGCTAATCCGTTTACAGATCGTCTATACTTTAAAGTAGTCGCGGGCACTGCTAATCGAGATATTATGGCTACCGCGGAGCAAGACAAAGATGGTCTGCTTTCAGCAGAGCGTTTTCGCTCTAATAAAATTTAGGTAGAGCGGAAACGTGTTTTTTTCGCGCCAAAACTGTGTCCTCCGTTGCTCCATTTAATAAGAAAAAAATGTGTTACGGTGACAGGCTCCTACTTTGTTTTTTTTAGTTTTGTCAGAAAATTATTACTTTGTTACATCATCGGGTAGCCGATATTTGTTCTTGGGTGAAAATTTAAAAGCAAAGCAATGTGTTTGCTTTTTTAATAGTAATACTAAAGTAGCTGGTAAGAAAGAGAATTTGACTTTAATTTAATTCTTTCTTTCTTTTTTAATGTTTTTGCTTTGGTTTTGGCGGACATACTTCGGCCAAAAAGAGAATGTATTAGCAAAGGTCGAGATAAAAAATGCCCGAAACCTGGGTGCGTGCATGCAACGATTAATAAAGCAAAAGAGATCTGTCTGGATCGTGGCAAGTGGCAGACTCTGGTCTCTGCCCACCCCTCCGGGATACAGGCGTGAGTTTATTTTATGTTTATAATTTGAGCTCTACCACTCTTATTATAATCAATCAAATGAGAGTGATTAAGCTCAATGTATCGCTCTATAGCTCTACATTATTTCTAATATATGAAAGTTTCATGTCACAGTGATTGTTATCGAACTCCTTCGAAACGGCTTCACCGATTTTTATGAATTTCTTTGTATAGGTCTGAACATAGCAAAACTGCCGAGTTAGCTAGTATTCCAATTGATGAGAAAAAAATAACATTTTAATAAGTCACGCCTACATTCGGTAAATAGTATCACGCTAAGTTGTCACGAGACGTACCGAATGACTAATTTGACTGACAAATACGTAGCTACACATAAACGAGGAAAATAGTGCGCCTCGTCAATATTTGAAAAGTATTTTCGCAATTTATGCTACCATTTAGAGCCGTCTTCCATGTTCTAACCTCAGAACACATGTTCTGAGGTCCTAACCGTTGATTATAGATTTGGTTATGTAAATTTGACATTTATTGCATAAATGAAAATTAATTGCCCCATGTATGACAAAGCATCACTTAGGAACGGGTGGTATTTTTTGTTAAGTTCGTATTTTTCAGGACAAGGATTGTGTAAAATGTTTTTTCGGAAAATCCACATAGTAAATTACACCGGTGCGAAGCCAGGGGCGGTCCGCTAGTTTGTAATAAAACTTATAACTTCGTTCGTCACAACACAATTACTTATATACTGTTACCAACTAGGATGCTGCGTTCTATGGCAACCAGATTCAGGCCATTTGTACAAATCAAGTACAAATCAAGTTGATTATAGATTTGGTTATGTAAATTTGACATTTATTGCATAAATGAAAATTAATTGCCCCATCTATGACAAAGCATCACTTGGGAACGGGTGGTATTTTTTGTTAAGTTCGTATTTTTCAGGACAAGGATTGTGTAAAATTTTTTTTCGGAAAATCCACATAGTAAATTACACCGGTGCGAAGCCAGGGGCGGTCCGCTAGTTTGTAATAAAACTTATAACTTCGTTCGTCACAACACAATTACTTATATCCTGTTACCAACTAGGATGCTGCGTTCTATGGCAACCAGATTCAGGCCATTTGTACAAATCAAGTACAAATCAAGTTGATTATAGATTTGGTTATGTAAATTTGACATTTATTGCATAATTGAAAATTAATTGCCCCATCTATGACAAAGCATCACTTGGGAACGGGTGGTATTTTTTGTTAAGTTCGTATTTTTCAGGACAAGGATTGTGTAAAATGTTTTTTCGGAAAATCCACATAGTAAATTACACCGGTGCGAAGCCAGGGGCGGTCCGCTAGTTTGTAATAAAACTTATAACTTCGTTCGTCACAACACAATTACTTATATACTGTTACCAACTAGGATGCTGCGTTCTATGGCAACCAGATTCAGGCCATTTGTACAAATCAAGTACAAATCAAGTTGATTATAGATTTGGTTATGTAAATTTGACATTTATTGCATAAATGAAAATTAATTGCCCCATCTATGACAAAGCATCACTTGGGAACGGGTGGTATTTTTTGTTAAGTTCGTATTTTTCAGGACAAGGATTGTGTAAAATTTTTTTTCGGAAAATCCACATAGTAAATTACACCGGTGCGAAGCCAGGGGCGGTCCGCTAGTTTGTAATAAAACTTATAACTTCGTTCGTCACAACACAATTACTTATATCCTGTTACCAACTAGGATGCTGCGTTCTATGGCAACCAGATTCAGGCCATTTGTACAAATCAAGTACAAATCAAGTTGATTATAGATTTGGTTATGTAAATTTGACATTTATTGCATAATTGAAAATTAATTGCCCCATCTATGACAAAGCATCACTTGGGAACGGGTGGTATTTTTTGTTAAGTTCGTATTTTTCAGGACAAGGATTGTGTAAAATGTTTTTTCGGAAAATCCACATAGTAAATTACACCGGTGCGAAGCCAGGGGCGGTCCGCTAGTTTGTAATAAAACTTATAACTTCGTTCGTCACAACACAATTACTTATATCCTGTTACCAACTAGGATGCTGCGTTCTATGGCAACCAGGTTCAGGCCATTTGTACAAATCAAGTACAAATCAAGTTGATTATAGATTTGGTTATGTAAATTTGACATTTATTGCATAATTGAAAATTAATTGCCCCATCTATGACAAAGCATCACTTGGGAACGGGTGGTATTTTTTGTTAAGTTCGTATTTTTCAGGACAAGGATTGTGTAAAATGTTTTTTCGGAAAATCCACATAGTAAATTACACCGGTGCGAAGCCAGGGGCGGTCCGCTAGTTTGTAATAAAACTTATAACTTCGTTCGTCACAACACAATTACTTATATCCTGTTACCAACTAGGATGCTGCGTTCTATGGCAACCAGGTTCAGGCCATTTGTACAAATCAAGTACAAATCAAGTTGATTATAGATTTGGTTATGTAAATTTGACATTTATTGCATAATTGAAAATTAATTGCCCCATCTATGACAAAGCATCACTTGGGAACGGGTGGTATTTTTTGTTAAGTTCGTATTTTTCAGGACAAGGATTGTGTAAAATGTTTTTTCGGAAAATCCACATAGTAAATTACACCGGTGCGAAGCCAGGGGCGGTCCGCTAGTTTGTAATAAAACTTATAACTTCGTTCGTCACAACACAATTACTTATATCCTGTTACCAACTAGGATGCTGCGTTCTATGGCAACCAGGTTCAGGCCATTTGTACAAATCAAGTACAAATCAAGTTGATTATAGATTTGGTTATGTAAATTTGACATTTATTGCATAATTGAAAATTAATTGCCCCATCTATGACAAAGCATCACTTGGGAACGGGTGGTATTTTTTGTTAAGTTCGTATTTTTCAGGACAAGGATTGTGTAAAATGTTTTTTCGGAAAATCCACATAGTAAATTACACCGGTGCGAAGCCAGGGGCGGTCCGCTAGTTTGTAATAAAACTTATAACTTCGTTCGTCACAACACAATTACTTATATCCTGTTACCAACTAGGATGCTGCGTTCTATGGCAACCAGGTTCAGGCCATTTGTACAAATCAAGTACAAATCAAGTTGATTATAGATTTGGTTATGTAAATTTGACATTTATTGCATAATTGAAAATTAATTGCCCCATCTATGACAAAGCATCACTTGGGAACGGGTGGTATTTTTTGTTAAGTTCGTATTTTTCAGGACAAGGATTGTGTAAAATTTTTTTTCGGAAAATCCACATAGTAAATTACACCGGTGCGAAGCCAGGGGCGGTCCGCTAGTTTGTAATAAAACTTATAACTTCGTTCGTCACAACACAATTACTTATATCCTGTTACCAACTAGGATGCTGCGTTCTATGGCAACCAGGTTCAGGCCATTTGTACAAATCAAGTACAAATCAAGTTGATTATAGATTTGGTTATGTAAATTTGACATTTATTGCATAATTGAAAATTAATTGCCCCATCTATGACAAAGCATCACTTAGGAACGGGTGGTATTTTTTGTTAAGTTCGTATTTTTCAGGACAAGGATTGTGTAAAATGTTTTTTCGGAAAATCCACATAGTAAATTACACCGGTGCGAAGCCAGGGGCGGTCCGCTAGTTTGTAATAAAACTTGTAACTTCGTTCGTCACAACACAATTACTTATATCCTGTTACCAACTAGGATGCTGCGTTCTATGGCAACCAGGTTCAGGCCATTTGTACAAATCAAGTACAGCGGTCCCCAGTTGGTTAACCCCTCAACTGAGATTTTTTCCTTTTTTTATTCTAAAAATAATTTCCAAAAAACACTATTAACAAAAAAAAAAAAACGGAGCAAAGTTCGGTCATCGAGGTATTCAGTATTTAAGCAGGTAATTAAGTATTAAAGGTACCTAGGCCCCCGGTTTTGGTAGAACTTAACCCACGCCATCGGTTCTGGTGGAACTTAACCCACGCCCTTGATTTTGGTAGAACTTAATCCACCCCCTCGGTTTTGGTACAACTAAACCCACGCCCTCGATTTTAATGGAACTTAACCCATGCCCTTTATTTTGGTATAACTTAACCCACGCCCTCTGTTTTGGTAGTCAAGCGTGTTGCAACTAGACAGAAAGTGGCATGAAAGCACTGAAAATGTAACTTTCAGTAGACATTTTTATCCATAGATTGAGTATATGTAAAGTAATTTGTGTCCAATTTGCTTATCTCCAATTATACAAGCGACACGATTAGTGTAGCCTCGCCCTTAATAAATAAATCGACACGATTACAAATGATATGATCACTGACGGCCAAATCCGTATGACTTCGACGTTTTCAAAGATTGTCAACGTTATTTCTTTCGTTTTTCCGTATGCCGGCAGTGACTAATTCAACCAGCAAATATGTTAACATCTTAGGAAGTCGTCTCGACATCCAATCAAGTAACACTCACATCCCGACGGAGGCGACAGCAAACAGTCGTGATTGCAAAGCGTAACAGAATAAATAAATAAAATACTAACACATTTAAACTTCACACGAGTCGTCCTAACCCCCGGGACGTTTGCCATGCAAAACCGAGCTTTAGTCATTTGAGCCGTATGGTAAATATCTCGTTAAATTAAAGCTCTCTTAAACTTGGCCGGCTGGCCGTCAAATTATTTGTATAAACAGGAATACCGTTGGACATTGTGTGGCCCCGTGCGATAATTTTCGTTTGGTGGTACAGCGCTGGCTATTTCGTAGTTTAAGACAAGTTAATGAAGCGTAGGTTGTAGGTTTGGCGGTAAATTAAAGGTTAAATAATGGCTGTTAGAGGGTTCATTATACTGTATGTTGTTTCCTAAACGATTATTTATTACAATCAGCTGTATTTTCGTGGTTTTATGGCCAAAGGGATTTTTTGTTCAATAGTACGGATGACCCCAAGTTTAGATACATTTTAATTAATACTCGTAATTGTCTTGTCCTATTAGAACTGCCGCTAATCAGATTCACAGTATTTCTATCAGAAACTAAGTTAATTAATTGTAAACGAAAAAGCAAAATCATTTTTTCGAGGAGGATTTTATTTCATTACAATTAGGAACCGGTCCTTGTCTATGAAGCTACGTAAATATAGGTTTTTATATTAATTTTTCAAACTTTATCCCTTATTTTCAGATGGCTGCTGCAGCTATCACACGGAAAAGATGGATCTAACTCGTATCATAGACAAAAGAGATACTTGCTTTTTACAACAAGCACTCAGTGGGGAGTAAGTTTTGTTTGATTTGTATTTCATTCGTATTATCCAGCCGCACATCCTTTTTCCGAACTTTCTTATGGTCTGAGAATAGCTTGTAGGCTAATTAATATGGCAAAGCAACGCCGCTGTCCCAAAAATAAACACAGTAAGGGACTTTTTTTTTTTTCAAAACCGAGATAGATTCACTGTTGGTTACGGGAACCGGGTTTTCCGCCCATGACAAAAAGGGTGTTTTGACGAATCGCCCTTTTGACAAACGTAATTTGACCAAAGGCACCTTTGACCAACAGGGTATTTTGACGAATAGCACTCTTGCCCATAGGCGGAAAACCCCTGGAACCAACTAGTAACCAATAGGGGTATTTCTCAGTTTTGAAAAAAAATGTCCCTTACTGTGTTTATTTTTGGAACAGCCGAAGGCTTTCCGAGTCAGCTAGTCTTTATATACATACTAGCTGTTGCCGGCGACTCGTTCGCCTGGTAATTTCGATGTGTATTTTTTCGGGATAAAAAATAGCCTATGTGCTAACCCAGACTATAATCTATCTCTGTGCAAAATTTCATCCGGATCCGTTCAGCAAAAACGCTTGAAAGAGTAACAAATATCCATCCATACATACAAACTTTCGCGTCTATAATATTAGTAAGGATTTGATACAACAATGTAGAACTTCCTATTGAAAGCGCAATCCTGAAACATATCAGTTAAAGTTCGTCATTCTACTTCCTACTATCCTACTAATATTACAAATGTGAAAGTTTGTGAAGATGTTTGAATATTTGGATTTTTGTTACTCAATCACGCAATAACAGCTGAACGGAGTTACATGAAACTTGGTGTACAGATAGACACAGATCTGATTTGAGACATAGGATACGTGACATCCCAGTAATGCGTTCCCGTGGGATAATATTTTATTGTTACCGTAACCTCTTTTCAAGCGAAACTCTAAGATATTTATTTATTGCATTGCCATAGTAACAAGAATCGTATAAACGGATTCTGTAGCGTTACAAACTACGCTGGGACAGCTAGTTTACAATAAATTTGACAGTTACATTTTAATTTTCTTTACTTTGTTACGGCGCTGTCTCATAGAGAGTATTTAACACAGTGATAGTTAAAAACATAGATGCCTAACTAGCACCAAAAAATTACCCCACGTTCAATTGTGGGAAGGGGGGCGGGGCTTGCCAACTGTGTTACCAATGGGAGCGAGTCCAGTGTTACCCGGCAAAATATCTACGCACCTCGCCATCTTGCGACGTACATAGGTATTTCGACGGGTTAGATCAATGGTTTGACGTTTTTACATACAACCAATTATCAGTTACACTGTCTGTGATTTACTCTACAGCACATCTTGTAAAGAGTAATCGAGAGACTAGGGGCCGTTTTTGATTGTGAATTTTGTAGAGAGAAATACTTCTATAGAGAATGCTAGAAGATGTTTGATGAAAGCTGGTTTACGGCAGGATGTCCTCTTATAAATCAGCTTTAGCTCCATCTTAAGAGGGTTTTAGTAGAAATGACTTTAAAAAAAATGTTACTCTGTATAACCTGTGGAACCCAGTATACGTGAACTTTACGAAGCACAGTGAAAAGGAGGTGGGGCGATTTCGTTTTTAAATCAAGATCGCTAAATAGTATTTTTTAATAACTCGCGATGTTCATGCATCGATACAAAGGACTTTACATAACATAACTCACCCCTGAATCCCGGAGGGGTAGGCAGATACGAAATAGGTTAGTCAAGATCGTAGCAAGTGGCAAACTCTGCAAACATTCATTAGTAGTAAGAAAATAGCAGGTAGTAGAACCGTATGGCCCCGGATTAAGAATAGCGTCACTCCGTTTCCTTTCGTGGATGTCGTATAAGGCGACTAAGGAAATTAATAACCAAGAGACGGGCAGCAGCGTCTTCCTGAAATTCCAATTGCATACTGCGATCGCCAACCCGCCTGCCAAGCGTGGCGATTATGGAAAAATCCCTCATGGTTATGAAAACCACGAAGGAGGCCTGTGTCCTGCAGTGAGCGTCAAATGGCTGACGATGATGATGAAGTAGTAAAAGGATTCTAAGGGTAAAAATTGTCTTTAGACTGAGCCTATAAGATCTCTTATATTCACTAATATTCTAAATTTCATGTTTGATAAATCGGCCTTCAGTAATTGTGACAGACAAAGTCAACAGAAAATGTCAAACTCCAAGACACAAATTAAATTATAGCAGCAGACTGGACTCTAAGCTTTCTTAAGAGCGTTTATAGGGTAGGCTTTTGATCCTGCTCACTCATTCTAACATTTTATAAGATTATAAAATAATGCATATAGGTACATTTTGTAACTGTAGAATACATCGGAATCACTGATTTTTTAGTAAATAAATTAAAATGTTTCTGGATGTCCTTATTTCATTGTAAATTTTACTTCTGTTTTCTGTTTCTTATCTGCAATGAATAGAATTATCTCATCTAATTTCATCTCATCCTATCTAATCTCATCTCATCTTATCTTATGTATTTTTATGTCTACGGAGCTGTCTCCGTCCCCATCCACCCAACGTCAAACGTCGCAATGTCCTGGTTCCTGGAAGCCAACTACTATAACGTCGCCAATGCCAGTTATTGGCATCCCTTATTCGAAGTCGATTCCGTAAGTTGCTTAAGTTTTTATCACCCACTAGATTGCTTGGGAAAGTTTTCGAAATGAGATTGGAGCCTAGAGAGTACTAAGCAAAGTCGTTCAATAGAGTGTTATTGCGAAAGCAATTGTTATTTTGAAACCTCTGCCAGCTTATGTTGATCAGCTATACAAAGTTTTGACTGAATTAATTAAAATTCAACAATCATTAGTCGTTGCATGCACGCATGCCGATTTCTAGTACATTTACTAGTTAACGGTGATGAAGCGATAGTGATCTGTCAGGATCGTAGCGAGTGACAGTCTCTGATCTCTGCCTACCCCTCCGGGATGCAGGCGTGACTTTATGTTATGTTGTTTCATTTTCAGGTATCCAGAGATAGAAAAGAGCGAAGTACGCAAGCGAATGAACCAATGTTGACACGAAAACTGTTTTACCAATTCACAGAGACCATGCTAGAAAAGTAAGTGATTGTAATACATTACGACCATTCTTTAATCATTATTGCAACAGTATATTTTCTTTATAAATGTAGGGATGCAGATTTTTTATTGACTTGTTGCACCAACACATAGTTAGCAAATGTAACGTATTATGAATCTAAGTGTGGCAAATTTTTACATCATTCTCATTAGCATATTTCAAACTTGTTCTTCTTTGAATAATACATAAAAACATGACGTGACTGCATAAGTTTAAAAACCGTCCAAGTGCAAGTCGCACGCGCGCACGAAGGGTTCCGTACCATTATCTATGCAACATTTGAATATTTCAAGCGTTTACCTGTTGCCGTTATTAATATCGAGCAAAAAACGGCAAAAAAATCACGTTTGTTGTATGGGAGCCCTTATTCTGTTTTTAGTGTTATAGCGGTAACAGAAATACATCATCTGTGAAAATATCAACTGTCAACAACCTAACCATCACGGTTCATGAGACAGCCTGGTGACAAACGGAAGGACGGACGGACGGAAAGCGGAGTCTTAGCAATAGGGTCCGTTACCTTTTGGGTACGGAACCCTAAAAAGACATATTCAGAAGGTATCGATACAGTCATTCGAGAGTATTATATACTAGGTCAATCTCTGTAAACTATGGCTACATAAACTTTTCTATCGAATCGAGAAAAAATTTTAATCTAAGCACCTATATCCATTTTCCACTTACCTCAACTTTCATAGCAAGGAGTAGCGCCATGACACTCTTAATCTTATTCCTCCAGACACAAAGCATCAAACCGTTTAACAAGGGTCACTTGGACCATTTCAGTCCGTTTTCCAGCAAAGGCACTAATCCCTTAATAAAAAAACGGAATAGCCCACTATTAAAGCTAAGCTCAGCCGTCTATGCCGACATGATTTCCCGAATGACTTTATATTCGTTCGTCGAAGAAATAAACGTAATAATCTCTTTAGGACAAACTGTCAACATGCCAGAAAGCTCTCTGAGAATTCATAACGGTATTAGACGTTCTCCCATACCTTTGGCTGAAGGGTACATGATCATATTAGGTTTGTAACCAAAAGGAGGACGTTCTCAATTCGCCCGTACGTATATTTTTTATGTATGTTCAGTTCCGCGGTAATTCTTCACTACGTTGTCGGATTTCATTAATTATTCTTTTTGTTACAAAAGGAATATCTCAAGAGTGGTTCCATGTAAATTAGGGCAACAATTGTTGATGAAATGTATGATTACCATTCTTTCTAGCGCGTTCTTGAAGTCGTTTTTTTACTAAAAAAAATCTCTTGCTTTTTTTATTTTAAGTACCTAATCACAATCAATTATGTAAACAACTAATGGCAATTCATGATTATCATCATCATCACCCATTTGACGCCCACTGCAGGACATAGGCCTCCCTCATAGTTTTCCAAGCTTCTTGATCTTGTGCCGCCCGTATCCAGCGACTCCCCGCCACCGTAACCAGATCGTCAGACCATCTGGTGGGGGGCCTGCCCACGCTGCGTCGTCCGGTCCGCGGTCGCTAGGTCAGAACTGTTTCCCCCTAACGGCCATCAGTTCTCCGAGCCTTGTGCCCCAATAGCAATTAAATAGATAATTTACCTTTGACCCGTGTATTCTGCGTTACGAGAGGTATCAACGTATAGGTAGGATACTGGATTCATTTCCAAAAGGTCCTGGGTTGGATACCGACATGCACATTATCATCATCAGCCATTTCACGCCCACTGCAGGACGGAGGCCTCCTTCGTGGTTTTAATAACCATAAGGGGTTTTGCCATAATCGCCACGCTTGGAAGGTGAGTTGGCGATCGCAGTATGCTGTTGGAATCTCAGGCAGACGCTGCTGCCCGTCTCCTGGTAATTGATTTCCTTAGTCGCCTTCTACGACATCCACGGAAGAAAATGGTGTGACAATATTTTAATCCGGCGCAACACCAAACATTTACATGGTTTCCTAAATCACATTCATTTGCAAATATACAAGGTGTGGTGTAAAGAATGGATAATCTGATAACCTTTCCCTCGGCATTGATATATTGACCACTGTCGATACGCAAAAGTTCTACAATTTAATTGTTTATTATAAGAATTTACCTTACTATGTTTCAAGTTAGTATCAATCAGCCAAGGCCCGCTGTTTCCGTCCTTCTTCTTCTTTCTGTTCTTGAAAATTGAAAAATAAACAAAAATCATCTAAAGCGTTTGCTTTTTTCAAAGTAGTTTAATTTATTACCAATACAGAAGATACGGTTATCCATTCTTTGCACCGCAGATTTATAGTAACTATACCTGCGAAGGAAAACATCGTGAGGACACCTGCGTACCTGAAGTGTTTACATACCTTAATGCTCGAGCTCCACGTACCTACTTTTACTCATTACATACTCCATTACTTCTTCTTAGAACCTCTGTATCCAGCTACTTTTTGTGTCTATAGTAAATCATCCAAATAAGGTGTTAGTAAGAAGCGTGCGAGGATATTTCCACAAGTTTGCCCTTGCCTCTCTTGTCAGGCCAAAATGAGCTTTGACACTCCAGCTCTCGGTATAAGAAAGCCCTTGTAAAAACGTATCGCTAAGTTGGTTTTCGCGTGTAGTAAGTTGCAGCACGTGTGGTGGGGCGTGCCTACAAAAATATATTGCTCTTTTCGTTGGAAAATTATTATTTTCCCGCCGCTCTTTGTTTAGTTGTTGTGGCTGGCGAAGGGATTTGTTTGTTGGACGAAATGTGTTGTTCGGTTTTGGGGTACCGTACCTACAAAGGAAAAACGGAACTCTTTAACTGCCTCGTTGATCTAGCAGTATCACGGCTGATTACCACGCCGGAGGTCGCGGGTTGGATTCCCACTGGGGGCCGCCGTGCATTTGTACAAATGGCCTCAGTCTGGGTGTATTTTCATGTTTGTGATTTTCTTGTCAGGTTACCATAGCACAGAGTATCCTAGTTTGGGACCAGGACAAATCATTGTGTTGTATGGAAGTTATTATTATTATACACAGTTACCACTCGCTAACGTTGAAGGAAAACATTGTAAGGAAACCTGAGTTTCTGAGGTGTTTACATATCTCGGCGTTTGAAATTTCCAATCCACCCATACTTTCTCTCTCTGAGAGAAGGTCTGTGTCCCGCAGTAGGACGTATATAGGCAATTAAAAAAGAAAACAGATATTTATGAAAAGCGCAATTCCTATAACACCCCAATTAAATCGGAGCAAAGTTTGTGTTTTATACAAACTTCACTTCCACGTTTTTTTTTTTCAGATTTATATTTTTTGGTATATCATAATTTACATAAATTCATGCCTTACGCTCTTTACCAATGTCGTAGCCGTCAATAAGCAGCTTACACAGAACGTTTTCATTCTATGTGGGATAATGCTCGCTCCGATTCCTTTGCTACCGTAGACCACCAGGTAGTCTGTGGACGTCCTCTGCCTCTCTTGAGTTTTGACACATAGTTGTCTTCTTGTCTCATCTCATATCCGCACTTTGGCCTTTGCATCTATGTAATGAGAAGATTTATGCAGCGTCCTGATTTACACCTTCACTCATACTAGATGAGTGAAGGGACCACTCGGACGCTACAGTGCCTGGAACATTACGGAATAGGCTTGCCTAGCACCTATACCATCCTGACAGCTTAGTCGGTCTAGCCCACAGGGAATAGACGCACTACCTAAGCTATATTTTAGTGAGCTTTTCTATGATCGGGCCTTTCTTGATTTTCGTAAACTCTATGCCGAGTTTTAAAGGCATTTAGAAAATTACCTCTAATATCGTTTCTAACTTTGTCAAGTCCAGTAAGTTACCCCTCTAAATTTAGTCGTTTATTCTTAAGGCCCTGGTCACACTGAAGGGACCTGTGGCTGAAAAGTCGCTACGCGTTTTATAGAGTTCGCGCCCTCGCCCCATCTCTTCTGTTTGGACCTTGTCCCGTCCCTTCAGTACATTTTGTATGAAATTGAACTAGATAGACGATGCGTTTTTTCCACGCCCTTGCCACTCGTCCCTTCTGTATGGCCAGGACCTAAGGCGCATCCTCCTTGCACATAAACAGTTTTTGTAATTTATTATTATTGAAGAATTTGTGGTAATTCATTATTAAATTCATTCCGGGTTCACTTACCTGGTTTTTTGTCGGAAGAGTCCGACTTAATCCGGAATTAAGTCAATAATGTGGAGACCTTACGAAAATTTTATTTCGAAAATTTGATAATTCAATTCAATATAACATAGCCATAAATTACTTTAGGTGTTCTAGTTAGACCTGATATTTCCACACTTAGCTCATAGTTGGGCCATTGTACGTAGCAAGCGTTTAGGTGTTACGATAATTTTACCGATAGCGGCGTAGCAAATGAGTACTCAATTGTAAAGTATCAAAAATATGTACATCATTAAAGATTATAGGAAAAAAAGTTCATTCAATTTAAAAAAACGACATATTATATCACAATAATAGTACATTACTGCAGCGGCCAGGAAAGGAGGCATTGATGGCATTGGAGACATTGGAGGCACACATATGTAAGTCGATTAATGCCTAGTTTTGGCCAAGGCTTGTATAGTACTTTTCTCAAATCATGCGCGGAAAGTAAAACTAAATAGTACCTGGGCAGGACTTTTTATTTGATAATAGAATTACCTTTCAAAATATTTTAAATATTATTGTTAATTTTGTTTTAAATTGAAACTAAGATTAATAATTATTAATCCACACGCATGCAATAAATAATTTTTACTTTACAAAAAACAACAATAATGTTCCCATGTTTTTTTTTTTATTTTTTTTTTCACTAAACAGATTTCTATTTGCAAGCCAGTTCGAATTTAAATAAAACCTTTGATAACTTACCGGCTTGGTTGCCATGTTTCGGAGTAAAAGATCGTTCTATTTTTAAATTACACGACAGATATTATGTAATGTATTTGGCCGCTAAAATACGGCAGATAGGGATTTTCATACAACTTTTGCCGGCCGCTGTGCGCATGTATTTGGCCAGTACAGCAATTTCGATTGATCTCGAAGGAGGTTGTCAAAATAATGCTCAAATTTCCATGCATGTTTGAGATTATTATGTTATTACAACAATATTAACAATAATATGTTAGAGATGAACAAGATTTATCAACATTAATATCTCTAGCGGTGGTAGAAAAGCGGTAGAACGCCGACCTCACATTCGGGATGCTGTGGGTTCGAATCCCGGCATGTACCCAATGACTTTGTTTTCTAAGTACATTTGTGAATTTGTAGTAGCAATACCACACGCTAACTGTGTTGGAAAACATCGTGAGGAAGCCAGAGTCTCAGAGTTGTTCACATAGCTCAGTGCTTGAAATGGCCAGTCCGCGGTGGGAACGCTAAGTAATTAAGCCCATGTTCTGTATCTGAGAGAAGGCCCGTGACTCTCAACAAGAGAGCAGTTTTAGAAATATGTATTCCTATATAGAAATAATGTGTGTGTGTGTGTGTGTGTGTGTGACTTCACGAAATTTATACCCTTGAGGAAACCTGGGTGTCTGAGGTGTTCTTAGCCTTAGCGCTTGAATTTGCTAATCCGCGGTGGGCACGCGTAGTTATTGGGCCCATACTCTCTCTGAGAGAAGTCCTGTGCCATGTAGTTGGACGTATATATGGCCCACATAAAAAAAACAGATAAATATTGCACCACATACTTGCTATCATCATCATCATCATCACTCAGCCACAAGAAGTCCACTGCTGAACATAGGCCTCCTCCATGGATTTCCAAAAAGACCGGTTGGAAGCGGCTTGTATCCAGCGTCTTCCTGCCACTTGGATGAGGCCATCTGTCCATCTTGTGGCTGGTCGTCCTAAGCTGCGCTTGCCGATATGTGGTCTCCATTCGAGAACTTTTCGGCCCCATCGGCTATCAGTTCTGCGTGTTATGTGCCCTGCCCACTGCCACTTCAACTTACTAATCCGCTAGGCTATGTCAACGACTTTCCTTCGTATACGGACTTGCTATATCATTATTTAATTAAGTTCGGATCAAAAGAGATCTTGTACATAAAAAACTTTTCCTTCCAGACATGGTTTCCCGGGTCGGCCCTGCCTGGTCAGGGCGGTGTGCGAGAACACCAGCACTCACTACATCCGACATAACGGTCTCGTCGGCGATCTGCTGCATCTCGCCCTTACGTAAGTATTTGCTTGTTTAAATGAAAACGTAATCAACATACATGTATAGCAGGGACAGTCTTCTCTCAGCGATGGGAATGATCACCAAGCGTACCCAATGCGGATTGACGATTTCGGAAGCGAAGTGTGGTTTAAGCGTTTTACTACGTAACGATCCAAGATACTCGACGCTAGTGGCCCGCGACACTTACCAACTGCGCTGGCGAAAGCGGCAATGTAAAACGGCCCTAAGGCATGTACCTCAAACACTCGGGTTCCCTCACCATGGTTTCCTTCACGTCGTGGTTCAGCCCAAAGCTTTTCATTGCTGCTGAAAAATGAACCTAGATACGCTAATGAAGTCGAGCGTTTTCTGGAATAAGGATTTTATAGTTCTGTGCTGGATGTGCTTTTGATATTTGACAATTTGTTAAAACTGAAATGCACTTTATTCTATTCAGTAAACGTCGTACTATTTTGCCAAAATAAAAACAAAACTGAATTACAACCTGAAACTAAAAATTTCGAGAAAATTATAACATACAATCCACACAATCCCTTGTCCTGATTCCAAACTAGGATGCCCTTTACGGTAACCAGACAAGGACCACAAATGGAAGTAAGGCTGAGAATGAGAATCGAACCCACGACCACGCGTTGGTCAGTAACTGAGCACGTTATTTTTATTTCAGACCGTCCTCTTCTACAATTGAAGAAGAACTAGAAGACTGTTTCTACGAGGCGGAATACATGGGCGAAGTAGAACACGACTGCAGAATATACACGGAGACGTGCACAACAAACCCCATCGAGCTCATATCGGTCCATTTCGATGAATTGCTCGAACAAAATATAGCTGATTAACGAATGACGTGATTTAAAATAACCGACAGATGTGAAATATTCTTTTAAGTACAAGGTTGTATTTTATAATGGACCGTTTCATTTTAAATTGTAAAGGGAATTAATCGTGACACTGAATCGAATTCAATTACCATGATAGAACTGCGCGTCATACGACCAATTAATTTGGGAAGCAGGTTCGGGTATCTACTTATTGACATTTTTGAAATTAAGTTGAACGTTCGTGTCTGCTTTATCATTATCATTATTATACTTTATTGCATACGAAACGTTGAACAGGACATTACATAATAAATAATATGTACAAAGGCGAGCTTATCGATTTCAGCAAACCATGGAAGGTGAAGACAATCATTTTCAGTCTTTCAGGTCAGTTTAGTTTCGGCGCAATTGTAACGAGCGTGAGTTTTTAGTGAGTAATGCGAAAAGTCGCAAATTGTTGGGTTATTATCGAACCTTGTGATTTTTTATGAATTAAGAATTTAGAAAAAATTTACCTAAATACGGCACCAATGCACTGAAACAATACTTATTGCGATACGGCAATTGCCATTGCACTTTGGCTTGTTTCTTAATTAATTGTTACCGAATTTTGGAATTCACAACTTAGGAAAAAAACTCTCTCTGAACATGATACAGATACAATAGCTGAACACGGTGGCGCCGGTTTGGGGATTAGAAGAAATAGTATATTTCATTACGAGTGCGGAGAGCCTGTCATTGCAAAGAGACCCGACCACAAATGTCTACCCGAGCCGAGGCGCAGCCGAAGGTGAGGGTTGACAGTCGGAACAAGTTGCAATGACGGTTCCGCACGTGTACTGAACAACTATTTTTAATACAGTTGCGAAAAAATAAAGCAATTTAATAAAGAATATTTTTGGAAAATGGCGCCAACCGTAAAAGAATATAAATAAGCAGAGATTTTTTTTTTCTTCACCCATTCTGGGTAGGCAAAGCGAACTGTGCCCATACAGCCAAGTCTTCAGTAGATTTTTTTTATTGATATGGAATGAAAATGAAATTTAGTAAGATAAAATGAAATGAAACCTAACCTAACTCATTGAATCAAATCATTAAATCTGATATTGAAACAAATTAGTAGCTTCTTTTTAGAAATATTTGCAACTTCTATGAATTTTTTTTAGTAAAATTTTCGTGGTTGGTTATTTCTTTTTAATAGACATTATTTTGACAGTTGGGAGAGAGAACGCACGAGTTCGGAAAAGGTAAAGAAAAAGGTCGAGTATGTAATAGCCCACATCCTGAACGCTATACGTCCCTGCAATACGCCACTTTTTGAGCAACTGTATTAAAAAAAAACTTGCTTCTTTGTCACTATCGTGAAGCAATTGAAAAAATGGTCCAAAGTCCAGAATTGAGGTTGACCAGCTGTCGGGTACACACGGCCATCATACCGGGCGCTGACGCGGAGGCCGGGGAAATATTTGCCGAACACAAAATTGCTTACATCATCAGCCGAGCTAAGCGGTGCGCCCGGCGTTAGAACCGGGTAGATGAAAATGTGACGGCTGACCTGCTTTGTTAAGTGCACTTAATAACGTCATAAGAAAGGGAAACTGTGTTGACCTTTCTTAAATAATTTTGCGAAGTTGACAAGCTATCTACCGAAATTACGAAGTTTTTAGGGTTCCATACCTCAAAAGGAAAACACGGAACTCTTATAGGATCACTTTGTTGTCCATCCGTCCGTCCGTCGGTTTGTCTGTCAAGACCCTTTATCTCGGGAACGCGTGGAGGTATCGAGTTGAAATTAAAACCTTGTATTAAAATCTACAGTTTCTTGAAGCTGTAAAAAAATAAAACTTCTAAGTTAACGTAAATTAAAGACACGCCTGTTTATGCCACAAAAAACGTATATTTCGACACTAAAGAGAATCAAAATTTATAGGATACTTACCGTTGACCTAGAACTATGAATATCGTCTTATGCTAAAAGTACAGGGAAAAATCCGGAAACTGTACATTTGTAATTAAATCATCAAAAATTGTCTTTGTAGTTCGCGAAAGGCTCGTAAAAAACTGCGAGACTCGATTCTTTGAAGTTTGTACGGAACCCTCGGTGGACAAGTCCGACTCAGACTTGTCCGATTTTTTTAGTAACAAAATGAACCAAATTTGATACTGACAAAGAAACTGAAAGCGAAGCTTTTAATACTATAAGATAATATCTAACACTGCATATGAGAAATCTATCATACAATTTCGTTAGCTATTTCGTTGCTTTTTTATGCTTCTAAGAAAGATCGTAAATAAAACAACTTTAAAATTCATATTTTTGCGGCTTTTTATTATAAACGACAAATAACGTGACCAAATTACTTATACTTCCCACGGACGTATTTCAGATCTTATTAGCGAGGGACGCGGGATAGAACATTTCCGACTTTAGTTTAGTTTTTTAGACTTTAGTTTAGTAATTTGAAAAAAAATACATCTAGGGCTACCTACATGTCCATAAACTCATATCGACTGCGCGAATTTTTGTTCAAGTTATATGTCGGGCGTTAAAAAAACCCAAATCAATACATTACAAAGCCCTAGAGCGCCTTAACCATCTTCTTTCAGTATATTCTTGCACTACAAGTTTTGATTTTGGCCCCTGCCTAACGGCAATGCAGCAGAAAATATTATAAATATACAACAGTGAGGCCAGAACCCCAAAGCCAGCGCTGATCAACCTCAACTGAGCTACGTTTGTATTTTATTTGTGTTTACTTTCGCAACGGTTGTGAACATTTAACGAAACTACAGCGAAAATTTTCAGGCATTCTATTAACAAGCAAGAGAACAAATTAAGTACCAGGAGATTTAAGATATTCTATTAACATAAGATAAGTTTCACCAATATCCAGAGTTTGCACTTAACCTCCTCAGTCCTGACCTTGAAAATAACAATGGTCTTTAATTGTTATTTTCAAGGCCAGGACTGAGGAGGTTAACCTGTCGCTAATAGTCGTACCACAGAGCACGGACATTTACTCAGAGAGAGAAAAAGAGAGTTCAATCATCACGCGTTCCTACCACGGAATTGCGATTTCAAATTTAATAATACAGATACTCAGGTTTTTTACGATGTTTTCATTCACGGTTAGCCAGTGGCATTTTGCTACTATAGATACACAAATCTAAGTCAATTAGAAAACAAAGTCATGGCTACATGCCGGAATTCGAACCCGAAGCAGCTAGTATATCTGTCACAGATGGTCGCCCTGCACGTTACACGTTTTACAAATACAATGCAGCTTATGGAATTGAGTGCATTTACAAATTGCCTTTGGCATTTTGTCGCCGAACGAGAGTTTGTGAACTAAGCAAGATAATAGAAAATTGACGATTTTGACTATTTGCCACCGCCGCTAATTTGGAGTATTACCTACGTACCTAGTCTATGTCTGGCGTACTTTGTACAACAATCAGCTGCTTGGCAAATCCTTTCACTACGTTTGTTTGCCATTGATACGCTAAAATAGCACATGCAGTTGACAGCACATAAACTTTTAGTTTTGTAGCAAATTTTCCTGTAAAATAACGGAGTAGATTGCATGTGAGGGTCATGTGCTGTCGACTGGACGAACCGAATTCAATGAAGAAATGGACGCGAATGAACGGTTCCGTGTGCCAATAGGTATATGAAAATGACGCAGGGTCCACATTCTTTCAATTCATTTTAGTACAATGACGAAAAACGAAAGATAACAATAAAACGACCGTTCTGTCAAGAGCGTAGCGTACCGCCCGCAAAAGAAGGAATATCATGAAATCATGTCACGTGTACTGACCGTGAATCTGTCATCGCTACATCACTACACTTTAACACAATCGGGGTCCTGTTCTGTGAGTCCAGAGTAGCCGGTTTCACATTGGACGATAACAGTAACTGCAAAACATCCTTGCAACTTATCCTTTTCATACAACGTTCACACAACGTTCGCACTACGGCCTTAGTAAATGTATGAAACTACCAATACGACAATGACTGTAGGTACAGAATAAGAAGACAAAAAAAATTATGAAGTCCTCGATAGTCACTATTTAAGTATCCTTACAGCATTTTAATATCACGCTGTGAGAAGCAAAATAGCCTCTTGACAGCACATTCAAGAACCATGTATAGAGATGCCGTTCCTGATACATACATATATATGCTGTCAAGAGGCTATATATATATGTATGTATATATATACATAAGCAGCCTATATACGTCCCTCTGTAGGGCACAGGCCGTCTCTCAGGGAGAGAGTATGGGCTTAATCACCACGCATGCCCACCGCGGATTGGCGATTTCAAGCGCTGAGGTATGTGAATAGCTCAGACACTCAGGTTTCCTCACGATGTTTTCCTTCACCGTTAGCGAGTGGTATTGCTACTATTGTGAAGTTTCACAAATGTACATAACTTAGAAAACCAAGTCATAGGCACATTCCCGCACTGGGGATCGAACCTGGGTCTCTCGCTTCCGAGTCCGATGTTCTACCCACTAGGCTACCACCGCTGTATATATATATTCAGCATAAAATAAACAGTAATATTAATAATAACACTTTTCAATTTACTGAAATGGGCTGGAGGTTCTATTCGATAAGTTTACCTTTGCTGCAATTATATTCAGTTTTTTTTTCTTTTTTTGCGACCTACGTAAATTTATATTACTATCTACGTTATGTTTAAACAAAGTACTCACGTTGTCCTGACAGTTTTTCATATTCACTAATCGATAATTAATCAACTATCCTAATGCCATTATGCAAATCCTTTCAAAACGTATAAATCAGGTACTAAATTCCTCTCTCTATTTCTCATCGTAAAATTTTACTATGCCGCAAGAATTCGCGATTTAATCTTGTTTTCGTGGAAACGATAGAGCCGACCGCGGTTTTAATTTTGTTTTTCTTATTTTCAGCTATTATAAAGCTATCAAAATATTGCTCTAGGCGATTTAGGGTAAGATAGTCAAACGATGCTAAAAACGCTGGCGTGCAAAAGCGCTTTTGAGATACGGCCCCTAGTAATTGATTTTGTAAAATAGAATGACGAACCTCGGTCAAAAGGAAAAGATCCGCGGGTCATGCTGTTACGCATGCTTCCAAAGGCCTTAGTATTTTCACTTAGCATATTTTTTTCGTCAATCTTTCTTCGTTTTTCTATAAATATGTCCAGACGAACGCAACAACCCTTTATCAACGCAACATGTTCTCGTCACTACATCCTCTTTCAGTCCACAGGGTTTCTAATGATACTATTGCATTCAAATTAAGACCACACATACTTCTATGGATTTCTACTTTACCATTTCATCCCAGATTTCTAAGGGTATCAATTAAATATTATTTTTACCAAAGGCAAATAGAGTCGTACCACTCAAACGAAAATTCTGTAAGGTTCTAAGACGCTTAATTTCAGTAGCAATTATCACCTTATTGAACTAGTCCAATTTTCTGGTTCACAAGTTTCACCTATTGTCACATAACGGTGACAGATTTGGATAGTTCGTTCGGGGAATTGCTGAGCGTTTTCGGGTGAATAAATAATACATATTTGTGATATTATGTTCATAATTCTACTCGCTAATAACAATAATGGTACTTGTGAGTGTTGCTTCACTAAATGTCTAAAGATATTACATAAGTTACCTGAACAGCCCCCCAATAATCTTATATGGTCGATTTTTTTTATTTTTAGACATTTAAATTTCTGTCACGATTTATGACTGAATGGATTTGGATTGTACTTTGGCATGATGAAACACAATTATTATCAAAGAACGAAATTCTGACTCCAATTTCAAGCAATAATGTATTCTACAATTACAACAATAACGAAAATTTTAAAAGCTTATGAAAAAAGAAGAAAACAAGATAATGACAGAGAAAAACCAAATCCATCCTCATTTAGCAATACTTGACTCTGATCTTATTGGAAAAAATTGTTTCTTAGTATCTTGTTTACGACCCAGTTGAGACAAAAAGCACGCACTCTGATTTAGCGATCAATTATCACGTCTGTTCCCCGCTAACTTGTTAACCACTGTTTAGGAAGATAAATGTTTACCGTTAACAGACGACCGGCTGGTCATTTTTTAAAGTTAGTGGAAAGGTACATACATATATTCATACTTTGTAACGCGTGTTAAATATCTATGTATCGCTCTTTACGAAATAGTTCAGTCTTGATGAAGTGGTTTATTCGCAGCACTATGTTAGTGAATATGGGACACAGAAGATTTTTCACTGGTTTCATGTTACTGTAAGTATTATTTTTTTATTTACTGCCTTTAATTTTATAATCTCTCTCTGAGAGAAGGCCTGTGCCCTGCAGTGGGACGTATATAGGCTACATAAAAAAATTCAACCTAAACGTAACATTTATTCGAACGAAAAATGTCGTATGCACATGCATTTTTTTGTAAGCAGCCTATGTACATTCTACTGAAGGGCACAGACCTTCTGTCAGAGAGAGAAAGTAAGAGAGAGAGAGAGAGAGAGAGAGAGAGAGAGAGAGAGAGAGAGAGAGTGGGCTTAATCACTACGCGTGCCCACCGCAGATTTGCGATATCAAACACTTAAGTATGTGAACAGACATTCGGGTTACCTCACGAAGTTTACCTTCATTGCGCACGGTATTGCTACTACAAGTTCAAAAATATTTGTAACTAACCTCCGGTTTCTCGTACGCTAATAATCTGTTAATCTACTGTTAGCATCTCTCAGTTTATTATTCTCTATGGACTTTGGCCAATTGACAGCAACTGTTCGAGAAACTGGGGGTTAGAAAACAAAGTCATTGTATGCACGTTATGAATGCTATTCCAGACACACTTTTGTCGGAAGAGTCCGACCAGCCGGCCGAACGTCTTGGCCTGCCGCAGACATACCTGTATCACTTTATTCCGTATGCAAGTTCTCTTTTGCAAGCGTAGACAATAGCAGAATCTCGGCCTGTCATGTTATGTGGTCGGCCCCGGTAGCAATAGCCTCTAACCCGCTCGCGAGAAAAAGACTAAGAATCGCCCCATCTCTCGCTCTTCATCTTGAGGTTGTCTGGAAGAGATCGCTTTTGATAATCAGACCGGTAGTAAACTATGTAACTTAAGTTTTTTTTTATTTATTGACTTACGTTTGTATCGCAGAGTTTAAAATCGAAAGGTTAAAAATTTAGAATTTTTTTGTTGGCGGATCAATCGCACTCTTTTAACATTTTTTAAAAATAGTACTAGGTAACAATAAACTAAATTTTAAAGTTTTAAAGTACATTCGACAGCAGATCCCCTCCATACATGCTTACTCTGTAATTCAATTCAATTCAATTCAAATATTTTTATTCATTGTAAAAACAGAATGTTTACTTAATGAACGTCAAAGTTGTTAGTTTCACAATTAATGGATTATGTGGAGAAGAAGCTAACAAAGAAACTCCACATTTATTTTTTTAACTTAATTAACAGAGTTTTCAACTTAAAATATTAGTCATGAATGTGTTGAACACTAGTCACAATCGTCCTTTAAATAATATTAATCTACTGTTTAATGCCAAACATCTTTGTCTTCTAAATAATCCTTGATGTTATAGTAAGCCTTTTTGCACAGAATGTGCTTAACACATTTTTTAAATCGCGTTGGAGGTAACTCTAATATATCTTGAGGAATTTTGTTGTAGAACCTTATACAGTGCCCCATAAAGGATGTGTTAACTTTTGCAAGTCTAAATAGTGGAAATGACAATTTATGTTTATTTCTAGTATTAACATTATGGTGGCCACCAACATTTTCGAAGTCTTTGATATTTTTTCTAACGTACATAATATTTTCATAAATGTATTGACATGCAACTGTTAAGATGTTGGTTTCTTTGAAGAAATCTCTTAGCGAATCCCTACTACCTAACTTGTAAATAAATCGGATGGCTCTCTTCTGCAAGATGAAGATAGTCTCAATGTCTGCTGCCCGGCTCCATAGTAGTATACCGTAGGACATAATACTATGGAAGTAACTAAAATAAACAAGCCTAGCAGTTGCAACGTTAGTGAGTTCCCTAATTCTTTTCACTGCATATGCTGCAGAGCTAAGTCTGTGTGCTAATTTTACAATATGTGGACCCCATTGTAGTTTTGCATCGATTGTGATGCCCAGAAATACAGTATCATCTACAAATTCTAGTTTTTCATGTCCAATTACTATGTTGTTCTCAACTACTCGTACGTTAGGTAAGGAAAACTTTATACATTTCGTCTTTTTAGAATTTAGCAGCAGATTATTTGCTGTGAACCAATCTATTACTTGCGAGAGAGCATTATTTGCATCATCAAGATTATTTTCTTGTCTCCTTATTTTAAAAATAAGTGACGTGTCATCAGCAAATAACACTATCTCAGACATTTTTTGTACCATAAACGGTAAATCATTTATATAGACCAGGAAAAGGAGCGGCCCTAAGATAGATCTCTGCGGGACTCCTATTTTTACAAGTGAACCCGAGGATTTAATACGATTTACGTCTGCTTTTTGGACCCTTCCTTCTAAATACGATCTTAAAAGATCTAAACCTGCACCCTTTATTCCGTAGTGTTTTAACTTTAGCAGTAGCGTTTCGTGGTCTACACAATCAAATGCTTTTGATAAATCACAAAATATGCCTACTGCATCCTTGCGATCCTCCCACGCGCTGAAAATATGTTTAAGTAACATAACTCCGGCGTCTGTTGTATTCCGCCCTTTAGTAAAACCAAATTGCTGGCTATGAAAGAGTTGGTAATTATTGAAATGCGTAAGTAATTGATCTAAGATGATCTTCTCAAATATTTTACTCAATACTGGTAGTACTGAGACGGGCCTAAAATTGGTTGGATCGTGTTTATCACCGCTTTTAAATAAGGGTACTAGTCTACTATATTTCATGAGGTCCGGAAATACTCCCTCATCTACACATTTATTGAAAATTTTTGCTAACGGTAAAGCTAGGACATGGATCACTGAACTAACAATTTTTACTGACATACCCCACAAGTCCTCGGTTTTTTTAAGATTCAATAATTTAAATTTTTTAAGAACGTTTTGGGGCTCAATGTAATTAAATGAGAAATCGTGTTCGCACGAGGAGACATGGTCTTTTAGTAATGTTGCTGCACGATCAGGTGACGAGTCTAACGGAGCTGTAGTCACGATTGGAACATTAGTAAAGAACTGTTCAAATGCTGCAGCGATATCTTCATTTGTCGTTATTATTTTGTCATCAATCTTAAGCGAAATATCTCGGTCTCCTAATTTTGTTTTACCCGTTTCTCTATTTATTATTGTCCAAATTGTATTCGGTCATATTACAAGTATCTATGCAACACAATGCAAAGGCCGATTTGCCGTCCACTGTACCTCACTTAAAACTTTTATCTGAAACACATTAGCAGCTAAACACCGCTTTGATGGTCGTCAAAGAAACATTTTGTTTTTATAATGAATAAATTTTTATCAATATTTAAGAAATTGTATGTACTTTTATCGTTGTGGGGAAGCGAAAGTGATCTGACAGGATCGTGGCAAGTGGCAGTCCCTGGTCTCTGCCTACCCCTCTGGGATACAGGCGTGAGTGTATGTATGTATGTTAATTTCGTAATAAATAAAAAAAACAATATAGGTACTATATGATATCATAAAACAATATGTGTCTGCTTCTGAAAAAGGCACTTAACTCAGCGATGTTTAAGGTTTGAGCCCTCAGCGCTGGTTTTCAGTTAGCGCCAGATTTCAAACAAGCGTTTTAGCGCGCGGCACTGCATATTTCAGTAAAGTTGCTATTCTTGTGTGCGGGAAGGGCTAATTCTACTGGCGAGGTTTCGCTTTGATCCTCAGAGCCTAATCATAGAAAGTGGAGATGGAGCCCGCGTAGCTCATCTCTGGCCGTCTAACTTATTAACTTTATTTAACTGCCTTTAAACGAGTTAGTTAATGAATGGGGATCGTAGGAACGTTAGTTTGTTTGTATTTATGGTTGTCTTTCCTCTTCTAGTAAGATGGAATGCATACATATACGCCTGTATCCCAGAGGGGTGGGCAGAGACCAGGGACTGCCACTTGCCTCGATCATGACTGACCACTTTCGCTTCCTCAACATTAATTAGTTGTTGCATGCACGCACGCCGGCTTCGAGTACTTTTTATCTTGCCCTTTGCTAATACACCCCCTATTTGGTCGAAGTACGTCCGTCAGGGACGTCCCTTACCGGCCCTTCCACCCACATTCGCTCGATATATTTGTTTCGTCAATATTTCTTCCTGCATCCTCTCCACATGTCCAAACCAACGCAGCATTCCTTTCTCAATTCTTGTCACTACATTTTCTTTCAGTCGGCAACGTAATAGAACGTAAGACGGAATCAACTTTATCTACTTCGAAGCGGGACTATTGACTTAAACCGATGCTAAAGTTCCATATGACATAGACATACGACTGTAAATGTGAACAAAAGTTTAGTTTCTTAGACCGATCGTTATTAAAATATGGGGTACAGTCGACGCGATTTACGTTACCGGGATATTTGCCCCATTTTATAGAAGTACAATGACAATTCGATGTACATTTCATAGCCGATTTACGCACACACTAATGAGGAAGGAAGCTTGCTCCGCAATGTTCATCGAACTGTTATGTATGATAAACATAAACATTTATATACAGGCACATACATTGCGTCTGGCCCCACACTAGGATAACCTGTGTTGTGAGGGGTTTTTCCCTATGGCTCCAAAATTTCTTTCCCACCGGCTCCAACAGAAAACTACAGACAAACAGATTTATTCCCAAAGGCTCCAAAAAAATGCATAGAGTTCATAATTGAAGAATTATTTGATATTTATAATTTCATACATTAGTTCCCAGTGGCTCCAAGAGTTCTTTAAGTTGATGTAAGTATGTATTGTACTTTATAAAATATTCGCTAGTACAGTATGAAAAAAAATACTTTGACTAATGGTCGGCCTAGAGCCAGCTTGGTCTAAATGAGTTCAACGTGAGACTGAGAAAAAGAAGCAGTCGCGTTTGCAAAGTTTTGAGTGTGATAGGATAGTCATATCATATTATAAATTTTACATACGTATTAAAAATACCGGGGTAATAAACTAAAATGGAGTTTTATAAGAAAACAACAAGTAAATTAATAAATCATATATTTACCATATATTTTGTAATTTTTTCAGTTAACGTTAACAATAACCTAAGTATTTACGAATTATGAACTTTGTCTTATTTAGCGGTCTTTGCAAAAGCTTTAATAAAATATTTCTAAAGTCTTCAAAGGTATATGTAATAATGACAACAATCATAAATAAGTCTTACATAAAATAAAATTTAAAAACAGGTAAAAAATCAGCTCTTAATTCAACAAAAAATAAATCTACTACTTTCTTACGTAAAAGTTAAATCAGTCTTAAGTAATCATCACAGAAATCATAAAATCACAATAATCAAATAATCTCACAAAAATCACAGCATTAATTAAAAAATTATGTTATATTATCTATTTCAACCGAGCAAGGGCTTCCAAGATGCTTATTGATTTTTCTTTGTACTTTCGTAAAATCAATGCTATTCTAATGTCATTGTTAACCGATTGTCGGGTGCGGTTTGGTTCAGGCACATGGTACTTTTCAAAATACTCAGCTATTTCCTGAATTTCATACAAGCAGTCAAGCAATCTTGGATTCTTTTTTACGTCATTGTTAAGACTTTTATGCCAGGCTTCAACCACGCTTATTGTGCGATGTCGTTCTCCTTCACAGTTCCATACCTCAATGGGTATTGAATTATTAGTCAGCCAGGTGTCAACAAAATAATTGTTGAATTTTGTTATTATTTCACTGTCTGGCGCTATTTCCATCAGTGCTAGCCACCCAACTTCAACATCACAACTTGGTAAATGAGCCAAAGCTAAACATCTGTTCACATGATTGTGATCCTCCGTCGTAGTCACACCAAGCTGTTTAGCTTTTTTTTAACTGCCTGTTTCAAATGGAAATTGCATCCTTTCACTTGCACATTTGGTATGCATTTTTGGATAGCATTTAATGCAGCTACCTCAAAATCCAAAATGCATTTTCGTGGTTTCCAGCTTGGTATTAAGTATTTGATTGTGTCGAATAAGATTTCGTATGTCTTTTGTTCTAAATAGGACAGGACAGCAAATAGGACAGGTATAATATTTGTTTGATGTTCGTTACTATCTACATCTGCATGCATTGTATATATTTGGTAAAACGGCTTAGGGCAACTTCTGAAAGTGCCATCAAACAAAAAGATGTCTCTTTCTTGAATTATTTTTCTGCCATATTGTGATGAAAATATTATTATTCGATTTGTCTCGCCCTTGTAATCGTAAGTAGTATAATATTTGGCATTCTATTCCACCTTCCATTCGTCTGAGCTCACGCCGCGCCGTGCCCGGCGCGGCTTGTCATTCGCTCAGCCTCAATACAGGTTGAATAGAATGCCCAATATTATACTACTGACTTGGTATAATATTGTAGTAAAACCATTAACGGTTTCAGGCGTTTAAGTATTTCCAAATGCAACTAACTCGCGGCTTGTCGTTCGCCCAAACTTTATCCAAGTTAAATAAGGAATGAATAAGAATATGGAAGTGTTTTTCTACAGTAAAATTGATGCAACTCACCATAAACCGCATAGTCACCAAACAACTCACTATCACCACTTTAATTACTTATAGAGGATTCCCAAACAAAACCAAAACGTATTTACCACAGCTATATTGTGTGCACTCCCGCAACATGAAGGGTTCCACAGCACATATTTTCGCGGTATTGATCAGATCTCATTATGACAATGACACGAATTAGTCCAAATAATACTTGTTTATACCCAGTCATATTTTGTAACCAGATTGGCGTCTCCCGCTGAATGAACACTCCAACACCATTGGTGTTTGCTTTCATAACAGGCGGACAAAATATTGCTTTTCCAACCCAGTTCAAATTTGTGGTCCGATTGACGTCCCTCACATTAACAAGGTTCAAAACGATTTTGTTAATTATTAATTTCGGTAAGAGATTGATCTCTCATGCTGGTTCTTCAGACAATGACACAAAAGTATATTTACTCAGAAAGATTCAACACCACAAATTATTTTGTGATCAGATTGACTTCTCGTGTTGATCCTTCATGCGTACAGTGACACAAAATATTATGTTTCATCTCAATTGTATTTTGTGGTCAGATTAACGTCTCCCACTGTTAGAAAGATACAATATCACAAATTATTTTGTGATCAGATTGATTTCTCGTGTTGGTCCTTTATGCGTACAGTGACACAAAATAATATATTTTCATGTTAATTGTATTTTGTGGTCAGATTGACGTCTCCCACTGTTAGAAAGATTCAACACCACAAATTACTTTGTGATCAGATTGACTTCTCGTGTTGGTCCTTCATGCGTACAGTGACACAAAATATTATATTTTCATGTTAATTGTATTTTGTGGTCAGATTGACGTCTCCCACTGTTAGAAAGATTCAACACCACAAATTACTTTGTGATCAGATTGACTTCTCGTGTTGGTCCTTCATGCGTACAGTGACACAAAATATTATATTTTCATGATTATTGTGTATTTTGTGGTCAGATTGACGTCTCCCACTGTTAGAAAGATTCAGCACCACAAATTACTTTGTGATCAGATTGACTTCTCGTGTTGGTCTTTCATACATACAGTGACACAAAATATTACCTTTTTCGTCTAAATTGTATTTTGCGATCAGATTGACGTCTCCCATTGTAAGAAAGATACAGCATAAAAGAAAGATTTACCGTATATTTTTTGCGTGATCCTTGTCAAGTGACACAAAATTGTCATGGGTGATTAGCTGATCTAGGAAATACAAGGATTTCAGGACATATTTTACAGTCAGTTCTCAAATTGATTACCTTTTTCTTCCCGCAAAAATATATGTGATCAGATTGACGTCTCCTGTTTACCCTTATTCACGGATTACACAAAACTTTGCACAGAACTAAAAATGTATGTTAAATTACTCGTTTGGGAATCCTTTATTTAAATTTAAAATTAATTATCACAGGATTACATATGCACACTATGATTGATGTCATGTACTGGAATGAGTAGCCAGCGATACGTAGCCGGCAGGGATTGCTGAAGTAGCGTTCTCCAACGGTCTGTTCCCTACCGGTTCTCAAGATTTCGATCTAGCTCATTTAACTTTAAAATAACAATCTACTAGTGTAAAAGTAATTTAATCCTAGTAGGTACTGCTAGGTATATTACGTTATTATTTGAATTGATTGTTATGTCTTACCTACTTGCATAAATTTATAACCATATATTAATTGCGTATAATCGCGATTATTTATCGGGCAAAATTTAATCATCGTAATTCCCGACGTTAATTTCTATTAAATTATAAGTTTCATTATTCGATTACTTTCTCGACTGCGGGTTCGATTCCCGTGGGGTTGTTGTACTTTGATTTGTATGTACGCCCTAAGTCTGGGTGTGTTCTTAGTGTTTGTTTACTAGCACATGGTTAGGTTTGAAACATCATAAGTAATTGTACTGTAACAATTAACATCTAATATAATATATTCCTTTTTTATTTATGTACAGTAAAGTGTTCTCTATCTATCTATCTATTACATACATATATTATTATATCTATTAAATCAGTAAGATAAACTGGTTAATTTCTAGCTGGTAGTATACAAAATAGTTGAATTGTATTTAAAGAATAAAATGAGTCGGATGGGTGCAGACCTTTCACCTACAGTATCACGAGCTTCATTCGTGCAACTAGTCCAGCAAGATGATTATGCGAATCAAATTGTGCCGGCTCTCTGATGTTTGTCCTAGGAATTAATAAGGATTTACCAATTTTAAGCATGCATTACAGTGGTGGCTCATATCTAACCAGGTATTCAATACTTTAAGTACAGTGCAAGTTTTTTAGTATTGTTGTAAGTCCAAGAGGATGATTTTAGTCGTACTGCTACTACTAACACAACCTGCTAATAACACATCGTCACATTCATTCTTTTAGCGTGTTGATATTTTTTATGTTATTTATCAATCTGTGCTTTATCCATCACGCTGAAATATGAGACATTTTTTTATTATTATTTATTTCGAATCATTAGGGTCTCAGTAAGTAGTAAGCAGTATCAGCTCGATTCAAAATTCATGGCCGATGTAATGTTTTCAGATGAGATTTTCAGTGAACGCATGTGCACGCAGATCTGTCAAGTTGCTTAAATTCAAGTCTAAGAATTTTGTGTTATGTGTACATACAACTCGAAGTACGATAGCCCCACGCTAATCGAACCCGCACCCTCGTTTTGGTAATCAACCGTGTTACCGCTAGACCAACGAGGCAGTCGAGTAAAATTTAATTATTAGCTCCCGCATAATACTTCCAATGCAAGGTAAGTAAAAAACTAAATTAAAAAATAACCAACAACCCGACTGCTTAAACAACAAAAAATAACAAGCTAAATTTAAAAAAAATCAACGACCTGACTGGTAAGCATTAACTACTAAATAGGCGGGACCAACGTAGATACCTCGCAAGGATTTACAATGTCGAATTTGGGTCCCACCTGTTTAGTAGTTTACCAGTCAGGTCGTTGATTATTTTTAATTCAGTTTGTTATTTTTGTCTTTTTTAGTGATTTTTTTTATTTATGCTAATTTCATATAGCCTACGACACTCGCAAAAAACATGACGAACCGATTGAGATCTTATTCGTCAAAATCTAGCCTTTGGTTAGGGAGTTATGAGGGCACATAGAATCGGATATACATATATACATACATACATACACACGAGCCAAATACATTACCCTTCTTTTCGGGTGCGCCGCAGTCGGGTAAAATATGCATGCACATCGACTTTTGCAGCGTAAGTACTAAATATGTTTCACACGGATCCAAAGTACACAGGAAGCGTTGAAATATGATATGAAGTTTTTATATAAAGAATGTTATAAGTACATACCAAAATTTAGGAGTATTTGATTAACCCATAGAAATAAAGTCTATAATTGCGAAACATGGTCTTCACTTGCGTCTTAGTTAAATTTATCGTTAAATAAATATAAAAGCTATATTTTCACCCCATTTACCTAACTATTTTAATTGTACATACGAGATCGCCAAGTTCAGTCAACCACTCTGTTCGTGAACCCAGAGCTGCAAAACCCACCTATAGAAAATGTTAGTAAGTACCAAGTGGTCAATTAATTAATTTTTATTTTATTACGTACAGATACTAGTGTGACTGTACTTAATGTATAGGTGAGCTAATTTTTTTTCTTTACAGGTCTGACTCAGAATTTGAATTTTCGGGAGTGCCGGTGCCAATGCAGCAGACCAAAAAGCAAAAATCACCAGCAGGGTCTGCAAAGCGCAAGTCGTCCGCTGGGTCCTCAACCGAAGATACTCCGAGGTACCTATTTAATCTAATTTCTCTCTTCTTTATACACCATCAATTCAATGTAGATTGTAGATAGATGGGTGCGCAAATGATTGCTCTGCCTCACTATAAACCAGCGTATAAAAACCGTCGATCTTCTTGGAAAGCGTTTCTTGGAATCTTGACAGTCTCGTTGGTCTAGCCGTTAAGGCGCTTACTACCAAGACAGAGGTCATGGGTTCGATTCCCACTGGAGGCCACCGTACATTTGTACAAAATGGCCTCAGTCTAGGTGTGTGTTTCCATGTTTGTGATGTCCTTGCCTGGTAACCATAGCATAGGGTATCCTAGTTTGGGACCAGGACAAGTGATGGTGATGTGCGGAAGTTATTTTTATGGGGGAATTATATTATGATTATTATTTCGAACTGCAACACAATTTGCTCACAAAATCTCAGCAGATAACATTTTAGATTGAGTAGGTGCCAATTAGAATGTATGAATTAGCCTGTTGATTAAAGAGTTTTAATCTAATTTATTCTAATCTCATCGTATCGTTGAACGATTTTTACCATGTATTCTTTTTTGTTTTAGATCGAAAAAAAATAGGCCTGTAATTTCCGACATATTCGGAATACTCCAAGAATCGGAGAAGACGGCAAAAACTACTTCGGAGGTGTTCCCGGTGACGTCGAGTCTTCTTACTCGTGTCGCAAACGGGCACCTGCGCCGCGTCGGTCCCTCTGAAGGTGAATTCTACATCGAGCTGAAGGTATTTAATACCGCAGATGCAAAGAGTGTTAAGACGGACGAGCGCTGGAAGAAGGCCTTGCTGGTGCTCAAACTCTTGACTGATCAAGACTCACCGCGTTGGGAAAGCTTGCAGAAGTTCGTGAAGCAAGCGTATTCTGCTTTCGAGGACGCAGAACCTTCTTTCTATGCGAATAAGTGATAATTTTGGTTATTATGTTACTATTTTTAAAGTACATACCTATTAAACACCAAGCAATTTGAACTTATACTTTCTTTCCTGTGTTTCATATAATACCTATATTACTAGTATACTAAGTTTTTATATTTACTAAGACCCTATTAGCTAAAATCCACTGAAATCAGTTACCAATTTCAAACCGTTAAAATACAATGTTGCTTTTAATGAAAACCGAGTATTTCATAAAATACCGATTTGGTCACCGAAACAGTTGGTAGTGTATCTTAAGCACCATCTCCGAGAACGAGTTTTCCGAGAAGTCTGTTGGTGGTCTATGTGTGACGGCATAGAAATAATTAAGTACTCTAGTGATGGATTTGAAAACTTGTTCTTGAAAACGTTAACTAGCTACAGTGTCATTTTCAGTTCAAGGTCATACCAAAATGCCTTATTGTATAGTCTGCAGTACCTTTATTAGCAAACCAAGTTGGGTAGGTCACTTACGTAGCAATGCACATAAAAATAAAGTTACTACTCAGAATCTTAATGAAGGTGTAGAGACTATAGCTTCTGCATTCCGCAGTCGCATCATCAGTTATAAAGTTTCAAGTACAAGCGATGCCGAGAAATGCTCTTTAGAGAGCTTTTTTGAAAATAAACGAGACAAGATTAAGCACCTCATAGATGAGGCACTCGAGAAACACATTTGCATAAAAGTCAATTTTGAACATTTTGCTACATTCCTCATGTTTAAAAATGATAGCAAGGAAGTGAAGTGTTTTGGCACAAAAAATGTTATCTTGCACATGAATTACGATTTTAACTCAATTTACACTCGAATTGTAAACAGTATAAAAAAAAAAATTGAGTCGTTTCAAGAGCGTGACAGTGGTTGGACCTTTTTGGACAACTCTCACGTTGAGGTAAACATCAATAAATACCAACCTCTTCGCGGCTCAAACTTCATAGACTTGCCTAAATTTATTAAAAATAAAAAAGCATGTCTAAACATAAAAAACAATGACCAGTATTGTTTTCTTTGGTGTATAACAGCTGCACTTTTCCCTTCTAAAACTCATCCTGATCGTGTTACATCTTATCCTGACTTCCACGATGTTTTGAACACCAAGGGCTTAACATACCCAATTGGCTTTTCTGACATTTCAACATTTGAGAAAAACAATCCGAGTATTGCTATAATTGTTTATGGTTTGAAAAACGGAAGAACCATAACTGGTCCCCTCTATAAATCTGAATCTCGTGAAGCTAAAAAAACGATTCATCTTTTATTCCTAGAGAATGAGTCATCATCGCACTATTGCTTAATTAAAAGTCTCCCGAGGCTTGTAAGGAGTCAGATTACTAAGCACCACCACCAATTACATCTATGCGACAGGTGTCTGCTTTTTTTTAAATCAGATGAAGAGGTTAAGAGACACTTGTGTGGCCAAATCGCAACAGAGTTGCCTAAAAAGGGATCATTTATACAGTTTAAAAACTATGCAAGGAAACAAAACATGCCGTTTGTCATTTACGCTGACTTCGAAACAATGCTCGAGTGTTATCAAGGTTGTGAAGGTGATCCCAACTTCTCTAGTACAAACACAAAACAACGACACGTACCTGTAGCATTCGCCTACTATATCGTTTGTACAGATGATTCTCAATACAATCGTTTTGTTACATATCGCGGTGCTGATTGCGTGGCTAAGTTTGTAAGTTGGTTGTATCAGGATGTACGAAAAATACATAAAATCTTAAGTGATACTGTACCAATCATATTTAATACAAATGATATGAATGACTTTAAACAGGCCACCCATTGTCATATCTGTCAGCAATTGTTGTGGCTAGATAAAGTCCGAGACCACTGTCATATCACTGGTAGATACCGTGGAGCGGCTCATAGATATTGCAACTTGCAGTTTAAACTGCCGAACTTCGTTCCAGTTGTATTTCACAATCTGTCGGGATACGATTGTCATTTGTTTATAAAACAATTAGGTGAGGCTCCAGGCCTCATAAAAATTCTCCCAAAAACCAAAGAAAACTATATTTCTTTCACAAAATTTATTCCAATCTCAAGACAAGAAAGTATTCAACTTCGTTTCATAGATTCTTTTAAGTTCCTTGGGACCAGTTTAAATAAACTCGCAAAATCCATGAAAATCAATGAATTTTCCTTGCTAAGATCCTATTTTCCAAATGAATATGAATTCAATTTACTTACCCGTAAGGGGGTATATCCTTATGATCACATGTCCGAATGGAAGTGCTATGACCAATGCTCTTTGCCTTCAAAAGAGTCTTTTTTTAATTCGGTAACTAATGAAGGAATTTCTGACGAAGATTTTGAACACGCAAAAGCAGTTTGGAAAACATTTTCCATCAAAAACTTGGGTGAATACACAGATCTTTTCGTCTTTTATTAGCCGACATCTTCGAAAACTTCCGAAAAACCTGTAAACGGTTTTATCATCTCGACCCAGCATTTTACCTAACCGCTCCTAGCTTATCATTTGACGCCATGCTTTTGAAAACTGGGGTTCAGTTGGAGCTACTTAGCGATTTAGCAATAATACGAATGATCCAAGATGGCATTAGAGGCGGGGTGTGTATGTGTGCAAAACGCTACGCTAAAGCCAATCATAAATACATGGCTGGCTATGATCCCTCCCAACCAGACTCATTCATTATGTATGTGGATGCTAACAACCTATACGGTTTTAGTATGTCACAGGTTTTACCCCTTTCGGATTTCAGATTTTTAGAAGAGCATGAAATAAATGATCTGGACATCGAGTCTATATCAGATAATGCCTCCTATGGCTATATACTTGAGGTGGATTTATTTTATCCTCATGATTTACATGCTGAACATAATGATTTCCCTTTCTGCCCTGAGAAATGTATTCCCCCGGGCGGAAAAAACTGCAAACTCGTACCTAATTTGCATCACAAATACAAGTACGTTATACATTATGTGCACTTGAAAAATTGTTTGAAACATGGACTACTCTTGAAAAAAATTCACCGAGTCATTGTTTTCAAACAAAGCTCCTATTTAAAGCAATACATTGATCTTAATACAAAGTTGCGTCAAGAGGCGCAATCCGCATTTGAACAGGACTTTTTCAAGCTGCTAAACAATAGTATATTTGGAAAAACACTGGAAAACAGTGAACGCAGAATTAATGTACACTTAGTAAATCAGTGGAGCGATGAAAATAATAAAACCAAAAAATCAACATGTGCCGAAAAACTGATTTCTTTACCAAATTTTCACAGCGCTTCTGTTTTCACAGAAAATTTGGTCGCTATACAAATGAAACCCGAAAAAATTGCTTTGGATAAACCAATTTATATTGGATTTACAGTATTGGAATTATCGAAAAGTCATATGTATGGCTTCCACTACTCTGTAATAAAACCTCTCTATGGTGATTGCGTTGAACTCTGCTATACTGACACGGATAGTTTTATTTACCATCTCCAAACTCCTGATTTTTATCACACTTTGAAAGAAAACCTTTTAAATCATTTTGACACCAGTAACTATGATCCTCAAAACCGTTTTAAAATTCCACTCGAAAATAAAAAAATTCCAGGACTTTTCAAAGACGAAATGGGAGGAGAAGTTATAGAAGAATTTGTTGGGTTGCGGTCAAAACTGTATTGCATAAAGACCCCAAAACGGACTATTAAAAAGGCAAAAGGAGTTAAATCTTGTGTTCTTCGAAACTTAGACTTGAATGATTACGAAAAAACTTTATTTACCGGAAACATAGTTCGAAGAAAAAATATTTTGTTTAAATCAATTAAACACGAGATATTTACACAGAGTGTTAATAAAATTGCTTTATCTCGAAACGATGATAAGAGGTTAGTTCAAAGGGATCAAATATCTACAAAAGCTTGGGGCAACTCTTCGATATTAAAGTTATGATAAGTACTGACCTGCCTATAATTGGACTGAAAATGATACCGAGCCGAGGTAGGATGTGAATAACATAATTAAATGTTAGTGAATAAATATGTAAGTAGGTACCATAAGCATCCTGTGGTTAAAAGTTAAAATTTATTACGTTCTTACTTAAGTTCTTAATCCTTGTAACTCTTAAATGTATGTGAATATATTATTTTGTAAATAAATGGTACTTTAATAATATATTACTTGTCTAATTTTGGTAAATAATGGGTACAGTCAATGACTCTACGAGTTTACAAGTAATTTTAATTTATTATTGAGCAAGCATAAATAAAAAATATTACAGCTTGGTATCATTGATTGTACCTATCCACACCTAAATAAATTACTTGATCTAGTCCCTAAGAACCCTAGAGAACCAGAATATGGAAGATCATCTAATACCACCGAAACATCTGCGAAATACTGATATATTTCATAGATGGAGTAAGCTTACTACTTGCTCTGCGAAGCATAAATCAGAATTCAGTTGCTCTGCCGGAATCGAACCTACAGTACTGAGTTTCTATACAAGTGTATTACCGCTAGACCGACGAGGTATTGTATATTGTTTGACCTACAAAAACTGCAAGGAATGTGTAACCATGTTTGCAAGTGCGAAAGAGAACGCTTGAAAATAGTGCTTACGCAGGGCACGGGCGGTGCGGGCAGGGAGTGAGGACGTGGGTAACGCATGGCACGTTTTATTGAAGCTGTTTTATTTCGTTAACAACACCAAGCAAAGAATCATACCTTTTCGCTCCATAATTAAGTACTTACCGACCGTATAACACAAGCTGAAATAAAAACAACCAATATGTCTCTATCGGTAAGTTATCCAGTCATTTGATCGTAATATTGATTTAACCTGATCGACTTTTAGGCATTGTTTAATTGATTTATTTTATTTTCACAGATCTTGACTGAACCTCCCCTCGCGACGGACCCCTACTGCTACGCGCAAAATTGGTTTGATAGTGATGTGGAAGAAGTTCGACCTCCGAGCCCGCGGCCAGTAATCCCTAAGAAGAAGAAAACTCCGAGAAAACGACTGGCGGATGACTCGATGACTACGTTTGTTATGAACAAAGCCCCGCGACAAGGTCACCGCCTAGTGAAAATAGAGGTGATTGATTTGAACCGAGTTACAAGTGATAGTGAAAGTGTAGTTCTTAAAGCTCAGTACGTAGTGACGGACCACGTCGATGAAATAATAGACTTAACGGAAAATTTAGTGAAAAAAATATCGAAAACCATGTGTGATAGTATGTAAGTAATTTTGGTTTTATAAAATACTTTAAAAAGTGATAGGATTATAATTATCTACTTCTGTTGATACCAATTTATTAAATTTATTAAAACCTGTTCGATGTTTACTTTTATTTCGGTACTTTTTTAATTAATGATGTAGGCAAGTAGTATGATTCTTTGCTAGATGTTGTTAACGAAATATTATTGCAGCAAAACATGACCCGTTTAGAGGCCCCATTAGGTAATTATAAAAAATAAAAGATATATCTAGTCTAAAATACATAGATGTTTTTATTTCTCTCACTCTAAAGTAAAATACATCATATTATTATCATAATACCATTTTTTTATACAAAGCACAGTTTTTAAAGCACAATATTTTTTATGGTTAAAACAGTTTAAATTTCTATTTTTATCATATTTATCATACAATGAATTAAGATTAGGACTTCCTTTTTCTCCAATATCTATGACGTTACAGTTTGGGGACAATTCCTTTAACCATTTACATTTTTCATGACCCTTAACTATTACATTCATATTTTCAAAAAGAGGTTTCACTAATCTTTTAAATTCGCTGTAATCTATAAAACCTTCTCGCCAATAGAGTCCTCTATTGTTTTCCAACCATTTCACTTGCTTCTTTTCTTTATTTGTTAACTTTGAAAACGGGTAAGGCGGCTTAACTAAATAGACCTGAGTCGATTCTTTTGTAGCGTACGCTAGCTCCTTAACAATAAATGCATTTTGATAGTCACGAAAGCCTTGCAAGTCTACAAAAATGTAATAAGTACTCATGTCAGTTTTTTTACAATATTGGAAAGAGGCTTATACTCAATTATACAATCGTTTAATATGAGACAGTAGGCCGAGGTTTGATCGGGTATCTCCAAGTCACTCTCTATTTCTACACGAACATCAACCGGACCAGTTTTCAACGTTTCGTTTTGACGACAACAATCAATTACAAATAAGGGTGTTTTATCTTTGAATTCTTTCAAACTTAGCAACGGCTCACAGCGCTGTCCATAATAAGACTGTTGAAATCTAACGTACTGCTCATATATTAATAAAAATCTATCTTCTCCGAACTTAATGTCAAGACTTTCATATGGAAAATAGGTTGAATTTAAATACACTTTAACATCACGTAAATGACAATGATCGAATTGTGACATATCCCCTTTTCCAATGCTTTTTCGCGCAGTTTGCAAGGCTATTATGACAAAACGAGGTTTTTCCATTTGGGTTGTAGTTTTTATTGACCATGTATGTTTTGTACTTCTTGGTAAAAGAGGGTATTCATAAAGATCCCAATTCCTGAAAGCCAAGCTGATAGCCCTATCTTTCTCTAAATATCTCAACAAGTTAATTCGCTCACGATCCGATACCTTTACATGTGGTACTCTCCATACTATTTTGGTAATGGTTAAATCGTCTAACACGTCATTAGTACTTAATTTTATTGCATTTAGGTTTGTGTTACTACGCAGAAGTATCAACTCATGCTTACAATTCATTATTATTTTAGTGTAATCTTCAGCAAAGCCGAGAACTTTATTTAACGGTATAGAAACGGAAAAATTACCCGTCGTATTTTTTATACCTTCAGTGTCCCATCCCCATAACCTAGACATTTTCGATTCATTTTCACTCATCGAAAGCAAAGATTTTATGGTAGTTGTGATCCCCGCATTTTTTATTCTATCAATTTCTACACCATTAAGTTCATAGCGAATATCTTGAAAAAGGAAGAGTATAGCATTGTTCACAAGCTCAATACTACTTACTCTTTCTTTTTTGTCTCCAACGGGTCGGTGTACCGTAATTGAACCTTCTATGTATATTGTACTCGCTGACGGTAAAACGTATAAGTCTTGTTGATTGATAGGAATGCGAATCTCATCACTCTTATTAAAACTGTTTATGTAGGGCTTATACGAATGGACTTGATAACTTTCGATACTATTGTCATGGGTGACGGACTCTGAAATATTTAAAATATTCATTTTATGAGTTTGATGTATTTGAGAAATTGTTTATTTTCCTTTGTCAGCTTTTTCTTTTTAGGAAGTGGTTGCTGCTGCGCTGTATGCAATGCACTGAGAACTTTGTTTCGGGTTTCAAATCTTTTATTGATAAAATCTATCATTTTCGTCTCAAATGTAAATATAATTGGAGCTCCTCTTCTCGTAAATTTATTAAATTATTATTGGCATCCAAAATCCGTATATTTATTTCACTAACTGTGTTCTGATTTACAGGAAAATATATTAAATTCTTCGGGATTTCTATAATCCTGTAGCCCGGTGGTACATTAGGGGCAAATTCGTAAATAATATGACTGGGTGTTCCGTTTATGTAGGATCCACTCACAATATCACATTCGATCCGAACGATAGTTGTGGGAAGAATGCTGACCGGGAAGAGAGATTTGTGTAATATATTTGCTTTGAGTAGTTCGTTTCCAAACCCCAATATCCTACCAATTGAACCAGTTTTCTCAAAATGAATGTCTTTAGAACAAAATATGTTTGTGGTCAAAGTATTATTGTTGCATAACAGTTTAAAAGAACAATCTGTCAAATTCGTGGTCAAAAAATCACTAATATCTAACAATTCATAGGATCCTTCAGGAATTTCAATACTTTCATTGTCTCCATAATAAAATCTATTATTGTGATTATCTATGTTAGGTATAGAGTTAAAAGTAGAAAAAAAGACGAGCCCGCACTCATATTCACCGTCTAGTTGCAGGGCTGGCGAGTAGTATGTTGATAAAGCAGATTTGCAGCCAGTAATTGATAGCGTGAATGACATCGTGATAATGAAGAGTTTTATGTACCAAGTCTTAATTTAAGTAAACGTTTTTTCCAGAATTTTTTAAGGAACTTTATGCATAAGTGTCCACAGTTGTATGGATTATTTTGTTGATAATTTGCGTAATTATAATATATGTCAACTTTCTTTGTTAAATACTTTATTAATTCCACAGGCGGTTTTAAACCATAACTATCGAAGTACTCGCTATAGTTGTCTATTTTGGTATAGGCTACCCAGTGAGTTCCAGGATTTTCTGAACTGTCTAAATTCAAAATGGCGCACTCGATATCATTCGGTTTTTTTGGCAAAGTATTTCTCATATAAACACCTCGAAAATACGGGATGTCGCGAGTGTGATTTAATAAATCAATATTACTGAGTGCGCGCCTGGGCAACCTTTTTACTAGTTTTTTGAAGAGCGCAGGCATAATCCGTTCCCCTTTTTGTATGGTTTGATGTATAAACCTTTACCTAAGGCGATTGATTCCATCATTTTATTATGTCGTGCAGATTCAGCAAGATTTTTTTGAGCAGATTTATAATCATTTACTGCTTTAGCTATTCCACTAACTCCTCCTGCTAAAGAACCCAATGCAGATAGTCCAGCAAAGATAGGTATGAGTGGAAGTATTCCTCCTGTTTTAGGAATGGGAATAATTCTAGGTAGTTTTATGTTGTTATTTCTATGAAATATTTTTTTTGCTGCTAAATATGCTAACTGTATAGCTTCATTATTATTTTTTGGTTTAATTTTTTTTAGAAATGTTCTCAATTTAGATACCGATGATTTGAATGATTTAATTCCAGCACCTGTTCTGAGTTTGGCTTTCATGACTTTATTTACCAACCAAGATGCTATTTTTTCACCTCTGCTAGCATTTTTTGATTTTAATCGTTGTTTTGCCATATTTCTTAACTGTAAATCAGCCTTATGACGATCTTCTAAATTTGAATACTTAGAATAAGCTATATCGTGTTGCATACACGCGTTGTCTAATGGGTTGATGCCTTTATCACCGCGTTTCAAACGTTCTTCTAAACGAGTACCCGGACCACAATAGTTGTAACCAGGCAAGTGTAACTCTATGGGTAAATTATTTATTAAAGTATTGATGAGACCTCTCCCTTTCATAACTAAGAGGGTAATGAAAAATAAATTGAAAAAAAATCATTTAATATACTTTATTTGTCTATGATAGCATTTCTGTCAATCCAGCTGTTTTCCTTTTCACTAAGGCCAAGCCATTTCACAAAAAACTTATTTCCACATTTTTTAATTACTTTTTCAACCAAATAAATATTAGGACAGTTCGATTTTTGGAGTTCGTATTCATAAAAGCATCCTTTTATTGGAGTACGATGTTGGTCTTGTACGTAATAGGTAGTAGGTACTGATTTTATAACTTTTAAAACCGTGAACAATTCTGTAGACCAATTTGGAGTATAACCTTTTAGAAACTCTCCTTTGTATTTGCTGATTCGGACAAAGTCGCCTACGCGAAATTTATTTTTCCGTGTAGTTGCGCATTTTTGACATTTTTTTATGTTGCTTGCAACGATGGATTCATTTAACACATTTATTTCAGATGGCTTATATTTTGTGGTGCGGTGAACTGATTGATTATAGCTGTCAACTACATCGTGTAAAGGCTTCCCTACCCACTTGTAGTTACCGACCATGCTAAAATGTTTGAACAATTTTCCTTTTAAAGTTCTTATCAATCTTTCTACAATCGATGCTTTTTTTGTTGAGTATGTCGAATAATGGTTTATTTTCCATCTTTTCATAATATTCTGAAAGACGTCATTATAAAACTCTGTACCCATATCAGTTTGCAAGTTAGTTGGTGATCGACCCTCTTCTAAAACTTTTTCAAAAGCCCGGGACACTTCGTTTTTTGTTTTATTTTTTAATGGAGCTACCCAAGCGTATTTAGAAAAAGCATCAATAACCACCAAAATAAACCTAAAACCTTTGTTAACTTTGTAGTAGTTTTTTATATCAATCAAATCAGCTTGCCATAAATCATCAATCCCTCTTAGGATAACTGAACGACGTGGAAAATTCTTTCTAGCTGCTTTATGTATTTCATTAACAACACATTGCTTACTCATGGCTTTATGATATCTCTCAGAGCTATTATTTGATCTTTAACAATATTACCCACTTCAACCTTCGAGCACTTATCATTTAATTGTTTCTGCAACAGTTGTATACGAGTCTTTATACTTTTAAGCTCTGCGAGAAAATCTTGATTTTTACAATATAGTTTACTGTTTTCGTCAACATATTCTTTGTTTACGGCTTCATCTGCAGCAACAGGTAACATCAATCCTTTTAATCTTTTATGTTTTAAATCGTAATCTCCGGACGCATTTTGAAGTAGAACCTGGTTCAGAGGATTAAATTCAAGTGGATCCAACATGCGCAATCTTTTATGTACGTGATGACCAAATTTATCGATGTTCATCTTGCAAATGAAACCAAGGTTAGAGTCGAAATAAAAAAATATGTAGTTTGCATAAGTATTTATTCATTCAATGTCACCACGTTTCTTCAGTTCTTTTATGATTGATAATATTTCATCATCCAATCCAGTATTACCAGCATCCTTCGAAGCTATTAATAACTTTAATGTTTCAACTAATTCATTTGGATCATTCCAAAAAACATAATCTACTTTTTTACCAAATTGCTTAAGTAATGATAAGCCTTTTCCTTTAGGAGTGCAATTAGGACTCACCGCTATAGGGAAATTTATTAAAGGTTTTACAATTTGCAAATACTTATAGCCCCTGTTGCTATTGACTGGTTGACTGGGGTCATATTTACGTCGGTGAGCATTTGTGTTATTTAATATAGACTTATAATTTTGTTTATCATCTTCAGTGATAATGCTTAAATCAGGTTTTTTTTTGTATAATAATTCGGTAAGTCCCTTTGTTTTATTATAAGAGTGTCCTCCAATTTCAAATGAACTTGCAGTTATAGAAATAGGTGTTGATCCTATCATAGGTTTCCCTTTTTCTAATCTTATCCCATAAGGTACATCTTTGAATACTTCCGATGATAAAGACCATGATGACGTAGACTTTGGATTTGGAGTTGAAGCGGCATCAGAATTTGTTTCGAAAAATAAATCACTCATGTTATTTTTCGAATTTTGTTCAACTTCTGAATCATAGTCATCGTTGCTTTTAGACCATGCTTGTTGGAATGTATTTTTTGACGCACTACTAGTTTCAGACAATTTCCTCTTTCTTGTAGAAGTAGACGCCTCTATTAAATTGTCAATCGAATTTTCTTCTGCTTGGTACCCCTCATCATTTACTCCGGCACTATTAATATGAGTTTTAGTCAATAACTTAAGGGGGTCTGTCACTGGTTTAAACATGGATTCTAATGCAAATTCGGAATCCAGTTTACTATTTTTCAAGTTTTGCACCTTCTTTTTGATGGCTTCAGCAGATTTAATTATTTGCTGTTTTACCGCTTTTTCGTTATTCATTTTACAAATGGTACAACTTCTCACTTAAAAAGGATATACAAAAGTGGTTTACATTTGATAGAAAAGCTGCATTTATCTAATTTAATCATCGAAATTAATGAAGGTGTCGAATTTCATTCTGTAGCAACCATTATTTTTTTGACAGTCTTTATTTATTACTAAATAGCTAAATGGATATTTCCAAATTTGTGAACATAAGTCTCGAAATTGGAGCCAAGGCATGTCGGTGTTCACGTGTTCATCATACACGTGGCGTAGATTTATATCATCCTGCTTAAATATTATGAGCAGGTTTGCATTGTCACGAATCAATTGTTTTGGAACTTTACTATACGTTTGGTTTAGGTAAAAACAATCTATATTGTTGTGTCGACCCGTAGCAAAGTAATCACGAATATTATTTTGATTTTCACATGCCACGTCATCAAAAATTATAACAGAATTTTTAGATGCATTTTCCGGGCTTATGACTTCTTCATTGTCACGATATTTAAAATAACTTATTCCAGGAACGAGATTCATTACTTTTTCTAAAAATATGTATTTCGGTTGAAAAAGAGTTTTTGAGTATACGTAAACGTTACGAAAATGTAATCCATTAGGATGTAAAAGTAAGCCAATCACTAAATTTGTTTTTCCACAGTTTGACGGTCCACAAATTATACAACGGATTGTGTTGGGTAAAAGTTTTCCGTGGCGACGTTCTAATTTGTTGGAATCTACATAAATTTTTTCCAGATTTAATGAAGTAGGCTGTTTAACAAATTTCATTTTGAATTAAATAATATGTTACCGGTTAGATCTTCATTGCTGAAGTGCAATCAATACAAATTAACTTCACTATTTATTGTAAAGGGAATCTAAAAGAAAGAGTAGCGGATACTAAACGGATTCTAGTATCTCACTAAACTTAAACGTTTAAATGAAACTATAGGAAAAGGATAACCAGGTAAGTTACATTTGGAAAATACTGAAACGGCTGAAACAGTTTATTGTTTTACTACAATATTATACCAAGTCAGTAGTATAATATTGGGCATTCTATTCAACCTGCAATGAGGCTGAGCGAACGACAAGCCGCGCCGGGCACGGCGCGGCGTGAGCTCAGACGAATGGAAGGTGGAATAGAATGCCCAATATTATACTACTATCGTATAATAAAAAGTCTTCAAATATTCTCGGGATTTCCACTTCTCTGGCATCCTTAAACTGGGTTTTAGTTGCATCTAAAATTTAATTTCGTGACCTGTATAGCGAGCTCTTCACGCTTTTGAATTTAGGAACTTCACGTACTAAATGGAAACCTGAGTCTACGTACTTCTTTTTGGCTGCATCGTATATTTTAGCTATGGGTGTTCGAGAAAATTCTGCATATTGACGACATTCTTCTACAAATTCCTGATGTAGATAATGCTGCTGTGGAGAACAAGTATGAAGATCCTCACGCAATATTCTTCTTCCTAATATTTTCAACTTTGCCTTGCAAGTTTTGCTTGATGTGCACGTCCACATTTCCGCTCCATTTTTTAGCGTGTGGTGCAGAAAATGGTGATGATTAGCTCTTATTAGTGTTCGCTTGCCGTCTAAAAATAAAACATTATTTAGTTAATGGAGCAATGGAGCTGATTTTTTAAGATGTAAACATTTGATATCAGATATTTAAGATGTACACATCTTCTTTAGTTTACTATAGCTTCTAAAGTATAATATTTTATTCTCAAGCACTACTGAGATAAGAAACTTAATATTTACCACTAGTAGTATGAAAGTTGTATGTAATTAAAGTTAAAAAGCTATCTATTTTCAATTTTTTTTACTAACATTGAAAGTATTAGTATTAATTTTCTATGTATTTTCATATCAAAAATAATTTTCAATGAACTGACGTAACTTTTACGATGATTCTAAAAAGTTAATAGGTAATCAGAATTTTGATGTTTATTTATACAAATTATTGCAATATACCAAAACACTCACCAGAACTGTGTTTGTATGTGAAGTCTAAAGGTACGCTAGGTCCGGCAATGTCTCTACAGTCGCCATCTTGATCTTGATCCTCCATCACAAGGCACTATTATTTTACAAATTAGTAGGTAGCGTACATCGATAGCGTGAAAGGGTGCAAGGGCAACTGATAAGAATATGCACAGATGCACTAGAAGAGCTGTCCGCCAAAAACCGGTTTTTTGTTTTAGGTACAACGTGTAGAACAATAGGCTGACTCCTGATTGGTTAACCCCATCCCTTTCTCGCTTTCACGTATTTACCTGCTATGCTGCGAGTAAATTATTTTACATCATACAATAACTCCTTAGCCTCGGTGAAAAGTATAAATATTTCAAAGTAATTTTATTTGCTTAGTGAAAAATATTGTTTTGTCCGATTCTTGATTCTGTTGCTATCTGTACATGGAGAATACTTTTGGAGCTATTGGGAATAATGTATTATTAGAAAAATATTATTTAAATAACTTTTGGAGCCAGTGGGAACAAATGTATGACATACGATTTGGAGCCGATGGGAACAACAAAATATTTTATTTAATACGTTTTGGAGTCTTTGGGAATTAATGTATGAATTTATAAAATTTGAAGAACAATATATTTGGAGTCAGAGGGAACAACCCGTTGTGAGAACCAGAAACAACGACATCACAAACATGTAAACATCAAAGACCTGGGGTTTTTTTTTTGTCCCCAGCCGGGATTCGAACCCGGGACCTCTCGCATGGTATGCAGATGCACTACCGCTGCGCCACGAGGTCGTAAACCTATCAATTGTAGTTTTATGAAACGCGGGCCAGGTTTCGCTATCAGCCCTACCTATCTTCTTTGAAAGCTTAAGAATTTTGAGGGCGCCAAATCAAAATATTGTATTAATAATTTCAGGCTCATCTCAATCTCGGGAACAACGGGAGTGTCCAGGGAAAAGAGAACCCTAGTCTTCCCACCGACCAGTCTTTACGGAGTAAGTATCGTCATTTAACTCCCAACTTTTCAGGGTTCCGTGGGTATTCGTAGGTCACTGACGGGACTGTATTACAAAGCCTATGAAGTCGATAAAGGGCTTCTTTAACTGTAATAGAGCGAAACGATTTTGTACAAAATACCTGTGTTATTATGACGGATTTCCTGACAAAAAAAAAAAAACAAATTAATGAAGGGGGGCTTAAAAACTTTTTGTTTTTATATTTCTGATGTTGCTCTATCATAAAACGGATAATACGTACAAACATCACACTCGGTGTAATTTTAGGGGTCAAACTTCATGGTATAACCACGTATAGCAACCAGTCTGAGTAGGACTCCCGCTAAGGATTGGTTTTGTGTGTTAGTACGAAACCCTCGGTGCGCGAATGCAGCTCCAACTTGGCCGGGTTTTCCCCTTTTTCTGCTTGAGTGTTATTTTTCTTTCGATAACTGGAGTCTTGTTCTGCTTATAAGTTTCTCCGGCGCTTGACTCGTTCCAGTGAATTTAAATTGATGTTAAATTGATAGCTGTTTCCGAAGTTTTCCGCCTTTGGCTACTCTTCTTACTACTATAACCTGTTAAAGAAACGATCTGACACCAGCCGCGAAACATTGTATCATCTTGTTCCGATCATTCCCGGAAAAACGAAAGGACACGTTGTCTAGCGTCTAGTTTTAAATTGTTTCTACAATGACACGCCCGTATGGGTGACCAACAAGGTTCACCACTTCGCTTATGCTTCGTGCAGATCAACCAAACAAATGCGAATGAAGGCACACGACCGAAGGTGATCTAAGGCCTCAGTTAACGTTCATGTTACTGACCTCCCTAGTACTGATACGATGAAGGTCAATGAAGTTCGCTTGCTATAACCGTAACCACTGTGAAATTGCTAAAAAAATCAGCTGTTTTATATAAAAAAAATCTCCGTAGCGAACGTATGAACCAGTAAATTTTTTTTGGGATTTCAAAGTGGTTCACAGTAAGGAATTCCATCGGGCCTTTCTGCATCAAACTGAATTAACATTTATCGAAGATGGTAGCCTAGTGGGTAGAACATTAGACTCTGAAGCGAGAGGCTCAAGTTCGATTCCTAGTGCGGGCATGTATCTGTGACTTTGTTTTCTAAGTTATGTATATTTATAAAGTAATAGTAGCGATACCACTCGCTAACGGTGAAGGAAAACATCGTGAAGAAACCTGAGTGTTTGAGCTATTCACATACCTCAGCGCTTGAAATCGCCAATCCGCGGTGGGCACGCATACTCTCTCTCCGAGAGAAGGCCTGTGCCCTACAGTGGGACTTATATAGGCTGCTTATGCTAACCAATTAAAAAGTTAATTCTTCTATATTTCAGACGTTCCTCGCTATAGCGGTTCCTATAGACATTCCGGACAAGAATGTGTTCGTCTCGTACAACTTCGAGTCTAACTACAGCACGCTGAACAATATTACTCAGATCGACGAAGTGCTGTTCCCTAACCTACCGGTAATAAAGATTATAATCGTCGAAAGTCTATAAAACAGACGGAAAATTAAGCGACGATGAGTGATGACTACCTACACTGCAGTACTGGCAATCACGCGCATGGAGGTTTAAACCTCCATGCTCAACCTGCGAGCATATAAATCAGCTAGAAACGCCTAGCCAGGACGAAAAACCCATTTATTTATTTTTCTTCTAACTTCAGATTTAAAAAGAATTAATAATAAGGTTCATAGTCATCAAACCTCTATTAAAGCAATAGCAATAGCTGTCAAAGAAAATAGCTAGAAGCCAAATTCGTGTTCAAATCTCGATGCTCAAACAGCGGGAGGGCGTAAGCAGCCAGCTGCAAATGTAGTCCATAAGCGAGAAGTTAAATTGTTAATCAAATTTTCTTTTTTCTTTGTATCATTCTAAATTCTTGTTTTCAGAAAGCATTCTAAAGTACACTAATTGAATAAGTATCTACACAGGCAAAAAAATGCTTGAATCTATGGCCGTTACTGTAAAAAATGCGACATTATCGGAAAGGTCGTCAACGTCGCGCTTGAGCCCGACAATTCACTCGAATCTAGCGACAAACACGGTTCTTTTTTTTTTAAATAGCTATTAGTATTCAACTAAACTATTCAACTATGGAAATTATTAAAAAAAGAACCGTATTTGTCGCTAGATTCGAGTGAATTGTCGGGCTCAAACGCGACGCTGACGACCCTTCCGCTAATGTCGCAGCTTCAAAATAAGGGCCCTAGAATTCTTTGCCGACTTGCTTTCCGACCACATGACCTAACTAAACCGGGGATCTTAAAGCGGTTATATCCCACCTATTTTCCACTCATATGTGTACTCTTGCTTGACTTCGAACCACCAACTTTGCGCCATCCCCACTGAATAACAATGACAAGCAAGTCACGTTTGAACCGAATACCCGGCGAAGTTTAGCAATTTGGCCGTTCTCCTCCGAAAGGCGATAGGTGAGACTACTGGTAATACGCTAGTTGACACAGAATAAATTTTGCTCTCATTTGAAAGACCATGATGACAGATAAAAGGTTTCCTGATGTTTTCCTTTTAGTTTTTCTAAAATTTATATTTTATCATGTTGAAAAGCAATTCTAATCACAAACAACAACAAAACGCTTCACACAAATCAGGCGAAAACTATGACGTCACAAATTGAGAATTTAATGACGTCTTGTATGCAGTGTGTACGAAGCTCATCATCATCATCAGCCATTTGACGCCCACTGCAGGACACAGGCCTCCTTTGTGGTTTTCATAACCATGAGGGATTTTGCCATAATCGCCACGCTTGGCAGGCGGGTTGGCGATCGCAATATGCGGCTGGAATCTCAGGAAGACGCTGCTGCCCGTCTCCTGGTAATTGATTTCCTTAGTCGCCTTCTACGACATCCACGGAAGGAAATGGAGTGACGCTATTCTTAATCCGGCGCCACACGGAAGTGTATGAAGCTCTTTATTAATTATCTCAATTGTCTTGTAAAAAAATGTTAGGTGCACTTTTTTGTTAGAAAATTTTCAGTATTCAATGTAAAAACTAAATTTCATGAGGGATTTTAGCATCTAGTTAAGTACGTACTACTTAAATCAATTTTTCGCATTTTTTTACACCTATAAAACTTAACAAAAATATTTATTACTTTTTAAATATTTATATCTTTTTGTTTCGGTGGTAGCATAGAAGCCTCACATGGGGAGGTCGTGGTTTTGAATCCCTATGGTTTCTAAGTTACGTACATTTGTGAAGATGTAGTTCTAGTTCTAGTTCAACTGGAGATTTCCGCACTTAGCCTCATAATTGGGCCATTGTACGTAGCAAGTGCTGAGGTGTTCTCATATCTCCCGAATGAGAAGCCGGCGTTCTACCGCTCCGCTACCACAGCTTGTGAAGATGTAATAGCAAGCAGAAAAGATCGTGAAGAAACCTGAGTGTCTGCATACCTCAGCGCTTGAAATTGCCAGTCCACGATGGGAGCGCGTGGTGTCTAAGCCCGTTCTCTCTCTCTCTCTCTGAGAGAAGGCCTGTGCCCTTAAGTCGGACGTATATAGGCTGCATAAAAAACTTATTTTACATTAATTTCCTTTATGGTATAAATACAATTTGACCGCAAACTAATCTTAAGTCAACAGCCGCATTAAACTTCGTTTTATTTCAGCTCATTAGCTCCAGGCACAGTCGCAGCATCACGAGGGAATTGGCCTACACGGTTCTTGAAACACGGTTTAAGGAGTAAGTCAGATTCCGTTTTTAGGGTTTCGTACCGAAGAATGCAAATGGCAATACATGTCTGTATATAAACATACAATGCGTTTCTACTTCTTAGTACGTATAGTACAATAAATAATTTTAATAGCAATATAATAATAATAATATGGTGATACGAAACCCTCAGCGCGCGAGTCCGACTCCTGGTTTTCACTTACCATCACCGTTGGTTCCAGGAACGGCATGAACGGCCGTGAATGTCTACTGAGGAACATCTGCGAGGCGGCAGAGACGCCACTTCACCACAACGGCCTGCTTGGACACCTGATGCACATCATATTTACGTGAGTATACACCAGTTCCCAACCTGTGGTCCGCGGATCAGTGGTAGTCCGTGAGAGCCTCGGAAGTGCGCCGCGGAAAGATTTTGCAGCACAAATAAAAGAGCTACCAATAAATGGTGGTCCAGCCCCTATATTACGCTCACCAAATCCTGAGCGATTCCAATCGTCTAACTGTCAAATTCCGTACTAATTTGACAGTTAGACGATTGGAATCGCTCAGGATTTGGTGCGCGTAATTAGGCCACTGTTCCTAAATTCAGCTCACCCTCAAATTAGTATGGGATTGGATAGTTACACGATTTGAATCGCTCAGGATTTGGTGCGCATAATTAGACCTCTGAAAGCCATATGCGTTGCACAAGATGGGCTCAACATGCCAATGAGTTATTACTAAAAGCAGGCACCATAGCAACCATAACGTAATACAGAGAAGTTCAGTTGGGAGGGGGCTGGCACGGTTAGCCAGAGGTCGCTGGGTTCAAGTCCCGGCATGGGTGGAATTTTTAACCTCTAAATAGGTTTTCATAACAATAAGGTTACAAACGTTAAAAACCGCATTTCCTAAAACTCGTAACTCCCTCATTCTTTCGAGCCATCTCGCCTCAATCATAAGCCACACTCTATTAAGTATTACACTCCTTCCAATTTTAATTAACCCACTAATGCCCTCAATAAATCACTTTCCAGGCCTTCGTCATCAAAGGAGGAAGGGCTCGAAGACGCCTACTACGAGGCCGAGGCCCTAGGCCAAAAGGGCGATTGTGACAGATACCTAGACCTCTGTCCTTTTAGCCTCTTTGACATTATTACGCGGCTGGTGGAGATTAGAAACTCTTGATTGGCTGGATTAATTTGGCGAATTGATCGGTTACGGCTGCGTTTACACTAAGTGGACTCACGTAAACTAATTAAGCATGTTCTTGCGTGGATCATGATCTCGCTGGCACAATTTAACATTTTTTTATATTGTAACAATATGACAAAACTATTGATAAATGTGGTCTGATGGTTTGATGCATAATTAAATTACGGACATTTTACATGTATTTTTGTTTTCCTAATGTAGTTTTTAACTAAGAAAAGTTGTTTTCAAAATTATTTATATCAGATTCCATTTTTCTCAATCAAGAAACATTTGCCATGAATTTTCGCAATTTTATTGTCTAAGTATCAGACCACAGTTATCAAAAGTACACTCATTTCATTACACTGACTAAAATTATTAAATTGTGCAAGGGAAACAGCATACTCCCCGTAAATAACAGCCTTATTAATAAGTCCAAGTTCATAAAAACAATTGGTTCGACAAAAAGTTTATTAAAATATGTTAAATTATTTTTATGTTAATAAAATTGTTGCCAAAACAACGTCGGCTTAGTTTTTTCAATAAATAATGTCACGTTTTACCGCCTGTAAAAGAAGAATAGGTCCAGAAAAGCGTTGTAAAAAAATTCAATAAGGAAATTAGTACCTACGCAAAAATAACACCAAAAAACCGAACACCATACAAAAAATGTACTAACACTCCAATAATATTATCTTGCTTCTTGTGTAGAGATACAGAGACAATTTTAACCGACTTCAAAAAAAGAGGAGGTTATTTTTTGTTTGAAAGGGTAAACGTGGTTCCATGATTATGAAGTCAGGATCTGATGAGGAGATCCTGGAGAAATCGAGGGAACTCTTCAAATTTTAAAGGTACACTTGAAGCGATTTGGGTTTTTGGAAAACACAATTTGATGGAGTCGTTGTTATATTCACAAAAAATCGTAATATTTTTTTAAAAATAAAAACCGACTTTATAACGTAGACAGCACTACAAACTCAGAAATAATTTAAAAGATAAGATCTACCATTATATAAAACAATGTCTTATCATTGAAAGCACTGTCAAAGAAAGTGAAAAACAAAAACCGACGTCTCAAAACTATAGCACTAAAAACACAGAAATCATTTAAAAGAATAAGAACTTTAAAGTAAGTACATACATGGTAGTAGGTATTGTAGAAACATATTTTGATGTCGGTGCCCAAAATGTAATGCTAGTCATGCACCGGCTTCAAATTATACTTCCACAATACCTACATGTATGTACCTACTTCGAATTTAAAGGTATTCTTTTGATCTATTTCTGTATTTTAGTGCTGTAGTGTTGAAAAGTCGGTTTTTATTTTTCATTCTCTTTCATATTGTAATATGTGCCTTCAATGACCAGATATTGTTTTACGTAATTGTAGTTCGGACGGAACTGACAGATACAGTGTAAACGCTGCCTTACATTACAATGGGTGGTGATTTATTACTAAAAGACATTTTGGTGAATAAATTCTTTAATCAAAACAATTATTTTATTACGAAGCAGTTTTCTATAGGGTGTATTGGATTATTATTTAAATCTAGTAGGTAAAATGCTTCTATTCTAATTCTTAGACTCTAAAGTAAAAATTTTTACGTACTCACGTACGAAACTAAATCAATTCACAGCCATAACTATACATTTTTTTCCTACTTTTCAATGAATACAATGGAATCACAAACAAAATTTTATAGTGTTGTGATAGTATTGTTTGACAAAATATTACATTAAGATTATTCGGTATTTGAAATATTTATTTCAGGCTACAATAAAATTTTGAGGTACTTTAGTCAGCGTATTTTTTTATAATACTAAGTCGTCACGCCTATTCTATAGATTAACTTAATGACTTTCGTAAATTTGAGTGAGTACATATTATTTAACCTCAACCTCATAAATACCTGCCAGACTAACTTTACTTACCTCTTAATGACCTCTTGGTAGTTTAAATTCAAAACAATGTATTTATAAACCGCCAAAAGGTTTCTATTTTGATCGGTAACTCTTAGTTATTCAATTCAAAGTTGTGGAATCACTATTATATATGCAAATTTATCAAGATTTGGTATAACCATATTTATTAAGATTAATATTTTTGGAGGCGGTGGTAGCCTAGTGGGTAGAACATTGGACTCGGAAGCGGGAGACCCAGGTCCGATTCCCAGTGCGGGCATGTACCTATGACTTTGATCTCTAAGTTATTTGTGAAGTTATAGTAGCAATACCACTCGCTAACTGTGAAGGAAAACATCGTGAGGAAACCTGGGTGTCTGAGCTATTCACATACCTCAGCGCTTGAAATCGCCAATCCGCGGTGGGCACACGTGGTGATTAAAGCCCATACTCTCTCCCTGAGAGAAGGCTTGTGCCTGTGGAACGTATATAGGCTGCTTATGATGATATTTTTGAAAACAAACTTCGCACGGAAAGAAAAATTTCGGCTCGACACAAGATTTGGGAAATGAGTTTAGCCCAAAGTTATTCTTTCGATGCTAAATTTGCACCTCAAACCTAACGCAGGTCTTGTGCTATAGCATAAGCAGCCTAAACACATACAGAATACAGAATACTCAGAGAGAGAGAGTCGTGCCCACCGCAGATTGGCGCGTACCTTCATTCACGTGGTGACAATTAAGAGGTCATTTTTTATGTAGCCTATATACGGCCCACTGCAGTGCACAGGCCTTCTCTCAGAGAGAGAGAGAGAGAGAGAGAGAGAGTACGAGCTAAATCACCACACGTGCCCACCGCCTACTGGAAATTTCACGCGCTGAGGTATGTTAACACCAGGGTTGTTGCGAATATTCGCATTCGCTTATGCGAATGATTCGCATCATTTTACACATTCGGATAAACATTCGCATAAATCGATGCGAATGTTTTGCGAATGCGAATGTGTACAAGTCGTGTCGCGTCGCGTCTCGCCGTAAAGTATATAATAATAGAAATAATATTTCCATTTAAATAGTGTTTCCATTTTGTATCATAATGATACTATCATTATTATTTTTACCCCTGAGTAAGAAACGAATAAAACTATGAAATATGTTGACTTAAGGTGTTTTAGTGCTATTTCTCACTCAACATTCGCATTCGCATTCGCGAATGTGAAAAATACGACATTCGTAACATCCCTGGTTAACACCTCATTTTTGGGACCAGGTCAAGTGATTGTGTTTTGTGGAATTTATGATTATGATTATTATTAATTGTAATTTTATGAAACAGGCCCCAGGACATAGATCAAAATACAATTACATTTGGAGACAATATTTTTTATTATATGGTAGAAGGCGGCTAAGGAAATACATTACCAGGAGACGGGCAGCAGCGTCTTTCTGAGATTCCAACCACATACTGCGATCGCCAACCCGCCTGCCAAGCCTGGAGATTATGGCAAAACCCCTCATGGTTATGAAAACCATGAGGGAGGCCTATGTCCTGCAGTGGGCGTCAAATGGCTGATGATGATGATTTTTTATTTTTCTGCGTTAGCCTCAGTTTTTCTCGTGTGGGTGCTCGCGAAGGAAAATGTTTATGATCAATCTAGGTATTTAACTCACGATACCGATAGTTTCGACGTCTTTGGGGTAGAAGAAGTTGTTCTTTCGCATCGGTATGGACGAGATCTGCTGGTCCACCGGCACCCTGGTGTCATAGAGCGAGGGCGATTGAAATATGATGCCGAATGTTCCCACGAAGCAGGCGACGGTGAACAGCCACAGGAAGAACCTGTCCAGCACCATCGACATGAATTTCCAGTCCTCAATAACCTGGGGACAAGGGGTGACGTCAGTTTAGATCAGATTATATACTCTTAGGTATGGATATGCGGTGATATTTATAAAAAACACAATTCCTCTAAAACACTCCTCAGAGGCAGTTTAAACAATATGTGGTAACGTCTTTCCCTTTACCGCAGACTAATTTAAACTCTGAGGACTGTTTTAATGAATCGTGTTTTTATAAATAAGAACGTTACTCTTTATTGTACACACCAGAAAATAACATATTTTAAAAGCTTTAAGCATCTTAGCTTTACCGTTTACAACTGATGGCGGTCTAATCGCTGAAAGCGATTTCTTCCTGACGACAACCATGGGATAGATACAGCGGAAAGATGAGGAGAGTAGTTGGTAGGTATATGAATGTTATTGAAACGTTTAGCGTCTCTGGATAAGGCGAACATTGAATGTTAAATACTAAACTTAAATCCGTTTCATAATTTGTTAACGTAGCTTCCACAACTAAGCATAGAAACAAAATTGCAGATACTCCTTCCTCTTACCACACTCAAAGGAAAATTGAAAGAGGCACCGCATAAAAACATTGCGCCCCACGATAGTAAGCTCCCAGCAGTTTTCCAAGTTGTTTTCTTTTTCTTAAAGAAAAAAAGCGAAGTGGCCATAAGCTTTCATTCCTTTACGCTCCTTAAAAAGTTTAGTCAAGAAAATCCCGGCCCAATTACGTTAAAGATACAGTTTTGACGGCGTCCAAGCTAAAGCTGCAAGGAGATAGCGCTACGCCCCGCGCTTGCGTCGCTGCTCTGGTATTTGCTACGTATACTTTTTCTCCGTTTAGCTCCGTGCATTTTATTATGCATTTTTAACAGTGAGCTACAGTTAAGCTCAAACTAGATACGGCAAGGTGTGGCCCTGCTTTGGTTCATGATATTATCAAAGAGGCTTTAACACACACTTTTCTACTTACGTTTTCGCTTCCGTGTTGTAAATTGCACCCAGCATGGAAGAGCCTGTATGCGAGTACGTTTTTCGCTAAAAATAATATTTACAATATTATTCGGCCGCAAGTTGGCAAGACTATATTATTGCTGTATCGAGTATGATACGAAGGTCGTTCTCATTGATCTAAGGCTAATAATATTGCATTTTTATCGAAGTTACATAAGTACCTACGCCAAATTTCAGCTCATTCCGATACCAGTAAACATTACAAACAATGCTTAAAAATTTTGAAATTTTGAACGGATAACTTAAATATCTACACACGAATACTGCAAGTTATTAAAAAAATTTAAGAAACAGATAAAATAAATTCATTGAGGTTTGTTAGAAGCATCACTTTTGTACGCTAGAGGCCCGCACGCTTCCGAGGCGTAAGCCCCGCGCAGTCTGACCGCGCCCTTGTTTACTGTTTACAAAAGAAGGCAATTTAATTGAACCCCTTTTCTTAGAACAATATAAAGTTTTTAAAGGACATTTTTCATTATTTCCACCCTTGTAAAAGCTTCCTAAATAGAGCGTATCAAGGAGCAATTTCCTGAGAGAGATTAGAAGGCGTTTGTCAACAATTAAGTACATGAAAGGCAATTTTTTCACGTTGTGAAGAAAGGAAAATGAGTATAATGTAAAATATTTTAAAACTTCAACTGATGATGATGTTGTAAGGCGAAGTACATAATATATTTTATTTTATTCTGATTTTTCCAGTGTGTGAACGAACCAGTTCTTAAATACTGTCTATCGATACTTATTGAATTGATAATATGAATGAATGAGTAAGGACGAGCAAACAACTTGATAGACACTATTGTTTACCCTATTTTGACTGTCTCGTTGGTCTAGCGCAGTAGTTCCTAACCTTTTCAGAACTGTTACCCCTATGGCCTACTAGAGAAACAGATTTTGCCCCCAAGTCAAAATTATTTCAAGAAAACAAATACAAACAAGTACATAGAACTTTATTAATAAAAAATGCACTAGTGTGAAGGTTGATATTGTTTTAAATTCGCAAGATTTTCAATATTCGGTTTAGTTACACTCAACGCGCATCTCATGTCATGCTCCACGTTCAGACGGTTTCTGGCCTTTGTTTTTAATGTTACTAGAGCCGAGAAGCCACTCTCCATCTATAAGTTGTAGCAAACGGTATCAACGTTTTCAGAGCTCTGTCAGCAATGATGGGGTATTCTGAAGCTGCTTTTTTCCAAAATTTACAAAGTTCATAATTTTGAAAATCTGCTTTGAAAGTGCTATCTTCGCGCAGTCCAAGAAATTCCACTTTTGCCGACACATCTTCGTCTTTGAAAATATCCTCATCAGTAGAAAATGGTCTCAATATCCAAAACTTGGTCTGGCGATTATCCATATTCGGAAAATACTGCTTAAGCGAGTCTATGACCGCAGCTAAATGTTGAATCACTGAATTTTCAAACGAGATTTTGTTTGGCTCGGAGTTTAACAATTCCTCACTTAGTTGTGTAAACATCGACACATCGCCAGCTTGGACTCTGCGTTGGTAAAGTTCCAATTTTCGCAAAAAACTGGCAACTTTATCTTGCGCTGTCAAAATATTCATCATATTTCCTTGCAGTGAGATATTTAGACTGTTAATTTCACTGAAAAAGTCAGCAAGATATGCCAGCTTTTATTTTTAAGAAAAACTCTTTTTCTTTCTGTGTTCTTTGATTTTAAAAAAATAATGCTATTTCTTCACGGAGTTCGTATACCCTACCTAGGACTTTCCCTCTTGATAACCAACGTACCTCTGTGTGGTACAAAAGGGCATTAAATTTGGCACCAACTTCATCACACAAAATTTTGAATAACCTGGAGTTCGTAGCGCTGCCTCGGATATGATTAACAATTTTCATGACATCATTCAACGTGCTCAGTAAATCTGATGGAAGGGTTTTAACAGCCAAAGCATAACGGTGTATCAAGCAATGGTAACTGAAAACTTGAGGAGCAACTTGTCTTACGAGCGCTTGAAATCCTGAACGGATACCCATCATGGAAGGTGCCCCCCGTCAGTACAAACGCCAACTAGCTTTGACCAGTCCAGTTCGTTTTCGTCAATAAACTGTTTTAGCGTTTGGAATACATCTTCGCCGCGAGTGGTAGTGGGCAAAGACTTGCAGAATAAGTATTCCTCCTTTATATCATCATGTTTAATGTACCGAGTAAAAACCAGCAATTGTGAACACGAAGCTACATCTGTGGACTCGTCTAACTGTAGCGCATACATGGGACTTCCTTTAATTTCAGAAATAACGGTCGCCAAAATGTCCGAACTCATCTCTGAAATGCGACTTTGAATTGTGGTATTTGAGAGTGATATTTGTTTAACTTTGGCCACATGTTGCTCACCGATAACAAGAGATACTGCATCACACAAACATGGCTTGATGAGATCCTCTCCTATAGTGTGAGGTTTTTTTGTTCATAGCAATGCGATAAGCTAGGTATTTGATATGAAGCTTGAAGACACGATTCATTCGCCTTTTGCATATTTCCTGCAGAATCCAATCGCGAAAGGAACATCTCGAACACAAGAGAGCGCCATTCCACGTATTCACACTGTTATTTTAATTTATACTGAAAATATAATATCTATTTTTCTGTTTATTAATTTATTTTAGGTACCAACTCTGTTACCCCCCAAGGAATAGCTGTTTTACCCCCGTGGGGGTAATTACCCCCAGGTTCGGAACCATTGGTCTAGCGGTATCACGTCTGATTACCATGCCGGAGATCGTGGGTTCGATTCCCACTGGGGCCGCCGTACTTTTGTACAAAAAGCCTTAGTCTGGGTGTATGTCCATGTTTGTGATGTCCTTGCTTTGTTGCCATAGCACAGGATATCCTAGTCCTGGGGCCAGGACTAGTGATAATGTTGTGTGAAAGTTATTTATTTATTTATATTCACGAGGTATTATTAAAATATTGCTAAGCCTGAATTTCTTTTCTTCGGTAACAATGATTTATCATCATCATCAGCCAACCTTTGCTCACTACTGGGTATAGGCCTTTTCCAGTAGTGAGCAAAGGTTGGCTGGGTATAGGCCCTATCACACCATCCTTCGCTGTCTCTCGCCATACTCTCTCCCTTTATTTAACTAATACATTGAATATCCGGCGCAAAATCTATTATTTACCTACTACTCATCTACTACTCTATACTCATCACTCATCTACTCGTCACAAGTGTCAAGAACAATTATATTAGCAATGACAATGACAATACAGTTTTGCGCGTCACCTTCCCGAGCGCACTTACAATTTAGCAATGTATCTCAATGTGAGCTCAATTAACTTCGTTTTATTGTACCGAATGCTTACATTTTCGTGAACAAAATAACTCACCGACAAAACATATCCCCAAACCCCTCCAGGGTAACGCGTGACACTTGAAACGCCACGAAGCGGAAACAAAACGTGTCGCAAAAAGTACTTATCATAATACGTAGAGAAACGGCACTGTCACAGAACGTACAATAAACAGATGATACACTGACTTCCAGTTTTTCCCACGACCCACATCGAGCAAATTCTCTCGCTCGCACAATCTAACGTTCTAAATTATATTAAAAAAATAGTTTTATTTTGAATAAAGTGGTCTGAGGGTTTGATAGATAATAAAATTACGGACATTCAAGACATTATTTTCTTATCCTGCATCTATATTTTCATTCAGAAAATTTGATAGATAGATAACTCTTTTTGAACACCAGTAATTTCATTTGATGCTAAAATTTATCTTGGAAACAACATTTCCTTATCTAAAACTAAGTATATGAAAACAGTGATCTACTTTAAATGTCCGTAAAATTATTACCTATTAAGCCCTCAGAACACATTTATCAAAAGTATACACATTTTATTACCATCACTGAAATTATTAACTTGTGCGAGCGAGACAGAATGCTCCACATGAGAACTACCCTAATCTATCGTTAACAGCTGCCACTTGACCAAAGTGCATCCATGAAAACTACTGACCGCTGTTAACAGTAGTTCAACAGGTTGTACAAGAAACCGGGGGTTTGGCTGGCTTGCGCCAACGCTATTTGATAGTACTATCTATTGTCTATCCATTGTTAAGCTCTATTCAGTGAATAAGTCCAAAAAGGTCTAGCACCATGACATTTGCAGAGTTATTCATAGGTTAATTCTATGATCAATCAATCAGCTATTTATTCGTTTGTCTCTGGATAAGTTCGTATTGACGTACTGAATCCCCCACACGTTTTTACTAACTTACCCACTGATTTGGGACAGGTTATGAGAACTAAATTCTATACCTCTCTATGCTAACATTGACAGATATCAATGGTATCATAGTTATATTGTTAATCATAACTTGTGTGGAATACTTCGATAGAGTTTAGAAGATAACTATTTTTACCGTCTAAACTGAACGCAAAAGTTCAGAACATACTCTTAATTTTTCTTTGTCACAAATGAAATGTATGGAAACTAAAATACGTCTACAATGTCCGTGATTTTATTTCAAAACAAAATATGCATAGTATGTATTTTTTTACATTTATCATTCTTTTACTATACGCATGGTGATTAACCCCGTCCTCTCTCTGAGAAAAGGCCTGTGCCCTAAGTACGTACACAATGAAAGTCGTTCGTATTGATTAGATTAGATTAGATTAGATTAGATTAGTACTCTTTATTGCACAGCATACATTATAAAAATACATGAAAAATCTTAAATATCTAAGTTGACTGGTAGAATCCCCTGGTATATGGGGTTTCTCACCCCGTTAACTAGAGCAGAGTAGCAAACACCATAAAGGTGCTCCCTTACCTGGAGCATTCGCTGGTAACGTAACATTTCAGATTCGATTTTGAGCATTACATTACTCGTACAATGCTGACTTACACACAATGGCGCTCAATTACACACGTTTATAATAAAATAGTAAACTGTAATGCTCGGTTTTCTTCACACACTGGTTTAATGCTGGACTCTGTAAAGTCACATTACAGGCGAATGTTCCATGTGAGGAAGCACCTTATTACAAACCCGTTCTTTTGTAGCACCCCCTCGTATAGCGCGGTATTAAAATTTAGTCCACGCCTCCACGGAGCGACTGTCTTAAACCGCGTTTGTTTTATTTTATTTCAGCCACTGCAGTGTATTAGCCAGCGTTTAAAATATACACTGGGAAGTATACTGAAGGGAATTTAGGTTACAGACGGTAAAAAGACCGAACATGTTTCGCGTATTGTTTTTTTCGAAAAAGACATACATAATAGTGGCTTCTTGTTTTACTTTGAGTACACATCAACATTAGTGTAGTTGAAGGAAAAGGATAACATGGTTGCCAATTAAGCATTTTTTCGTGGTTTGGAAAGTGGTTAGGTGATTAGAAATTTTGTATCGTATAACGGTGGCTTTTCTAAAACTGACTTTAATTCAAGCTCGCAAAGACAAAAAAACATAATTACCTAACAATATAATCATGTTTTAATCTTTTTAAGGTTCTGTACCTAAAGGGTAAGTCTCTCGCCAGGCTGTATCTCATGAATTGTGATAGTTAGACAGATGAAATTTTCACAGATGGTAAATTTCTGTTGCCGCTATAACAACCAATACTAAAAACAGAATAAAATAAATATTTAAGGGGGGGGCTTCCATACAACAAACGTGATTTTTTTACTGTTTTTTGCTCGATATTAGTAACAGCAACAGGTAGATGCTTGAAATATTCAAATTTTGTATAGATAATGGTACGGAACCCCTTGTGCGTGAGTCCATTTCGCACTTGGCCGGTTTTTTATTCTTCCTTGAATTCTTCAAACAAATGCTTGATTTTAATTTTACCTTTCCTAATTTATCCTTTAAATTGAATTGTACAACATAAGTGGTCAAGTAATAGTTCATATAAAAACTTTTAGATATATTTTTGACTATTTTTATAAAAAACAAAATTCTACCTACCTACAATTCCTTTTACGCAAATCATGTTTTATTCACAGCTATGGATAGAAAAGTGAAAAGGCCGTAAAAAGCTTTTTTCGCCTCAATTTATATTTAAATACTCAATAAAGGATTAAAATGAGCTTAATATTTTATTTGCTTCATTTCACTTCAATAAATAACCTGAGGCCATCAAACTGTGAAGGTATGCTAAAGAGGCTGAAAAGTAAACACAGTTGCCTGCAACATCCATCCCGCATACTACTCAGAAGTCAAATTCCATCGTGTGCAAAGCAGGATACAGTTTCCACGCAAATCCCATGAGTGATGAGTGCACTCCGGGCAATTTTGGACTTCAGAATAACGTGGAATTTAACCGGCGGCTACTCTCGAATTGTTTGGCGAGTCTGGATTAAAAATCACTTTTGCGATAGCAAAAGCGCGTGTTTTCGTTGCATGCTATTTTAGCAAGGTGGTCTGGCTCTCAGTTATGATTGGTGATGATTGATGGTGTGCCTCCTGGTTGATACGAGGGTTGGTAAATGATAGAATATTATAATGTGTACAAGTTAAAAACTGTGGTTTTATTTTGCTGTGGCCAAAAACTGCGATGAATACAGAATAAACAGAATAAAAGATAATTAGCAAGTCAAAGTTGTCAGTAATCGTGTCTCGTCAAAAAGTAAAGTAGCAATGAAAATCCAAAACAAATCAAGAAATGGGTGACGTAAATTTAAATTTTGAATTTAAAAGTATATGACATAATGAAGGAAATAGCAAAAATGGTGTAAAAAGGTTCACACCGTTACACGACGTAGTGTAATACTATTAAAAAAAAGTGTTTTTATTAACAAAATTTTTTGTCTTTTGTCAAAGTCGAAGTTAAAGATTAAAGTCATAAGTCAAAGTAATATTAAAATTTAAATTTAAAGTCGATAATAAGTAAAGTCGATGAATGTGGAGGTGGAGGATGCGGAGTAGGGTGTATGTATGTTATGTTGAATGAATTTATTCTTAGATGATAAAAAAATATAATCTAAGAGATGGGCAATGATGAAAATTTAGGAGGTTTGGGTGATATTTACCCACAATTTTTTTTTACATTAAGTGGTTTCGCGTTTTCGTCGTCATATATTATATCACTCATCCCTTTCATGCGTCATCTAGCATTGTCTACGTTATAGTGGGGACGTATTTCACTGTAGACAAACCTATTTTATTTTATAGATTTGTCAAGAAACCGACCTAAATTAGTATGGGCTTATTTATTAACCAGTTACCACCCGCTGGTATTTATTCGTAGTGGTAAAGCTTCGTTTTATGAGTCAGAATCTGCTCTATGATGACTATTTACATTTAGATACATTTTATTTGAGTAGATGATACCCTCTTGATATCCGACGATGTATAATCGGTCGTAGAGTTTGCTCGCAAGAGGTCTGGTGGGGTAAACACCTTACGCGTTTTAAATAGAGTATTTGTTAGATAGAATAATTGACCCCGCACCTGATTGAAAGTTTGGATAAGATAATAAAATTGGTTAGCAGATACTATGGAAGATAATGGTTTAGTTGTGCTTTTAGAACGCGTAAGTTTAAGTTTTAGAGATACACCAAACAAATGTGTCCGAAAAGATAATGTGGTGAGTATAAAGAAAATTGTCACTAAAAAGGTGGCGTTGGTGGCCGTACGGTAGGTAAGTAAAGTTCATAAATAAAGGGGTATATTTACACGTATTTATAACTGTACGTTTATACAGAGGAATTAACGAGAAATCGTTTTTTGTAGGTAGAGGTCTATTCTCTAAACCTGGGTGTTAGTGGGGTATAATATGCTTAATATATTTGATACTAGATGACCCCGTGAACTTCGTATCACCTACATCAACCTTTTTTTTCTTTCTCACCGTTTAAACCTTTCCTGGACTTCCACAAATAAAAAAAAGGAAAAAATAACCAAATCAGCCCAGCCGTTTTCGATTTTTAGCGAGACTAACGGACAGCAATTCATTTTCAATTTTTATATGAGATGCCATCGACCTAGAGGTTTATAAGATAGGTCGATTAAGTCGTAAATAAGGGGTAATTTTGATGAGTATTTTTCCGGGATAAAAAATAGCCTATGTGCTAATCCAGACTATAATCTATCTCTGTGCAAAATTTCATTCGGATCCGTTTAGCCATTTTTGCGTGAAAAAGTAACAAACACCCATCCATTCATACAAACTTTCGCGTTTATAATATTAGAATTTAGAATTGTAATTATAGAATATTAGAATTATAATATAATATTAGAAAAAATTTTGTCTGAGGAGCTCAAAGATTAAATTCGAGGTCTAAATGGTGTATATTATACTACTTTGGAATTTACATCTACGTAATGAGTTGATTTATACAGTATCCAATGGCACCTTCACTCGCACTAAATGGGTGAAGGGACCACGCGGACGCTGCAGTTCCTGAGAAGCTGTTTTTTTTAAGATGTAATAGGCTTGCCCCGTACCTATACCATCCTAACAGCTTAGTCGGCTTAGCCCACAGGAAAGACAAATCAATACATACGGAGCCATTCAAGCCACGGGTTTCCCTACGATGTTTTCCTTCACAGTTAGCGTGTGGCATTGCTACTACAAATTCGCAGATGCACGTAAATTTGAAAATAAACAAAGTCATAGGTACATGCCCGCACTGGGAATCGAAAATGGGTCTCTCGCTTCCGAGTCCATCGTTATACTCACTGGAGTACTATTACCCACTGGACTACGTATTTAGCATTTGTTCGATGAATGGACTTACAAAAATGGTGTAAAAAAGCCGATCTTGCCTACAGGTCAACTTTATACAACTTATGTCTTTGTTTTGAAACTCTTCACGGTGTTACAGAGCTTATTTCGCAAGTAGAGGCCTCAGTGCCGTTTCGGTCCGCCTGAGATTACTCTGAAACGTGTGCTGAAACGTCGGCGCTGTGGCTTGTGCCGAATTGAAAATGTATGACTTTGACATTAAACTAATTGAGCCTGCGATTTCGTTTGAGAAACAAATTACTATCTACACGTCAAATTTCAGCTACTCAAGCTTAAAATCTTGAAAACTATTTATAGCTTGTAGTAGGCATAACGCTAAAGTTGTTATACTATTTACAGCACTGACAGGATTCCGGCAGGATTTGGTGGGCATTATTAAGCCTCTGTGTGGTATTATTTCTTAGATACTAATTGAATCGGGTACCACCCAAATGAGAAAATACTAACCTCACAGCCTAAAACTAAAACTCTAAAACTCTACAGACTTCAAAAAAGGAGGAGGTTATCAATTCGACGTGTTTGTATATATGTATATATACGTGTATGTGTGTATACGTATATGTGTATATAATCTTAACCGATATCGAAATTTTTTTTTTGTTCGAATAACGTCCCATTTATCCCATTTTAATTTGATGAAGATCTGATGAAGACTTTCAGAGATTACGGAACTCTTCAATTGACAGCAGTAAATAAAGCCTAGCGAAGCCCATCCTTTAGTAATATCCGTGTGTATCTTAAAATAGCGTAAAAGTAGACCCAGGGTAATTAGGTGACGTTCTGGTGAAGACCTTCGGAGATGGAAATTGACAACTTCAAATTTTTAAGCAATGTATTAAGTAGGGTGAATTATGGTTATGGGACTTGTTTATATTTCTACCGCTTCCCCACTAAAGGTTGAATTAAAAAAAAATTAATGAAAACTAAAAACCGACTTCAAAACACTACAGCACTAAAAAGTTATAAATTTAAATTATTTCTAACTTTTTTGTGCTGTAGTGTCTTGAAGTCGGTTTTTATTTTTTATTTAAATTTTTTCATAGATATATATACACGCCTGTATTCCAGGGGTGACGAAATCCATGGTTTATCACTTGCCACGATCCTGACCCATCCACACACCTCTTTCGCTTTATCAACAGCAATTAGTTGCTGCATGCAGTCTCTACGGTTACGGAAACTTTTTACTATGCCCTGCGTCCGCGTGGGGTGTCATTTACTGGCCCTTCCACTTACGCTCGATTCTTTCATCAATATCTTCTTCTTTATCCCTTTTTTTGTAGACGCCAAAAAATGTGTTCTTCAGCGCGAAGCGAGAAATGGAAAAACACACAAATACACACCATAATCAGGTTGCTGAGGCCCACTTCCCGTCCTACATAACTGTGTTTACTTGGAAAATCTTGCCGACAGACTGCGAAGGAAAAATGCTTAAGCAAACATAGGATTTCTGCGCTTACCCGACCAATGGAGTGAGAGGCAATTTATTTATTCTATTCATCTACCGACTAGCTTTTGGCCGCAGCTCCACTCAGTGATGTCGGGACTTGATTCAGTGATTTAAGTTCTCATGCGGAAATACGCTCTGAAAACATGCTCCCCAGTTGATAATTTCTCAGGTCAGACGGCGCATAACGCACAAAGTTTTGATAACTCCCACTGGAATTCCTTCTCCCGTAGAGAGAGTACGAGCCTCCCAGTGACTACAGCAGGCCTTCTATCGCTGACAGGCAGACAAGCGTGGCCATTCCCAAATATAAGTAGGAAATATTTATCAAACAATTTCGTATTCGAGCACCGTCCGTCATGTTCAGATAAGTCGAAGCTCCATTAATATGGTTCCATTGAGCCGATCCGGCTAACCCTCGGACCCCTGCAACCATGAATGGGGGCATTTTTACCCTACTGTGAAAGCAAGGGAATAGTTTTTTGCGCGCGTATGTCGTTTTAAGGTCATAAAATGCCGACCAACTTGACCGATTTTGACAAATAAATATTTTTTGTTGTTACGCAACGACAATTATTATCTATTGTTTTATAAGATTAGATTAGATTAGAACACTTTATTGTACACACCAGAAAACAAAATACATTAAAAGGCTTACGTCTAAGTTTTACCGTATACAAATGGCGGTCTTATCACTAAAAGCGATCTCTCCCAGACAACCTTAGGATAGATAGAACTGAAAGATGAAGAGAGTAGGTAGGTAGGTGCGCATGAAATATATCGGAAGAAAATGTACATAAACTAATCATAGAATACAAATATATACTATACAAACATTTATATAATTATAATATACTAATACATAAATTTCAGATACAAACAAACAACATAATTACATAAGAAAATAAATAAAGTACAGAACATACTTCAAGAACTGGCCGTCTTTGAGTGGGTAGGCCTCCTACCAGATAGGCGGCAGGAGGGCAATGGACCGGCGAGGTTGGAGGTTGACGGTATATAGGCCTATACCCAGCATTGGGCGCCTTTCGTGGGCTGTTTATATAGACAGACAGAACGTACTTAGCGACTTCATTACGAATAGTAATTTCCGCCGAAGATCTTAACATATAAACTTAAACAGCCTCTCAGCAACTGCTTCGTTCTCTCTCTGAAAGAAGGCATATGGTAAATAAAACCATCTATAAGAGTATGAAACCACCAAATCTGGAATCGAAAAAAAATAATATATATATATCATCATCATCATTCAACCACGAGAAGTCCAGTGGAGAACATAGGCCTCCTCCGTGGATTTCCAAAAAGACCGGTTGGAAGCGGCTCGCATCCAGAGTCTTTCTGCCACTGGGATGAGGTCATCTGTCCATCTTGTGGCTGTTCATCCTACGCTACGCTTGCCGATATGAAAACGAAAGTTCTCCATTCGAGAACTTTTTGGTCCCATCGGCCATCAGTTCTGCGTGCTATGTGCCCCGCCCATTGCCATTTCAACTTACTAATCCGCTGGGTTATGACGACGACTTTTGTTCGTCTACGGATCTCATAAATTCTGATTCAATCTCGTAGAGAGCCATTTCCATAGCTCATAGCCCCAAAAACATATGGAACCATCTTTTTTTGAAGCCTATATACGCGCAGGGCACAGGCCTTTTCTTAGAGATACAATGAAGCAATGCTACCGTGGTCGGAAGGAAGTGGTCGGTCGAGGGTTCAAATAAAAAACGAAAAAGCCAACGCTGACGGACCAACTTACATTTTATAAGAAACATTAAAGATATGTCCCGCTTAGAGATATGAACATGCAATAGACTCATCTTTACCCTTCGTAACATTTTGCAGCAGGCGGGGTTTTATTTTGTGCTTTAACAAGTTTATTTTTTTTTAAACGGCCCAGTTCTTTGTATAATCGGTTCCGTTGAAAATTGATGGCGTCGGATCTCGTCTGTCAGGGTGTGAAAGGTTGAAATATTGTGCCGATATCCGTAATAGATAAAGACTATTTGCGGATAACGCGCCCTCGCGAAAATAATAACTCCCTTTTCGCCACCTTAACCAATCGTAACTAACCCAAGATTATATTAAAAATATGTTTGCATTATTTTATTTTTATTGTGCATTACACTTATGCCTTTATCCCGGAGGAGTTGGCAGATGGTCTCTGTTTTCATAAGGAATTTTCGCAGTATCCATCTTTCTTGTCTAAATTGAATAACAAAAACAATTGAAAGTCGATATTCAAATGTTTCACATTTTTTTAAAAAAAAGAACATCATAGAAACCATTTGAAAAAAAGTTTCATTCGAAAACCTCAAACCATGAAGATTCTATGTCAATTCAAAGAACCTATTGCAATAAAACGGCAATTTCATACTTTAACCCCTATTATTAAGCTTTAAAGCGCAAATTTCTATCCGATTAGGGCGTCTCCCACTCCTCTCCGTATGAACGGCATGCTTCAGTTTGTCTTATGATTGTACGGAAGTTATGATATTGAAAAACTGTTAGGTATTGTATTTATTAGACTCGTCCGCCTACAAGTCGCACAATAACTTTAGCTTTCTCTTTCAGTCAGTCGCATCGCACGTGTTAGCATACGTTTTTGTCGTGTATGACATACGTGATGTTTTTATAATCGTCTAGTCGTTAGCGGTTTCAGTGTATTTTTTCACCGTCGATTTCGCCAGTTGTTTTGCGCAAACTGAATTTGATTGACAAACAGCGCGATGCTTCTCGTTTTTCAAATTCAGCTGGGCACGTACGGATTTCAGTAAAGACAGCTTTGAGTCGTTTTCGAATAGTAACTGCATATAAATTTTATCACGCGTAAGCACAGATGAGTAACATTACGGGCGGATTTGCAACAAAAAATTAGTAAAGCCTTGCCTTGTTCTTGTCTTGTTCTTTTAGTCCTCTGTGTAAGGTTATTAAACTTATTAAGACTTAAATAGAAGAAAATTTCTGTAAGTAAGTTAATGCGCGATAAACTGTTTTTTACTCTAAAATAGGGCTATAAAACGATATGGGTAAGTGGGTTTCCCTTATGATACGACATTAATAAGTGAACTGAAGTTGTATCAAAACTAACTTATTAAATATCTGAACCTGTTCCAAAATAAATATATTCAATTGAATTGAAAAACATAAGTAAAGACTAATCCAGCTTACATTTGGGAAATATTCAAAAGTACTTTAAAATAGAAGTTTTACAATTGCCTACATTTTGGGCCTTACCGAGTTATCAATATTTTTTGCGCGAAAATGTGAACGAAGCGCTCGTGATTTTCGATTTTCAAAAGTTAATTTTTGGCATACGGTGTCAAAAATTGATTTGCAAACTTGGCTGAACGCCGATCAAGCGAGACGACATGCACGCTCGACATGGTTCTGGTTTCATAAAGCTACAATTAGTTATAAACTTACTACTATTGCGCCCAATACGATTGGTCGATCGAATAAACATCTCCTCTCAACGGCACTGCTGATGCGTGGAGATACTTATTTGGACAATAGCAGATTGGATAATGTAGAAGTTGGATGTTTGGACATAAACATATTATGTTGTAAGTTAAAAGTTGGATTTTAACTTCGATAAAATGCAAGATTTAAGCCGGGTTTTGACGATCTTAGTGTGCGTACAGTTTTAGTTGATTATGACGACGCACTCGGTCTCTGAGGTCTGAGCGTACTAAGACCGTCAAAACTCGGCTTTATCGGCGAAGGGAATGATAAAAGTCACCCAAACTAGCCAGCATGCTTGCAGCGACTAATAAATGTTGACGAAGCGAAAGCGAAGCGACGAACCTGTCACGATCATGGCATATTTTTCCAAAACGCTGTCGCTGGTCGCTGCACACCTGGGTACACGCGTGAATTAAGTATATATGGTTCATCACGCATAAAGTGCGGACAAAATTGGATGAAAGTTGTCACATGAATAAACCATGACTTGCTTTATCTGCCAAGATTTTATCGAATTACCTCGCTACTTACTACATAAAGCAAGATAGCATTTAATTGGCCTCGATATAGGGTCACACTACGACGGCTCCATTAAGCGTAGCCGGCACAATTAGAGGAATAAACAATGATGTCTGTCAGCACCGTCACTGCTAATGACCAATCGGAAAAGACCGCTGATCAAATTGTCCGGCACGGGCCGAGCCAACAAAAATAGATTACGCGTTACGCCAGTTAATCCGACGCGGGGCTGTTTAAAATTTATTCACCCGAAGGGAGCCATTTATCGTCGTTTCAAAAATGAACTGCGGTTATCTGGAAGACGCTGGGACGTGCCCGGAATAACAATGCGCTTCTAGGCCGCGTTTCCGCCTTCGCGCCCGGTAAGTTTGCTCGGGGATTTATTCGGACAGCTGAGGCGCTCGCCTAGGAGGTTTGCGGTTAGTAGGGGCAAGAGATAATTGGTAATTGTAAAGCATGACGTACTTATTATTATACTGCAAAAAATTTAATACTTATAAGACGTTGGCAAATCCTATTCCTACTTATGCGTGTGGGATACATGTGTGAGATAAGATAAGAATATGTTTTATTGTACACCGGGAAAAACAACAAACACAAAATATAACAAAGGTACGGCTTTGCGGTCTTATTGCGGCGTATTGCTTTACGTGAGTTTATGCATGTATGCATTTTCTGGAACACGTAATTCTTTTCTGTCAAAGAATCAATGCCTTCAGAAGTATTTAATTAACAGTTAACTATTGGCCTTACACAGTTGTTACTAGAAAATAAGTTCAATAAATCTGACAGATAATATTTTTTTGTATATAAAGTTATTTTAGTTCAGTCTTTAAGTGCATAAGATAATCTTTAGAGGGATTCGTAAAAAACTCCAGGTACTTATCAAGCTGGTGACCAAATCGTGACTCTAGCGCAAAGCTCCACAAAACCATCTGCAAGAAATAATAACTCCTATTATTAACTTTAAATTAGCTTATTCTCCGAGACTCTTAGTGAGCGTAAACTCGAACAGAGCAAAGGCGGCGGGATCATTATAGCACGTTGACCACAATCCCGGATCGCGCGGGAACTTTTATAAAATCCGTCTCTGCCGGAAGTCAAAGTTTAAATTGCTTTCGACATCCGCTATTCGGACGCAACGGGAGCAGTGCGGAGTTCGATATCGGAAGCGTGGAGTCCCGTAGGGCCGCGGATTTCGACCCTCATACAGGAAAAGAATCAGCCTCTTCATAGCTAAGTCAGCTCTCAACGGAACTTGTTCTCACGAAAAGGTACTACTTAGGCATGTGCTACGATACCAGTTTCTGCAGACTAAAAGGTGCTATGATGGGCAAGTTGGAAGGAAAGAGAAGAGAAGATGAAGGATGTTATGGTTATACAACATCAAGGAGTGGACCGGCGTTAAAACTGCGGAATAGCTGTTCAGAGTTGCACTGAACAGAGAGCGTTGTAAAGAGCTGATTTCCAACCTCCAGTGACAGAGAGGTACTTTAAGAGGAAGACAGCTAGGTAATCCAATCTCCTGGTCACTCGTCAACAAGTAGGAAATACTGGTTAAACCAGGCGAAGAGACTCGCTGCGTGAACACGTGGCCATGGCTTTTTCTAGCGGACGAGAGCGGTGGTGCATGGCCGAAGCGGTGGCGGGGAGGCAGCCTGCGCGCGCGCCATCTTCCACTTTGGTTTGAGCGTTAGAGTTGGGTTTACGTGTTACCGAGTTCCTGCTCTATTTCGTGACATTTCAATTGTAAAGTCTCGCTATGCCCTTACATAGTTAAACATTTAACGGGATAATTACGATAATTTATTGGGTAAACCTTATTTGCCGACGTATAGGTAACGTTGCCGTGGTGACGGTGTAGGCTGAAGTGGCGTGTATAGTCTACCCTGTGACCATGGCAACTGCAACAGACAAGTACTTATAATTGGTGGTGGTGGTACGTTTAATTACCATCAGGTCAGACTGGAGTCAAGTGCTAACGTACTTAAAAAATATAATATTTTGATCAAAATAAAACTGCAAAGGTATGTCCGTAATTGTAAAAACAGTTTCTCTATGTGTCATTGAAAAAAAATGTGGTATAAGTTCATTCATTATTTATATTCTGCAAATTACTGGTGTGCAATAAAGTGTTATCTATCTATCTTTCTATATCATATCATATCGAAAAGCTTACTGTAGTGTAGTGTAGTGTTGACTCTGGAGTCAACCCAAGAGTCGATTAGGAAACCTTCTACGGACACTTCGTGGCATCTTTGTGAGGAATTCAATCTAGTCCACGAACTACCTACGTGCTAAGTATTAGCCGAGGTATAAGTACCCATTGTTGAATTAATGACGCTGGCTCTATGGATCTAACTCCCGTGAAACCGTGATTAATGGAGCCGTTTTCAAATCGAGTTGATTGGAATCTGGACTAATCACAACGCCCGAAGTAATAGCCAACCAGCACAACCGGGCCTAGACTATGTTAATACATAGTAGTATAATGTCAATTTAATTCCAGTTGAGGAAGCGAAAGTGATCTGTCAGGATCGTAGCAAGTGGCAGGCCCTGGCCTCTGCCTACCCCTCTGGGATACAGGCGTGAGTTTATGTTATGTTATATTATGTAATTCCAGTACCGCTTCAAGCCTACGCCCGCACAAACTTAGGAGTCAATGGAGTGAAAAAAATATCACGTGACACGACCATGAATCTGCCATTGTAATACATTGCCCTTACAGAATCGAGGTCCTACTCCTTCGTGCAACTGTATTCGAAAACAAAATCGATGGCCCCTACGTAAATAATCATAACTGTAAAAGTGCAACTTTACAGGAGAGCAATTTGAAATAAATATTGTCAAGAAAGTGAATATTTTTTTAGGAAATCTTTATAATATCTACTGAAGAGCTATTTAAGAAACAACGAAAATTTACAATTTTTAATTCCAATAAGTAGCCTTGAATATTATTGATAGTCCTTTAAAAATATTTTGAAAAATACACGAATAGTTACAATAATGATAGTTTTCTTTGTAAACAAAAGCTAAAATTTCATTGAATGTGGTAAATTCGATAGAATTTTAGGCTCTCTTTAAAATTTTAAGACTTGAATACTATCGGAATTTGTACCTAGGTACTCGTAGTTTCAATAATAATACCGGCCAAGTGCGAGTCAGACTTGCGCACGAAGGGTTACGTACCATTATCTTATACAACACTAGACACAAATATCGAGAAAAAACGGCAAAAAATCACGTTGATTATATGGGAGAACCCCTTAAATATTTGTTTTATTTTAATTTAATTATTTATTTTAAAGCGAACATAGAACTAAATATTCTATGAATATTTCAAGCGTCCCCGTTGCCGTTATTAATATCGAGCAAAAAATGGCAAAAAAATACATTTGTTGTATAGGAGCCCCCCTTAAATATGTATTTTACTCTGTTTTTAATATTTTCTGTTATAGCGGCAACAGAAATACATTATCTGTGAAAATTTCGACTGTCTAACTATCACGGTTCATGAGATACAGCCTGGTGACAGACGGACGGACGGACGGACAGCGGAGTCTAAGTAATAGGGTGCCCTACCCTTTGGTAGACACACAGTACCACATATGATATTGTCGTTTCACGAAAGTTGATACTATTTCATTCCACCGGCAATATTCAAAAATATACTTAAAATTCACAAAAAACTTTTTGCCACTTATAGACAGATTAGTTGGAAGGCTTTTAGGGCAATAAAAACGAAAATTTCGTTTTCGCAGATACAGTGATTTGCGCAGGGGCCGTTGAAATATACAATCATTATATCAGCATGAATCCAATAAAAAGAAACAAAAACTTTAAAAATTGCCGTTTTGTTTTGCAAGAGGAGCTCTACATTTTCTTTAAGTGGAAAGAAGAAAGAAAGAAAGAAACCATTTATTTAAATGGCGCTTTTTCAAATCTTTTTTGCTGTTTACTCTTTATAATTTCGTGATCTAGAGGCTATATGGCGCCGCTATACCAAAATAAGAAAAAATAAACAACTGAAAAAAAATAAACAATCATTACCGTGGAATTTTTTGCCTCCAAATAGGTTTTTAATACTTACCCAGAAAACTAAAATTGTGAAATATTACTTGTAGAATAACTAGACAATAAATAAATAAATTAATATTAAATTGAAATAAGCATGAAACATCAAATGTAAAATTATTAACATAAAGTATAAAATGAAAGTTTATTTTTTTATTTGGTAAATAAAGGCTATTTTTACGCTCCAAGTAAACTCCAGCTATTTATTAAGGATACGAAAAATAATTGTTGTGATTTCTAAGTGGTTTCTATGGAGTTATTCTGAGAAGTACTCGTACTAAGGAGACTACACATTGTACATACAGTAATAGATCAAGCTTTGAAATTGGAAATAGGTAACTCCTACACAACATAATCACTTATCCTGATCCCAGAATAGTTACCCTGTGCTATGGTAACCAGGCAAGAACATCACCAACATCGAAATTCACCCAGACTGAGGCCATTTGCAGAAATCAAGTCCGATGGGAATCGGACCCACGACCTCTATTTTAGTATTCACGCTTGTTAACCGCTAGACCAATAAGGCTGTCAACCATAGAGTTTTTTTTGCCATATAGTTAAATTCAGATCGTTGTGTGAACGACATAAAACACAACGATGGAGATCAATACAAACCACTTTTATTACTGGGGATTATTCTACACAATTTCAAGATAAGGGTGGAAGAAAGTTGTTTATTTTCTCGCCACGTTGTATTTGAACCTTCCTTTCTGGGGCAACATGTACAGTCCATAGCGAATAAACCTTCAAATTCCAGTTGAAAAATAACCCGTATCGCAACTAAGCAAGGCGCGCGCGTAAAGGTTGATATTCTATCGACTCTACCAGCGACACAACATTTTACCAACAGTGCCTTCTTCTGCTCCAATTGGCCAGTGCCTTTGGAAAGCCACTCATAGGATTACACGTCTAAGATTGCTATATCGAAGTAAAAATATTTCCCGGCGATTCCCCCTAAGGACTAGAGCAAAGTAAACAAGGATAGCTCCCATCCGTAACAGGCACGTATGCAGGGGATTTGGACCCGGCAGTAATCTCAGAGGTATTACAACTTACGAACTTACAAGTGCGGTGGGCTGCTGTAATCTGGTAGCTTAGGCTAATAATGCATAGCCTATCAGAAGCATTTGCCTTAAAAAGTGAGACAGAGAAATATTCAATTCAGAAACCGGCCCTCTCTACCAGAAACACTTTACGTAGGATGTAAAATCTAATATATAAAAATCTCGTCTCACAGTGTTTGTTATCGAACTCCTCCGAAACAGCTTAACCGATTTGTATGAATTTTTTTGTGTATATTTGGTATGTCTGAGAATAGGTCATAGGGTATTTAATATGGCAAAATAACGTTTTCCCGGTAAGCTACTATTATACTTTTGACAACAAAAGTTAAGATTCTTATTTTAAAAAAGATGGATTTAACTGCCACCAGGGGGACAAGGCCGACAATTGTAGCTAGTTCTGTAATTTATTGTTTCTGGTGTACAATAAAAATATCCTGATCTCATCTAGTCTTAACTGGTTCAGCAATGACCTTGAAATGTATTATAGATTAGCAACGGGTATAAGTTAAGATAAGGATATTCTTTATCGGACACCAGAAAACCGTAATAAAAATGTAAATCAAAAAATTATTTCAAGGTAAAAAACTTACATTTTGTTTTTTGAATGTCAGCGTACGATGTTCTCCGCTGTATTGGGATCGATTTGTAGTGGAGAAAAAGGCATATTACAGAAGCAACAGATACGAATACAAAAACAACATTTACAAAAGAAGAAAAAAAATACCCCATGGTTGACTTAAACTTTACAAATAAATCAAGGTTCGATCGTCGCTAGAAGAACGTCGTCTTGTGATGGATATGGGTTTGCTGTGGGACGTGGTGCGCGGGAGACTGGACAGCCCCGAGCTGTTGGCGGATCTCGCATAGTGCACCCCGCGACGCCACACGCGACATACGCCTCTGTTCCATGTGCCCTTTCGTCGCACAAACTATGCCAGGAATGCAGTTCTTACGAGATTGGCCCATACATTTAATAAGTTTTTCAAAGAAACAGATCAGTTTTTGTCATCTAAATATGAATCCAAGAGACAAATAGTTGCTCGGCTCAAGAAGCCCGCTACCGGAGCCGAGCAATAATTTCTACGCGACCTTAATTGCATACACTTATGTATTTTTATGTACTCATTGATATTTTATTTTATTCATTTATGTAATATTTATCTGCTCATTATATATACAATAAATATATATTATCTACTTGTTTATTTATTTATTCTTCGTCGTAATTCAACATAATAGTCCAATACGATTACGGAGATATAATGATGTTAGCAGATTAAAGTTAATTTCACAATTCAGTTTTGTTAAAATAAGTACTTATGTGAGTTGATTCTGGTTGATCCGGTTTTGTAAATTCGTCTTTTTTAAACGTAATACATTGTATCTTCTGAGGTAACCTATAATTCGCTATTAAGCTTGTCTACTTTAAGAAGTTAGTTAATTTGTAAAGCTGGTTGGTTTCCTGAATAAACAAAATTAAAAATTAAAATCGTGTTTACAATTGACGATAAATGAAAAAAAGATGCCTCATAAGCCTTTCCACAGTTTTTTGTTCAAAACATTATCTAATATTTTTTTTTTTGCAAAATATTATTTTAGTTAAAACATTATAGATTGTCCCCTTAAAAATTCTTCGACCTCACCCTGTAGATATAGGTACCAAGAAAAAGAATTTATTTCTGAACCTCTTTCTTCCAGGGCATTTTAGCTATATCTCAGATCCACTACCGAACAGGGGGTAATGTCATTTGCGCAACGAAATCTTCAGACCGCATGTATTTGCGTTACATTGTGAGTTTATGCTGTCTCGCGAGGCACCCAGCTCTATGTGGCGTGCAACGTAGAGCGAACTAAAAGGATTTTGTATTCTCTTACGATTGGAATTGTTTTTAACCTATTTCAAAAGAAATGGTAAGTTTTTTTAGTAGGGACATTTTTACCTTAAGCTTTCCACAAACATTTATCTACATGAAAGCGTTATCTTATGAGAGAAACCATATGTTTTTAAGCAGTTTATTAACTTATAGCGACGGAAACTATTTTGTAGTCAGTTTTTTTTTTTAATTTAGGGATTTATTTTGTAGCAGGATAACAATTTTTTCACAGTGCGAAGTAGCATGATTTGTGTTAGAGATAATATTTTTACTGAAACGCATGCACGTAAAAATTTAAGAAAACGCTAGAGTAACTTTAAGGCATTTTTAATTCGTCTTTTTTCTCCGTTTTGCCTTGACATAGTCACATTTAAATTAAAAAAATATTTGACTTAAAGAAAAAGTATAAAAGATGTCAAAACATAAAAAAGGTTGGTCGGTCGGTCGGCAAAATTTACAGTGATTTCCATTATTTTAAGGAGCATTTAAATGGGTCCCTAATTATGATAAGAAAGTTGTTTTCAATTTGTTGACTGTAGTTTAGTATTTACTGCATGAACTCAACAAAAATGTTGAAAATTTAGAGGCTAAAATATCCACCCATGCCGGGACTTGGACCCGCGACCTCTGGCTAACCGTGCCAGCGCTCTCCCAACTGAGCTAATGGGTAAGTGCAGGCATCAGTGAAATTTCGAACCTCTTTACAAACATCTCTGTGTTACGTACAAGCAGCAACATCAGGCAGAAGTAATTTACATCCCTTGCAGCCTCAAGCAACCTACTTTGCTGTTAGGTTTTTACATCGGAATAATATCGCTGTCATAAGCAACCTATAAACGTCCCACTGTAGGGCACAGGCCTTCTCTCAGAGAGAGAGTACGGGCTTAATCACCACGCGTGCCCACCGCGGATTGGCGATTTCAAGCGCTGAGTTATGTGAATAGCTCAGACACCCAGGTTTCCTCACGATGTTTTTCTTCACCTATCGCAGTACCTACATGATTATATTCTTTTTGTTGCACTAACCGTGCGGAGGACAATTTTAAAAAAACAATTTAGAGGCTAAAAATTCCACCCATGCTAGGACTGGAACCCGCGACCTCTGGCTAACCGTGCCAGCGCTCTCCCAACTGAGCTAATGGGTAAGTGCAGGCATCAGTGAAATTTCAAACCTCAGCCTCTTCATAGGATTTTTAAAATTGTCCTCAGCACGGGTTAGTGCAACAAAAAGAATGTAATCAACAAAAATGTTAAAGTGTTATGAACTATTCTGCTGGCAACTTGTTGTACAAGCTAAGCCGATAAATCTTACTTGCAACTTGCAATACTTCAAAATATCACACCCCTGCGTCTAGACCTAGATATTCGAGGCCTGTAAGCTAAATCGAACCGTGCTGCGAGCTCTTACGCGTCATATTTGTACGGGATTGTTGTTGGCAAGTTCTTCAAGAATTTCTTGATCCTTTGCTGAAGATGTTATTGTAACTATGTGGCGAGAAAAGCTTTAGAAACTAGAGTCTTACCTACTTTGTTATTCCACTCAAGCAACGAGTCTTAGCCGTGATGAATCATAGAAGACGTATTTTGCACGTCGGCAAAGTTTATTTTGTTCTAGCTTAATGGAAGAAGTACAATCATAGATGAGAATATAATTGTCTAATACTGTATGGTACCCGACTGCCTTCGACTCTATATACCTCACATGTTCTCTTCACGATTGTTTTGTCTTTATTTTTGTTTTGTTGACGTTCGTGTATTTTGTTTGTGTACCTTCGTGTTTACTTTATGTTTCTGTGACAATTTAAATAAATGTCTTCTTTATTTCTTTCTTTGATAGTAGGGTTTGACATATTAATTATTATTTTCCCTCTACATATATCCAAATCAATGCAATAAACCGTTCTCAATTGTAATCACTCCAAATTAAGAAAGATTGAAAGAAATATAACGAGCAAATGTGGGTGGAAAGGCCGGTAATTTATCATCCCAGGCGGACATATTTCGTTCAAATAAGGGATGTATTAGCGAAAAGCAGTATGAAATTTTTTTTGAAACTTGTGCTTGCAGCGACTAAGAGATATTTCAGGGCCGCGGTAACTTTGGAACCCTTGTCCCTGCCTACCCCTCCGGGCCTAAATTTATGTATGTATGTATGTATGTGTGGAAATCCACAAATAGTAAATTACTAAAGTGTTACTTAACTTTGAAGTTGATTGGCATAATTAAAAAATATAGGTAGTCGAAATTATTCAATCAAACAAGGTATGATTTTGTAAAAAAAAAAAATACTAAGCCTCTCAAGGAAAACCTACCTTGCCTAGAAAATCCTGTTAAGTTATTACGGTCTACGAGATCAATTTACTACATAACCACTTTCGGGAATCGAACCCACGACTTCGGTCCCAATGAGCAAGCTGCTTACAACAATACACTCAAATCAGTGAGGTCGAGCTACTCGTAGTTACGGATTCCATGTACCAACGTGTACCTACAGAATCCCACAAGAAATAAGTGATGGTTTATGTACCACTAGTATAGGATTGATAGGTTTTAAACCGGCTTTAACTCAGTGTTAAAAGCGTTTTAGCTGAATCTAGTTTTTATAAATATTACTATTATGTATATAATTAATTTTGTGCACATTACTATAATCTAAGATTTGCTGGAAGAAATCTCCTGCAGGCATAAGCTGGCCTTTCTCATGTTATTTCGTATGAAACGTCTAAGAAAAATAAGGTAACAATAATTTCGTGGGTATGCATAAGGGCCGCCAAACACAAGGGCTTACAATGGAAAAAAATATAACTTTTTTTAAGATCGTTTTTTGCAATGATCTGTCTCTGACCAATCTCTCGAACATGTTAATAATGTTTCTTTAAGACCCATGGCTAAGAAAAAAGAAAAGTTCTTATCCTTAAGGCCATGGAATAACTTTCTGACACTGTAAATTGTTCCAGTAATTAATTCCAAAAAGAAACTATTGAACATAGCATGCTGTAAAGCAAAATTTTATGTAGAATTCAGACCGCAGTTCCGCAGAACGTCCTGAATCATCTCGGAAACTTCCAGTCCCAAGGGAACACTTTTAAAACCACTAGTGTGCCGGGCTGAATTTCAAAAGGATATACTCTTATTTTAAACTACACTGAAGGAGAAAGATCGCATATTCAAATCGAAAAAAAAAAATTACGCAAAGAATTTACATTCTGTTTGTTGAACGTCAATATGCTGTGTTATTCGCTGTCTTCGGGTCGAGTTGTAATTGAGAAAAAGACAGCTTCAGGCCAAAAGGCTCCACTCCATCATCTTTTCTCAACTGATTTTAAGTAAAATACATTACTTAGTTAGAGCTGTGCTAGCGGAGCGGTAGAACGCTGGCTTCTGATTCGAGAGGTCGTGGGTTCGAATCCCGGCTTGTACCAATGACTTAGTTTTCTAAGTTACGTACATTTGTGAAGTTATAGTAGCAATAACACTCGCTAACCGTGAAGGATAACATCGTGAGTAAACCTTAGTGTCTGAGGTATTTACATACTTCAGCACTTGCTACGTATAATGGCCCAACTATGAGGCAATACGGAAATCTCCAGTCGAACTAGAACTAATGCAATAACAAAATCCCTTGAGTGCAATCAACAACATGCAACAATACTTGCAACAATAACAATACTTGAGCCATGTCTCCTAAAACTGAAAATTATGGGGGAAAACGCAGGCAAGAGACGCGTAGGCCGGTGAAAGGACTCCTGGCTGGGAAACCTACGGGAGTCGACTGGAATCGCAACTGCTGCCAAGCTCTTCCGTCTTGCGAGAGACACAGATAAATATGCTGAGCTGACTCCCAACCTTGGCTAGTCGGAGAGGCACCTTAAGAAGAAGAAAAAGATACAGCCGTAGAGTCTAATGCACACGCAATTATATGAGCACCAAAACAACTGTTATTTGCCTCTATCTGGTAGTCTGCTAAGCATAAAAACAAGTGGTATAACCCAGTGGTATAACCCGCGCAAATTAAATGCTAGTGCAATCAACTACATGCAATAATATACATTAGTCTATTCTTACAAAAGTACGAAAACACCAAAACTGCGGCCAGACGTCCGGCCAGCACCCGATAAAAAAGATTATTGGCATCCGCGCGAACGAATACAGACTTGAAAGACAGTCTTCGTTTTTGCAGTCTTCGATGTACAGAATCTTGTGCCATATTGCAGTGGTATTGTTATTGTTGAGTGTTATTGACTAATAATTAAGGAACTTATTTGAAAAGACCAAGTGTGGAGTTTTTTGTCCGTTTTTTTTTCAAATGATCTACATTTTGAAACGGACACCTAGTATTACTATTAACGTTCAATAAGGCGGTGCGGTGGTAGCCTAGTGAATAGAACATTGGACTCGGAAGCGAGAAACCCAGGTTCGATCCCCAGTGCGGGCATGTACCTATGACTTTGTTATCTAAGTTATGTACATTTGTGAAGTTATAATAGCAATACCACTCGCTAACGGTGAAGGAAAACATCGTGAGGAAACCTGAGTGTCTGAGCTACTCACACACCTCAGCGCTTGAAATCGCCAATCCGCGATGCGTGGTGATTAAGCCCATACTCTCTCCCTGAGAGAAGGCCTGTGTACAGTGGGACGTAAATAGGCTGCTTATGTGTCAATAATTCACAGTTCTTGGGTTACTTAAATATATTTTTTAAATTTTGAATTTTTATTGTTGCAACGGGCGAGGTAGGTTGAGTTTTGAGATTTTCAATTAAAGAATTGCTGTCTGTCCTTTGAAGGGGAAAACACTCCCCAGAGAAGATAACGCTGTAGTCTTTCCTTTGCAGGAAGATTATAAATCCGTTTACGCGATATCAAATAAGCGGCCTTTATACCGGGCAGAAGGGCAGCCCGGTACAAAAGAAAACTAGGAATGACATCAAAGAGTGAACAAAAAGGGTCCGCCCGTTTTCATGTCTAATGCACGCTTCGGTTCTTAGGGTTCCGTACCCTAATGGAGTAAACAGGACCATAGACTGTATTGTATTGTACTTATTAATATAAAAACCTGTCGAGTGCGTGTTGGACTACATGACAGCTTGTTGTTGGACTACAACGACTGCATTGTTGGGTTCCGTATTTATCATCAAAATATATGAATCTAGAAGGTGAGGCTTTTGATTGATATTAGGATTTTATTTTATTTACCTCCTTTACACAACTAACAACTTCGTCAAAGCAATTCTCAGTGGAATTTTTACGACGTTTTCCTTTCGCAATTTGGTTGACTATTTTTAGTTTTCCTTTTAACTTCATTATATCTGCCACCACCCTGAATTTTGTTTACGTTTTTGCAATTAACTGGTTAGCAAATGGATCCGTCAATAATAACTAATTCCACGCTGCCCCGCACAATAGAGTAAACGGGAAAAAAATCACCCCCGATAGTGCAAGAGGGGATACCAAAAAAATTATTATTTTATTGTATAATTTGGTCGGCGGCGTGATTAATATGTGTATAAATGTCAAATTTTAACTGTTTTGCACTAATCGTCTTTGAGTTAAGCCTTGAACATACAGATGGACGGACATGGCGAAACTATAAGGGTTTCTTATTGACTACGGAAAGCTAAAAAATAACACAAAATCAGTTGCTTGGTTTGACTGTGTAAGCAATGTCGTTTATAATAAACATATTTATAGGTACGTAACACATGTGCTACTTCGGTAATTGCACATTGATACTTTCTGTCATGTAGATAGAGAACTTTTTATTGCACGAAAATAAATCAGATCAGCAACCTAAAACCTTCAACCTTGCCAATTGTTATACCAACGACATGTATCTGTCCGTTCCATCAACGGACCTATCTATCTATACAGCCAATGAAAGACGTCCACTGTTGAGTATAGGCCTCTTCACCGTCACGCCAACCTCGCCGGTCCCCTGCTAATCTTGTCCATTGTCCTCCTGCTGCCTTCTTAATGTCATCAACCCATCGGGTGGGGGGCCTACCCAACAACGGACAGTTCTCGGCCACTTCACAACTAGTTCTAGATAAAGGGGTAGACGGACAGGCAAACGGACTGGCGGACGGATGGACGGACGGCGGGGCGGACGAAATGGCTGTTGGATGTATGGGCAGACGGGCGGACGGACGAACGGACAGACAGACCATTTAGCATCATTCGGATACGGAAGCCAAATAAAATACTACACGTAACTTGTCTATGAGTATAAATCGCCAAAGCGCACAGTGGACTTAATCACCCACCGTGCATAACCAACGCTGATTGGCCATTTGAAGCGATAATTATAATAATTATGTGAACAACTCAGAAAACTACGGAGTTGACCCATTAGTCAATTGATTTTATGTAGTTTCGACAACAAAAAAAATATAGGAACAGTTATTATACTAATATTTTAAATGTGAAAGTTTATTAAGATGTTTGGATGTTTGTTACACAATCACTATCAATGGGAGTACCGGGGAAGGACATAGGATACTTTTATTCCCGGAAATTACTCATTCCATGCGGATAAAGTCGCGGGCACAAGCTAGTTGTACATAAAAAAGAAAAATAAAGCTAATATAAAGTGGAATTGTAATACGAAAGTCGAGTCATTGTCCTTGGAATAAATTCCCGGGGCGATAATGTGTCAAGTTTCTTTTTTCGCTGCGCAAATTGCTCTCGAGATGTTCAGGACAAAATATTTAGAGCCTATTTCATAAAACATAGGAGATATTTCAAACATCTTTTGCGTAGCAAAAGTTACACCCAACTGTAACTATGACTGTTTCTTATAGGTATTCATGATTGGCCTACCGACAATAGATTTTGGACATTAGTTGTATTAAGAACTGTTCGAATAAATACCCAGTATCTTGATATACTGTGTGAACTATTTAAAAACGAAATATCTAATGGAATTTACTAAATAAAATAAATACCTAATAAATATAAAAAAAACGTGAATTAGTAAATGTCTATGGAGCGCACCGACCAAGAATAAAAATTGATGGACCGAGTGCTGAAAAAACTCATGTAGTTTGGCCACACATGTACTGTAAGCTGAAGTAACATTAGCAGTTTAATACAGACATGTACCATGAAGTAATAGAGTAGTTTGACTCAAACATGGACCGTGAGCTGAAGTAACATGAGCAATTTGACTCATACAACGACCGTGTTCTAAAGTAACATGAGTAGCTTGACTCATACAAAATCTGTGTGCTGATGTAACATGAGTAGTTTGACTCATACATGGAACGTATGCTAAAGTAAAATCAGTAGTTTGACTCATACATGGACCGTGTGCTGAAGTAACATGAGTAGTTTGACTTATACATGCAACGTATGCTGAAGCAAAATCAGTAGTTTGACTCATACATGGACCGTGTGCTGAAGTAACACGAATAGTCCCTCCTGCTGCTCGAGATCACTTTACCACTCTGTTTATTAATTGACGCACTAATCGAGTAGTTACAACACGCTATCCAATCAAAATAGAGTGTAACAAATGAGCAAGTACACGTTAAGTGCTTACTGCGAACTCAGACTACACTTTATCAGTTTTTGCGTTGGGCTTAGACGACGAAATAGAAACTGAACCTACAGAATGCCCGCATCTGACCATGCAGGTGGTCATTGAACTAAAGTCATGATAATTGTGCCCTCGTTTAATTGGCCGTCTTTAACGACCCTCACAGAATCCTGGCCTGAGTTGAGCTCGGATATGACTTAGTCTGAGTTTTTTGTTCTGTCACCCGAGTTCACCAAGTGTTCACGTCTGCTTTTCAGGTGTTCACGTACTTCAGCCCTTAAAGCTGTGAGCACACGTAGAAACTAAGCTCATACTCTCTTTCTATGTTTGTCCTGTCCTTGCCTGGTTACCATAGTACAGGGTATCCTAGTTTGGGACCAGGTCAAGTGACTGTGCTGTGTGGAAGTTATTATTATTTATTAGTAAGTGAAGCCTTGCAGTGAGACGCACATACGTATTCTTCTTATGCTAAGCTATGCAGTTGGAGTAAGTTGTTACGTCACATGAAGTGTAATGAATGTAGTTAACTTGAAATTTATTTTAGATAAGGTTTGTTTGAAGTGGTAGTTGATGAGAGGCAGTATTTGTTTATGATAGATTTGACATTGCCTGTATTGCAACGTTACGTCTATCAAAATTATCGTCATATTAAGTCTTTAAGAGAAACAGCAGAGGGCTAAAAATCAGCGCAACACATACAACACATGCCTCCAAGCATTGCGAATCTAGTTGTCAACCGATATTGTGCTAAGAAAAACATTATTCTGTCTGAATTAATTGTCAAAAAAGAAGAAATAAACCCCTTCTACAAACTGGTTGCGAAACTTAGTGCCAAAGCATCTAAAGGCAAAAATATGTGCGAAGCTTCCACGTCTTTCAAATTGGTGTCCATACTCATTTGCCCGTACATTCATCTGATTCCCAAGCGACCGATTCGTTCACCGCCCGCCTTGGCTACCACCTCCATTAGCCGCATTAATCCAGTTAATGCCCGCCAAATTATACCCGACGCCTTTGGAGATGCGTGTTCACAGTTGCCACTAAGTAAACGATAATTCGTAGATACATTCAAGGTACATAATTATTCGAACAGCAGTCTCAGTTGGCTTGGTTAGGGCGCTTATACACGGGCGAAAAGAAGCACAGGACGAGCACCACCACGTGCTGAGTCGGGGCAATTTTAGGGGCTTAATACTTTAAGGTCAAGACAAGACAAGACAAGACTTTTATTAGGTCGGGTTCTCCAAGCGCACGGATTTGTATGGGACTTATTGCGCTGCGCGAGCGAATAGTTGATGGATAGGCAGGTATCTTTGAAATTACAGAAATACAAATCCTATTAATAGAATTTTGAGAACTGACGTCACACATTTAGTGATAGACATTTTGGTATATTTTTTATTATCCAAAACTCAGTACAGCTCAAATAAAACCATATATAGTGATAATTTAGACTCATGTCCGCGACTTTTTTTGATGCAATAAAGTTTCAAGAATCATAAAAATAATGACCGATGGCCCCAGATAAGAGACATTGAAAAGCAGTATATTTTAATCAGATTTTAAATACTAACCATTAGAGAGTAAAATGTATTTTAAAACACCTGATTTAGGTGTAATGTCGGAGAACCCAGTCTTAAACCTGGTCTTGAAAATGAAAGCTTTTCTTTTCTTTTGTTTTTGTGTCATCTTAATATTTGAGAACCTGTATATTTATGAATATGTTATGTTTCATGTTGTTTGTGTTGTATATTGTGTTTTTAGTATAGTGCCGTTAAATAAATGTATTATCTATCTATCTATCTATCTATCTATCTATCAATGCGATGGGTGGACACCACAAGCGGCTATACATCTGGCGACAATCGGACCTGATGGACAGCGTTGATGACGAAAATTGCCTCATAGTATGTCTCAAAGTCATGAGGGTACGACAAAAAAAATAAAATCTAAAAAACCCCCAACATAAAAAACTAACTCTTAAAAAGTAAACCCGCATCAATATCGCTAATTTCAGCCCAGAGTACGTTGTTTAAGTCAAAGCACCATCCCTATATCTCTTACCGTTTATCAGGCAGTTGATCATGTTCATAAACGGCTGAGTGGATTTCCATCCAACATGGCTAAGAACCATCTCGATCAATCTAGCTTTCGATTTTTAAAAAACCGCATCGAAATCGCTTGATCCGTTTAGGCGCTACGACGGAACGTACAGACAGACAGACATAGGCATCAAACTTATAACACCCCTCTTTGTGTTGCGCCGCAAAGAGACGTTGGAATCGAACACGCGACCTCTGATTTGGTAGTCAAGCATTACCGTTGCCCTTAGACAAAAGAGGCAGTTAATACCTAACACAATTTAGTTTATCTAATGAACAACCGAAATTTGTATACATTCAGAAAATCCCACAATTCTGCGAAATACTGCAGCCATTTATATTCTGCCTATTACAATCATCGAACCGGAGTCAGTAATCCGTTTACACAAATAGATAATGAAAACTTACGGGAACGAAAAGACAAAATAAAATATAATTAAAATTCAAAATTGAAATATGATTTTGTGATGAATAAACATTCATCAACAAACAAAATGTTTACTTAAGTAATGTTAAAATTTTTGTTTCAGAATTAATAGATTAAGGCCGACTTGCACCATTTCTTAAATGTCACTTAAGTCGCCATTTACATGCGTTTACAAACACTAATAATAATAATTGGACTTTGCATCTACGTAATGAGATTATTTATACTGAGTCCACTTCACTTACAATAGATGGGTGAAGGGACCACTCGTACGCTGCAATGCCTGGGACATTATTTTTTAGATTGAGTAGGGTTGCCCGGCACCTATACCACTAAACACTAGACAACATTTATTTGGAACCAAGCCAAAACGTACTAGACTATTGATCATGAAATCATCTATGTAGATGAAATTCAGGGCACCCCAGCTTGAGCCCCGACTTCCACAACTTGAGATTTCTCCAAGATACAATACCTTTTATACCACACCGACTCAGAAAGTGTCATTGTTCGTTCATAAACGGGTTACAAATTTCGTAATTTCTCCCTTATAAATGTGCGGCGGGAAAAGATACGTGGAATTGCCCTCCGTAGCAGGGCAGGAATGTTGTATGAAAATCTATTCCGGCCCTGCTAGCTTTTTCTTTTTTAGCAGCGAACATAATAAAAATTCAAACGTGAAATCTCAAAAAAGTTTTACATAAAATAATTAGAAAAAAGAGGCGGTATTTTTTTTTTTACTAGACTTTCAATGAAATGATGCTGGAAACCTTTTTTCTACCAAAAAAAAACAAGCCCGGCAATTTATTGTGTTTTGTTAAATTTAGTTTTTTACTAAATTAATAATTCAACAGTATGCTTTTAACTATTCTGAATAATTTTATTTTCCTCGTCGGTGTAGTATAAAGCACTATGTATCACTCGGGAGCAAGTTCTATTCCTGTTCTCGAGTTTCCTTTAAGCCCTCGGCTGCGCGTCGGACTTAAACGTACTTTCGAACAGAAATAGATCGTTTTCTCCCCTCGGTGTACAATATACTATAGCAGCTTTGCTCTCAGCTGAAAACGCGCCACCCAACTCCTTTTATAAACGTCCAAACTAAATTTTCGCTTCTCAAATTCAAATTAAGTACGATTTACTTGATGACTTTTAATTATTGAGTGAAGAGGTTCTCTCTACGGCTGTCTCGAAGTCCCAACGGGATGTTTTAATATTCATCGCTGATTCCTCTCCAATTTTAATATACAAGGATAATTTACTTGGGAATTTGCGTTGCTTACACACTTTTTCATTCTTCTCTCGATACTCATTCGTATACATTGTTGACTGTCTGTCTGTTTGAATAGCGTGAAAATCAACTTGTAGTATTTTACTTTAGTTCACCTTGCTTTACTCTAATTGTGATAGAATCATTTTTTATTTTCAAAAACATTTTACTAACTACCAATACAGACAAACATTCATACACGCAAAAAACAGGACCCTTCTTTGCTTTCGCAGTCGAAAGAAAGGCATTTTTTGATATATCTTGGTTAATTCTTAAAGTTGATTTTTAACTCATAACTAAGATAATTAAAGCCTCTCTCCCTATGAAACAATAAGTAAATTTTACATCAATATAAATGCCTAAGAATTATTTGTACCAAAATGGCAAAAAAAAAAAGTTTCACCATTTTTGTCTTTATCTTTTGCCTTTATTAAACCATAAAAAACGCTTGTAGGTAATTTAGGATAACACAATCTGTCAAATGATGCTAAAATAACTGGCTTGCTTTCGTAAGTTCAACATAAATAGAAGAACGTTTATGTAATTTAACACAGAGCATCATCTATCAGACAGCACCTCCGCAAAGCAGATTTCAGACTATTTAAATAAATAAAAAAACGCCCAAGTGCGAGTCGGACACGCGCACGAAGGAACCCGTACAAGGATGTCATTATCTATACAACATTAGACAAAAAGCTCAGGAAAAAACGGCAAAAAATCACGTTTGTTCCATACAACAAACATGATTTTTTGCCGGTTTTTGAGCCCCTTTAAATATTTATTTTGTTTATACCTATTAATTGTTTATTTTTGAAGCGAATATACAGACGCCCCACGGCTATGTCACATGGAGGGAAAGTACCTTGAATATTGTAGATGGAACGATTTACTGAAAGAAGACATTATTTTAATTAAAAAATATATTAACCGCATTCATAGATTTTTAAATAATTACGTGGTTGAACCGGGAATCGAACCCGCTACACGAGAAAAAAAATACCCCTTAGCTTTATCATACCGATCGAAAGCTTCATCAAAAGGATTATTTTTTGCTAAATAACATACCTAGTGTCAGAAATAAAAGGAAGACCACATTTGATGTGAAATTTTGTTCAGAAAAATAAAAATAACTAACAATGCCGTAAGGCCATACAACTGACGTTACGAGCCGATTACGTGCTATTAATTATGAATCAGTACCCACTTGAGAAGTATGTGAATATTTCAAGCGTCTACCTGTTGCCGTTATTAGTATCGAGTAAAAAACGGCAAAAAATTACGTTTGTTGTATGGGAGCCCCCCTTAAATATTTATTTTTGTTCCGTTTTTAGTATTTGTTGTTATAGCAGCAATAGAAATACATTATCTGTGAAAATTTCAACTGTCTAATTATCACGGTTAGCCGTCTAAGACAGCGGAGTCTAAGTAATAGGGTGCCCTACCCTTTGGGTACGGAACCCTAAAACGATAGATCTAGGTTATACGAAGTTGATCTAGTTTTTTTTTTGCTCAAAAGATAGTGTACAAAAGCACAAAGTAGTGTGCAAGTTAAGAGTATAAATTTTGATAAATGGCTTTGCTAGATAATAAGATTACGGACATTATAAATACATTTTTGGTTTCCTATATTTAATTTTAGTAGTTATATAATTTTATTAAATTATACTATTTTATTTCAATCACTAAAATTATATACTTAATGTGTGACCGAGACGGAATAATAGACTTAACAACCCTAAAAAGTAGGCATTCAAGTGAAGTTACCAGGTTTTCAATAAATTACACAAAAAGTTGTAATTTCTTTCGTATGTTCAATTACAAAGTTTAACGGGGACCATTTTACTGCCTAATTTGTTACAGAATTTTTCTCGAATATAAAACGGGATTAGGTAAAAGCGAATGAAGTGTAGTTGTACCACGGACTGAGTACCGACTTAAATACCTTCAAATAAATTTTAGAGGCAGGTCAGCTCCAGGGCTCATAGGAAACTTAGTTTTACTAAAGTTAGTCTTACTGTTGTTAGTCCATTTTCTATTGAATGTTTCTTTTTCTTTCTTTCTTATAAGAAGTCATTTGAGCTCTGTTTTTAGACGGCTTTGTAATGGTAAGAGAAAAAGAGACGTAAATACATTTTTTTTAATGAATGTTGATGAAGCGAAAAAGGTGTGTCAGGATCGTGGCAAGTGGCAAGTACCCGAGATACAGGGCGGGTTTTATTTTTTTCAAAAACAAAACTACGTGACCCTTTTTACAACGACGCGAATAAATAGCAAGTTATTGTATTATAAGCAATTAAAACTTCGTGTATTGTGCAGAAAAATTTTTTTTTTAACTTTAAAAGTTTTAAAAAACTGGCCAACGATTAAATGCCTCTCTTTTCGTGATACCCAATAGACTTCATTACATCAATGATTTGCTGTTTATCGCAACATTTACATCTAGTACCAGTCGCCAGACTGAAAGAATATTTTTTTCTTCACTACGTTCATATCAAATCTAAGTGATTTCTGTTCCAGTACCGGGTTACGAACGGAAAAAACATCTTGTGCAGTTCCCAGGTGATCATTTACATTTCTGTTACAATGTCGCCCGTTTAAGTAACTGAACAGAGTGCATACATGTATAAAGATTATATTGATTGTGCCTAGTATAAACCCGCCTACATTATTTTCTGGATGGCTACATTACATTCCGGAGCTGTGCTTTCTCTATTTAATATTTTGTGTCATACACTGTGGCGAGCACACGTCAACGTGTCAACTCTGCGCGCGCACTACCTACACTGATATTCCTGCATCGCGCAAGCAAAATGTTACACATAACATAACATAAATACGACTTCCGACGAACATCATTCGGAACGGCCGTCCCCCAGTATACGATCTGCCCGCCGGGAAGTTCCCCTTTATAGGGAAAGAGAATGACTGACCGCTCTTCCCTCTTTACTTTGAAACAGAACAATTCGTTAAAAGTAAATTGTGTGCGCCCCGTAGATCCGTAATTAAATATCAGTGTCTTCAATAAAGTCTCAGCTGAACTTTGCAAGACTGATTGCTGTAACAATTGCAGCATTTAATAGTGCAATTAACATTGAAAATCCCCTGTAATTTAGCTGGGAGCTACTTAGAAGCAATTTATTTACCTACAGCTTTACGGTTTTCGCCAGTGCCGCCTACGTGTATATGGGTCTATCTAACTTTAAAGAGGTATAGATCGCCCATTACAACTTATATAATTAGGTTGGTGGTAGTGCCTAGGTAAAACGCTGGCCTCACATTCGGGAGGTCGTGGGCTCGATTCCTGGCATGTACTTAATGACTTTGTTTTCGTACATTTGTGAATGTATTGCTACTATAACTACGGTATAACTTCGAAGTCGCGAAGATATTATATCTGAATAGAATTATACACCAAATTTTAATCGAACAATTAAACACGCGAGGACCTATTCAAACATGAACGCAGCTTAATCATCTATGGCTCAGTGGCACCACCTGTGTGATAATGGCAAGCCATAAAACATTCATTCGTTTTATCACATGTTCGCGCCCTCTGAGACTAACGGCTGACGTCATATGCCTCGGTCTCGTGAAGTTAGTTTTTCGAAATACTAGAAGCGGAGAACTTGCGACACGCCATATTATAAGATAAATAACCCTGGTAGTTTTTTCTCTACGACTAATACCTTTCATAATGTCGAAAAGTCATTCAGTCAGTCAGAGGTACAAAAACGCGCCATAAAAATCGAACTCAAACAATGACGTGTGCCGTCACGTAACACCTTATATGAAGCGTAACACCTTATATGAATGTATGAAGCGTTGATCAATATTTAAATGATATCGTAAAAAAATGTTCTTATGCACTTACACTCTTTTAGAAAACGTTAAGAATTTTATCGAAAAAAACTAAATCGTTTTTTATTATTACAGTAAATTGACTTTTCGCTCTTTTGGGACTCCGAAAACCTTGAAGTAAATATTTTTACGATATTATGTTTTAATTTTTCTGTATTCTATGATGTAAAAGCAATGCCACTTCAATCTAAGTTTGACGCAAGTTCCCTATTGCCGCGCCGGCATTTATTTTTATTTTATTTTATCCTTCATCTACATAATAGCACTCTACGCCCATCGTCATAGAAGTCACGATCCTCAGCATAGAGAGACCGACTGATTGGATTGGATACTTTATAACATATCATGACACGAACTCACGCCTGTATCACAGAGGGGTAGGCAGAGACCAGGGACTGCCACTTGCTACGATCCTGACTACGATACTTTCATTATAATTATTATTTATGGTAGTTCCATACCTCAGGGGTAGCTAAATTTGAATATAAATTTGGTCAAGAACACATACTCTAAGGTTTTTCAGGAATTTATTCATTTCACTTATTGAAGTCAAGCACTCGTTATTACCATTAATTTGATCTTGATATAGATTATATTATCATCATTTCCTTTCGTGGATGTCGTAGAAGGTGACTAAGGAAATACATTACCAGGAGACGGGCAGCAGCGTCTTCCTGAGATTCCAACCACATAGATACTGCGATCGCCAACGCGCCTGCCAAGCGTGGCGATTATGGCAAAACCCTTCTCGGTTAGGAGAACCATGAGGGAGGCCTATGTTCTGCAGTGGGCATTAAATGGCTGATGATGATGATGATAGATTATATATTTTCCCTCTTATTTATTACAAGTTTTTTTTTTATTTACTCGTGTATTTATTTTTATTATTTTAAAGTTGTTATTAATATTATTTATATTACCACAATAGGAAAACAAATGTTGTATAGTTGTATTCCACCAATCTTAGCTTAAAACTTATTTTTGTCTTGTTTGATATATAACTTAGGTGTAATTAATAATTAACTATTTGTAATATCTTTCACCTGGTTGTGCAATAAAGTGTTCTCTATCTATCTAATTAATCTTTACATGCTAAGCCGTCCTATAGCACGGGTTCCTAAGTAACTATAGCACAGGTTCATCCTGGTTTGGGCTTTCCGTGATCCATGTTGTGTAAACTCATATTAATAAAGATATTTGTATTTGTAAGTATTTCAAGGTTACTCTGTATAAATGAGATTTTATACTTGAAGCTTAAAAAGTCAATTAAAATCCAACCTTATCATTAAGAACAGAATTTAAATTTAATTAGGAGGTAAATAAATAAATAAATAAATAAATCTTTGCCTTTGCAGTCCCTCTTTATTTTGCGGCCACAAATGTAAAATCTATTGTTTTGTAGCACAATTTAAGTATTTTATAGCCAGCAGAAACTCATTAAAACGTACAAATTGCCATCTTCCGCGAGAGTCCTGATAATTTCTCTCAAGACTGAAAATCACTTTACCCCTGAGAACCAAGTAACGCAGTATCGCTGCCCGAAATATTTATGAGAGAAGTAATGAAACGGTCAGTAAAATGAATACTTGAATGGACGAAACACAGCAAAAGATCAGTTTGAGAAGTGAGTTATAATAAATGCTTTTAAAAGCACTTTTATCTCCTCAATCTGTCTCTCAAACCAAAATAATCATTATCAAGATTCTAAAATAAAGTTCACAAAAACCTATTAAATTCAAAGAACGCGCCGGGAAGTGATTTTTCTTAAACATGCGCGGAAATATTGTCATTACTTTTGAATAAAGAACACGCGAAGTATCATATTTACGTAGACTGAAAGACCAAAATCACTTCCCGGCGCGTTCTTTGAATTTGGAACGAAGAGCGCGCCGGCAATGTTGTATGAAACGGTGTGCTGTTTGAATTTAGAACTCTTTCATCTATCGTACACATTGCGTTCTCGTGGCTGTATAGCCACAGATGCGGTTACCTTTCGGCACAAACAGTAAAATAAAAATAAAAATTGGCGGTAAAGCGGAGTTCGTTGTTATTTTATTAATAAAATAATTAAAATGAGTTCTGATGATTCTGAAAGTGAAAATGAAATGAACATTGACTGCACACCATCAGATTTAAGATCGGAAGCTAAATTAGCGATGGAAAACCTGCTTTCAGCAAAATCAAAAGAAAAACTTACTATGTAAAAGGCCCCTTTTTAATTCCTTGCATTTTTTTAAGAAAAGCACTATATATGTCTCGGCCGAAATGGCAATTGCCTATTTCGCTGCCTTTGCAATAATGTACCATTGGTTTTTCAGACTACGTAAATATGATACTTCGCGTGTTCTTTATGCAAAAGTAAGGACTATATTTCCGCGCATGTTTAAGAAAAATTAATTTTATAGCCTTAATCAATCAATCAATCAGCCCGTATTCGTCCACTGCTGGACTTCTTTCTTTCAGTTCTCGGCCATCTTTATCCAGCCGCTGCCAGCAATATGAGGCATATTAATAATATTTTATAGCTTAGCAAAATTTGACAAAAACTCACAATTTGCTGGCTGGCAAAAGTTAACAAGCTGATCAATGTGGTATTTACTGTTGCCCGTTCACTTAGTTTGGTGCTTAATTTCGGATTTTCCGCTAATCACTGTAGTTACTGCAAAAGACTTCCATCGGCGATAGAAAACATCTTAAGCTGACTAAAATCGTATTTTTTTGCCGATGTTTTATTAAATTAGACCCTTAAATCACAAGTACCGCAGTATCATTGGCGGAAATATTATGTAATAACGGAAGAAAGAAAGAGAATACTTGTTTTATTTACGGGTCGCGTTTTAAATATTCATGTTTTCGTGTACGCAGCGTAATGGGCCCGTGGTACAAGGGCACTGCCGGAAGGGTACAGAGCTCCCGTTTCTAGACAATGGTAATTACCCCCTGTTTTTCGTTCACCGACAATTTGTTATTTTCTTTTAACAGCTGTCAGGTTGTTTTTTGTATGCACTTCAGCCAGGTGCTAACAGTAGATTAACAGATAGAAGCGGAGGGTTAGACTGTTAACATTTACCACGTATTTATTAAGCTGTGGTAGTGCCGTCGATGAAACACTTGCCTTACATTCTAGAGGTCTTGAGTTCGAACGCCTTCATAAATCAATGACTTCGTTTTCTAAGTTACGTGCATTTGTGAACTTGTAGTAACAATACGACACGTCGTTCACGAATCGTGAGGAAATCTGAGTGCCTGAGGTGTTTATCTACGTTAATAGTTAAATCGAAGATGAAAACTTTGATGCGACATTTTACTGGAAGTGACATAGAATAATTTATTCGACTCGGTACTTCAGATGAATGTAACCTTCATACTCGGTACCAAAAAATGTCTATGATTCTAAATATTGTTCTGCGAAACCGACAAACCTTCTTTTTAACGCTTCTTACCCATGGTCCACCTTCAGAGACCACCTGGGTGATCCGTGGGATTTTTTTCTTACAACGGTTCACCTCTCTTCACACTATTTTGAGTGGTCACAGTCCACCTCAGACTTTGAAGAGTTTCGATGTCAAGGCGTACGGTGGAAATCAGGAGGTGGACCATGGGTAAGAAGCGTTAAAAAGAAGGTTTGTTGGTGTCGTAGGTAAGAAGGGCTTTTTAATCTGTGCAACAAATCTTTAAAAACAAATATCTAAAGGAAATCGTGTTACTGTCGTGCCGCCATAAATGTAATTTTAAAGGATGACGTCACGCTGTGATTTTCGAGTCCCGAGATATTTTGTCAATGCCTTTTATATTTATCAACTGAAAAATTTGAAACTTTGAGGGGTGTTCAAGAAAGTCTTATCAGCATCATCATCAGCCATTTGACGCCCACTGCAGGACATAGGCCTCCCTCGTGGTTTTACAAACCATGAAGGGTTTTGCCATAATCGCCATGGTTGGCGATCGCAGTATGCTGTTGGAATCTCAGGAAGACGCTGCTGCCCATCTCCTGGTAATGTATTTCCTTAGTCGCCTTCTACGACATCCACGGAAGGAAATGGTGAAAGTCTACTACTTCCATATGACATAAGATCACCACCTAATCGCACGCTCTAATTGCACGTTGAGTTGAAATGAAAAGATTCAAAACTCGCGCCAAATGTCAGTGGTAATCAAGGGACTGGGGGGATTCCTGTTGAAATCCTGACGCTTGCGATAGCAATTTGTAAGAAATTTTAAAGTTAGAACTGGAATTGTTTGAAGGTTTGAATTTGAATCGTTTTGGATTTAGTGCGCGTAATAGAAGAAGAGCAGTCTTTCTGAACCCTCCATCTTGTGTAATGGCCCCGCGAAACAGGGAAAATAATGGAGAGGGCGGTGACAAGTGATGTCATGTCGTGTCGAGTTGCTTTTTTTTGGCTTTTGTGTGCATTTTTTCAGAAAATAAAGACGTGTTATAGTCCAGCGTCACGTCTTTAGAAATGTTCAAATGGCAGTTTTTTTACTCACCCCCGATTATTGCGATTATTTAAGAGTAATAACCTAACCTAATTACCTTAATTCCCGACGTTTCGGCAACGTTGCAGAAAGGAACGTCCACAATTAGGTTTACCTTAACAGTAATCGCGATTAAACCTAATGAATGTCCAAATGGTAACCAACGGCCCGTAGGTTTGGCTAAACTGGAAACGTTTTGGATAAATTCTTCATCATCATTGTATTCAAGAGTCACACTCTTGTCGTTGCAGCATCTTATAAACAAGAAAATTATTTCAGTTGTGACATTTTCATACTGCTTAATTTGGGTACGTAGAGTAGTGATTTACCTCTTCTTACTCGTATGTATATAAGTATGTCCAATTTTATGTTTCCTATAACCCAATCCAATTAACCAAAGACAAATAAGTATAAGTGTAAGCCTGTTTCATGTTTCCCTACATCAAATTCTATGTGCTTGTAAAGCGGTCTTGTATAGCAAAAAACTGGACGCATTTAAAATGTGGTGCTGCCATAGATGCTCAGAAAAAGTTGGGTTCATGAGGGTACGAACGAAAAGGTACTACGACGTATCAATCAATCCCGAGAACTCAGATTGGCCACCAAAAAGAAAAAGATAAGTTGCTTGGGACATGTGCTTCGAAGCGAACGGTACAGATTTCTTCAGGTTATCATAATGGGAAAAATTGAGAGGAAGAGGCTAGTAGAAAAAGAAAATTGTGGCTCCGTAACATCAGAGAATGGACTGAGGTTGCCAGCGTCGAAGATCTATTTCGCTTGACAAAGAGAAAAGAGGAATATACAAGGATGACGGCCAACCTCCAGTAGTGGAGAGGCATTGAAAGAAGAAGAAGATAGCGGTTGGTTTATAGATCTCTAAATAAATAAATAAATAAAAAGTATTAGCGCGGGTAAATGCTTAATATCAACCTTACCTTGTTATTGTGCAATAAAATAAAGCCTCTGTAATAAATATACATCAGGGCTTGCCAAACTGTGCTTCACTCACGATGCCCTAGGGTGTCGCGGCATTATACCAGGAGCGACGCGAAGCAATCCACGCAGATTGCCTGTTGCAGTAATAAAAAAAAGTATAGGTCGTAAATAAATTTAAAGAAAGACATGAGGGTGACAATCTGCATATTACTAGGCTAGAACTACACACTGGTAATTACTTTTTGGCCAGATGGGGCAGAGACGGGGGGGTGTAGCAAATAAATGGAAAACTCCCAAGGTGCACACATAGATACACATTATAATAATAATAACAACTTCTACACAACACAATCACCATCACGTTTACAAAATAATAAACGGCATTTTAAACCAAGTAAGTGAATCCGGCATTGAGTTCATACGGCATTTAAATAGATTTTTTCCAATATATTATAAAGACAAAGCGACCTTAAGATGTGTTGCTTAATTTCACCGTACTCTCATGACTTGACATCTCAGTGGTATTGTGTCAAGATCCTGATACGGAGGATCCCCATAAATAAAATTCAATTGTGGTAGGGTTGTAGTTGTATGGTTAATACATATTAATATTATGGTGGCTAAGGTGTTATTCATTCATATTCATTTATTCAGTTTAGGTAACAACATCGTCAAATAGTAATAATAATAATACAAGACCTAAGCAGATACTTAGCTTAAATAACTTAACAGTAGCTTAATAATAAAATTACAGTCTCATAACAAATAAATTTAAATCAATCAAAAATTAAAATATTAATAATCATAGATAATAAATTAATGTCAATTCGGTTGATCGTCCAGATATTCTTCAACAGAATAGTAAGCTTTTACACATAGATAAGAGTTAAAACTTGAATTCCTTAATTTCACGGCCACTTTGCAGACTCTTCAATATAAGCCTAGCGCCTTGGAACATTATGAAGAAACCCCAGCAAGGGTAAGCGCAACTTTACCGATGTTAGCGTGAAGTCCGTTGTAGCATGGCAGCCAGTGTAAACATTTGACCGAACTTTGCTCGTTAACCAGTGTTGGTTTATCATTTAAATATTGTTATTTAATTTATTGGTTGCGAAATAACTCGGCGAATTCGGGCAACATTGGAGCACTGGTCGTACGGCTATTGCGGTATTGCGGTAGGTGAAAAGCGATTATTTGCCAATATTGAAATTAGCTGGACAAACAATGAATAGTGGTTACCTTTGATTTCGCTGGAAACGACCGAAAGAACAAAGAATGAACAATTTAAAATGTCTCATCAACGAATTAATTAGGGCACAGAACGCGAATTGTAATTACGATAAAAATCATAACAGTGGACTACAAATAAGAATGTTACGCCGCCTGAGGCTCCCATAAAAGTTGGCGTTTTTCAGGGTGCCGTACGCAAAGGGTAAGACTTTACTGTCCGTCTGTATGTCTATCTGTCACCAGGCTGTATGTCTATCTGTCACCAGGCTGTATGTCTATCTGTCACCAGGTCTCATGAACCGTGATAGCTAGACAGTTGAAAATTTCACACATGATGTATTTCTGTTGCCGCTATTACAACAAATACTAACAACAGAATAAAGTTAATATATAAGGGGGGGGGGCTCCCATACAACAAACGTGATTTTTTTGCCGTTTTTTTTTTCTCTATATTAATAAACTCTTGAAATATTCTAATGTTGTATAGATAATGGTACTGAACCCTTCGTGCGTCCGCCGGCTTTTTTTGTGAAGACATCTCATACTAGGTTTAGCCCGTAACTTCTTTTGCATGAAATTTGAAAATAGACGAAAATACTTAGTCAATTCAATTCCACTTACTTTAAGTCTTATTTACAAAAAAGGCGATTTCTTAAAACACTCCTCAAATGCACTCTAAATGGTTAAAGACTTTACCTTTACCACAGTCAAGGGGTAAAAAATGCACATTCATACAAATGTCGTAAATTTTAGATATATTTCAACTCAATCTCGCTCAAACTGTCCATGATAGGTAACCCACAAGAGCCATCCTCGTTTCTCTTAAGTTCTAGGTATTTGTACAAAAGTCAATTCTACTTACACACTCTCAAGACGGAGTTGAAGCTGGTTTATTAGGGGAAATCCTGCCATAATCCGGCTTTAACTCCGTCTTGAGAGTGTTTTAGTAGGATCGTATTTTTATGAGACTGTTAATAATTACAACGTAAAGACTTCTTTTAATTTGCAATTCTGTGGCATATAATCGCACAAACGAACTGCGGATACCTACTATGTCGGAATGCAGCAGTAAGTATATGTAACAGCAGAACAATGTCACCCTTAACGTAACTGATTAGAGTGCACGTATCTAAAGGTTGATGTGATGTCGATTGTAATTCATACCATGTTTCCGCTCTACGAGAACGTTGGAGATATAAGGTTGAAGAAAAGCGTTAAATTCAGTGAATAACTGAGCGGGATCGATTGAACGAAGACATCTATCTATCTAATCAGCCCATCAACAGAACCCACTGTTGGGCATAGGCTTCTTCTCTTTCACGACAACCCATCCGGTCCTTTACTTGTCTCGTCCAATGTTTCCCAGCCGCTTTCACAATGTCGTCGGCCCACCGGGCTGGTGGTCTGCCCACCGACCGTCGACCCGTCCTTGGCCACCACTCAGTGGCTGCCTTGGTCCACCGGCTGTCTTCCCACCATATCATCATGCCCCACAATCGAGCTTCACAATCGGAGAAGATAAGGTCTCGTCTATTCACAAGTACATTCTCCCTGCCCCTTGATTCCTAGATAATTCAAAGATTGTTTGAAATAGACGTAAATATAATAGCACAAAGTTCGCATACAATTATTTGTTTAATGCCCGCGTCTTTCGCCAATGAGACCCTATACGCCCATGCGAAGTCAAGGACGTTTAGTCAAGATATTTGGCGGGACTAATGCCCGATAACTATTTTAAGAGAACCATGTACTTACCAAACCTACGTGATTATCTTAATCTTTTACCGTGAACAAGAAAAACATAAATCTCAATTCCATTTTTGCTCAAAGACCATCCAATGGCCATTGTGTTCGCGACAATGCTAGTCATAACAACAAAAGTGCCCGATGACATCGCTTATTACATTGTAAATATTCAGCAGAATTAACGGCGAAGACGGGCATTTAAATATGTCGTCTGATAATCGCGGGGCATTAGACTGAATCCACAAAATAGGAAGGTAGAGAAGCTTCAAGGTCTCCCTTTGTCCCTGGTAACTTTAAGTCTCTGGAGCAGATACAAATGTATTTTTTGAAAAACGGAACTGCGAATTGGTGAGTTTTCTACCTAAACAGTGAATTTTCTTCGAACTTCGAACTTTGACTTTGATTATCTTATTGACTCCCTCGTTGGTCTAGCGGTATCACGTCTGATTACAATGCCGGAGGTCATGGGTTCGATTCCGCCCCTGTACTTTTGCACAACTGACCCCAGTCTGGGTGTATTTCCATGTCTGTGCTGCTAGGATACCCTGTGCTATGGTATCCAGTACAGTAAGCATACTGCGAGTTCGTTGCCTCGTTATAATGCCCGATAAATAACCTGATCGAATGAGTTTGACATTGCAAGCACGTATTCCGGGTTTAATTGGTGGGAGTCGCGTGAAGTGACTTAAAATTCTTCAGACTTTAGTTTTGTCAAATTGATAAATAACAATAGAAAATACGCTCTTACGTGTCCATCGCAGACTCATTCCGACTGCGCGGATTTTTGTTCAAGTTATCTGTCGGCCATTATACCTAGTTTGGACTTTTACTTCCTCTCGCAAGTGGCCTTTTGTACGATACAATTTTGCGCAAAATCGTTGCTAATACAAATTTAAGTCTATGTTAATTTTCTCGTAATAAAATACGATGCGCCGCGGCTCGAGGTGACGGATGAGAGACGTTTGTAACTCAATTTGGGACCGAAGGAGCAACTTGAGTTTCATTAGGGGCGTAATTAGGGTCCTACCTTCTTCATTTGTTTTCAGTGAGATCATTACACGTTCATTGTTTTCAGATGCTCGTAAGAAGGATGACAGCTGCTACGATATAAGGCGATTGTAATTCACTGTTTTTTGAGATTTGGCAATACATAGTCGATCGACGACTATGTGATACTACGCTGTAGTTAAGTATTTATCAGACTAGTACTTTGTAACTTCGGTGACTTTTCAATAGTGCTTCACACTTTTGATCGGTCATTTAAGGACTTCACACTTTTGGTTTGGACATGATAATAAAACATTGATTGATTTCTGATTTCTGTTTGACTTTTCCAAAATAGAATATCCTGTGCTACGGTAACCAGGCAACGACATCACAAACATGGAAATAACACACACAGACTGTGGCCATTTTTACTAATGTACGCCGGCCTCCAGTGGGAATCGGCCTACGGCATGGTTATCAGACGTGACACCGCTAGACCAACGAGGCAGTCTACATAGAGACATATGGAGAGGATGACGGAAGAAAGATTGAGGAAGAAAGATGAATGACAGAAATATAACGTGCGACTGTGGGCGGTAAAGGCGGTAAGGAATGCCCCAGGCGGACTCGCATCGACAAAATACGGGATGTGTTAGTGCAGCGGCTACCTTAAGCTGGTATATTCCAATCACGTAAAATAACCGACCGATGCCCGTTCCCGCGTTACAAACTGCGTCACTATATCCACCGTCACTTTGTAAAACTCACCGATCTGTCACGTGGGTTAGCTATAAATCGCGCCGCCAATTTTCAGTTTTTACCTTTCAAATCCCACTTGGAAAAGCTCCTGGAGCGGAGCTAGGAATTCTTTAATAGTGAAACACAGAAGGTCTGTTTTGCATCAAAAGGCGCCATGATTAATAATAATCATAATCACGATCATCTTTGGCTGGATAGGAAATACCATCGAGGTCACTATGTATGTTCACCACCTATAATATTAGTGTGGATTTTTCTATCTATTAAAGATTGTTTTAATAGATAAACTACCTGGCTACCCATAGCACAGGGAATCCTAGTTTGGGAGCCAGTAACCAACTGTTTTAACCCTTTTCTTAATGAAGGTTTTTGCATTTTCATGTTTTGCCATATTAATTTGCCTACTACCTATTCTCAGACCTACCAAATACACACAAAAAATTTTATAAAAATAGGAGGAGCTCGATAAGAAACTGATAAAATAAATAAATCACACAATTTACAGTAGTAAGGGATACGTAATTAATCGACCATAAAAACAACTCTGTTGGTACTCAATCTATGTGAAACTAATATTAATTAGTATTAGTAATTAGTATAACAGGTCATGCTGAATTTTGTGTACCTACCGCAAATAAATAAATTATTATTA